>CM038678.1:537111286-537648786 GCA_021605205.1 Aegilops longissima
ATCAGTGTCAATCTTGGCGCTGTTAAATCAACCTTGCCCAAGGCACGGGACGAAAGAAAGGCCAGCTACGCACCTCTGGAAGGATTGCTTTATCATGCGGGAGTTCAAAAACTCAGACCTTTTCCAGTATGATCATGGACCGCACGGTGGTTCAGGACCCGGATCTCACGGGCGGGTTATGGTGGAAGCAATTCTGGCTCAAGATTTCAAAGGTAATCAAAGCGGACATGGCAATCGGCGCAATCGAGGGCAACGAGTGGTTATAATCAGCGAAGTCGGCGACAGCAGTCAGTTACGAGCAACTGAAGCAGTTGAATAGTGGGCAGTATCATGTCTTCACCACTTGCCTGTGCAAGCGCGATCAGAAGCTTCATAAAAGGGTTGTGAACTCCGTTGAACCGGCGGTGCCCCGTTACTTGCGCTGGTCTGAACAACCCATTGTGTGGAGTCGAGAGGATCATCTGCCTCGGGTTGATAATCCGGGTCATCTGGCATTGGTGGTGGCGCCTCAGGTTGGAGGGTATAAGTTCACCAAGGTACTCATGGATGGGGGGAGTAGTATCAACATCCTTTATTATGAAACCTTCCGTCGCATGGGGTTAACAAATAAAAATCTTAAACCGTCAAACACCGTTTTCCATGGTGTGGTGCCTGGTAAATCAGCGTATCCAGTTGCTTTTGGAGATGAGCATGATTCAAGATCAGAGACCTTGACTTTTGAAGTGGTAAAAATCAAGAGCCTGTATCATGCCATGTTTGGACGGCCGGCTTATGCTAAGTTCATGGCAAGGCCCTGTTATGTTTATCTGCAGCTTAAGATGCCGGGTCATAAGGGGACGATCACATTACATGGGAGCCGTAAGATCGCTTTGGAATGTGAAGAAGGTGATGCAGCCTATCTTTGAGTCGGTTTATTACTGAGAGGAGTTGAAGTTCTACAAGGACAAATGTTGATCCGACAGATATGACTTCTTTGAAAAATCCAACTACAGAGCATGATTTGCCCTTGAAGTTTAAATCGGCTGATGAGACTAAGTTGGTTGATTTTACTCCTGGCGATTCATCCAAGCAGTTTAGCATCAGCGCTAAGCTGGATCCAAAATAGGAAAGCGCGCTCATCGAGTTCATCCGTGAGAACCGGGACATCTTTGCATGGAAACCTTCTGACATTCCAGGTGTACCGAGGGAACTCGCTGAGCACACTCTTAATATCGGTCCCAAGTTTAAACCGGTCAAGCAGTTTCTCCGCCGCTTCAATGAAGAAAAGGCATAAGGCCATTGGTGTGGAGGTAGCAGGCTCTTGGCGGCTGGGTTTATCATTGAAGTATTTCATCCTAAGTGGTTGGCTAATCCGGTCTTTGGTACTTAAGAAGAAGCGGCACTTGGCGTATGTGTGTGGATTACAGATTTAAACAAGGCTTGTCCGGTGATCCCTTGCTCTCCTTGTATTGATCAAATTATTGATGCTCTGGCGGTTTGGGGCGTTTGAGTTTTACGGATGCTTATTCGGTTATCATCAGATCAAAATGGTAGTTAAGGACCGAGGAGAAGACAGCTTTACAACTCCTTTGGAGCCTTCGCTATGTATCTATGCCTTTTGGGCTCAAAAGTGCCAGGCGACTTATCGGTATTGTGTGCGAATTGTCTTCATAATCAGATTGGGCGCAATGTTCATGTTTATGTGGATGATATTGTGGTGAAGTCCAGGAAGGAGGAGACGTTAATAGATGATTTGAAGGAAACTTTTGATAATCTCCGGGTTTACAAGATGATACTTAATCCGGCCAAATGTGTTTTTGGTGTACCGGCAGGCAAGCTCTTGGGGTTTTCTGGTGTCTAATAGGGGCATTGAAGCTAATCCAGAAAAGATCAAAGCTATTAAGTCTCTGGCTAAACCAGCGTGTATCAACGATGTTCAACATCTGGCGGGTCGGATTGCAGCGCTGAGCCGGTTTATCAGCCGATTGGGAGAGAAGGCTATCCCTCTATATCAGATGATGAAAAAGACAGACAATTTTGTTTGGAGTGATGCTGCTAATGCGGTGTTTGAGGACTTGAAGAAATAGTTGGCTGAGCCGCCTGTCCTTGCTGCTCCAGTCGATAAAGAGTCGTTGTTGTTATATGTGGCTGCTAATGCCCGGGCTGTCAGCATGGCCATTGTAGTGGAGTGCAAGGAGGCTGGGAAGGGATATCCGGTTCAACGACCGGTTTATTATATCAGTGAGGTGCTTATTGAGTCCAAATAGAGATACCCACATTGGCAGAAACTAGTGTATGAAGTTTTCATGGCAAGCCAGAAGCTTAAGGAGTATTTCCAGGGTCATCCCATCACTGTGGTCAGTTCTGCCCCTTTGGGAGATATAATCCAAAATAGGGAAGAAACTGGCCGGACTGCCAAGTGGGCCATTGAGCTTGGACCTCACGGGTTAAAATATGTGCCTCGGACGGCAATCAAGTCCCAAGCACTTGTGGATTTCGTCAATGATTGGACGGAGTTACAGGCGCCGGAGGAAAAGCCGGATCATACTTATTGGACTATTATTTTCGATGGATCCAGGCAATTGGAGGGCTCGGTGGCTGGAGTCGTGTCAACTTCCCCACGAGGTGATAAGTTTTGTTATGTTCTCCGTTTAATGTTCCCTTGCACTAACAATGCAGCTGAATATGAGGCTTTACTCCATGGTCTTCGATGGCTAAGGAGATAAATTTAAGTCGGGTTAAGTGCTTTGGTGACTCAGACCTGGTGGCTCAACAAGTATCTGGTACTTGGGATTCCAAGGACCCGCTCATGGCAGCATATCGTCGAGAGGTGGATACTGCTGCTGGACACTTCAAAGGTTATCAGGTTGACCACGTGGACCGGCGAAAGAACGAAACGGCGGATGCTTTAAGCCGTTTGGGTTCCCAACGTAAACCGGTTCCACCCAATGTTTTTCTGGATGTTTTGCATAACCCGTCGGTCAAGCTGCCTCTGAGAGGAGGTGCGGCTGTTTCTGACCCGGAGGCTCAGCTGGTGGCGGCTCTTCATGTTATCCCGGATTGGACGATCCCATATTTGGCGTATATGAACCGGGGCGAGTTACCGGAGGATGAAACTTTGGCCAGGCAGATAATCCGGCGATCCAAGTCAATGACCATTGTCAACGAAGAGTTGCATCATTGCAGTGTAACAGGGGTGTTTCAGCGTTGCGTATCTCTTGAAGAAGGCCGTGAGATTTTGCGTGAGATCCACGAAGGAGATTGTGGTCACCACGCCGGTTCAAAGTCTTTGGTAGCCAAAGCTTTTCGTCACGGCTTCTATTGGCTAACGGCTCATGCTGATGCTGAGGACTTGGTGAAAAAGTGTGATGGTTGTCAGAAGTTTTCACGCCGAGCTCATGTTTCGGCTCAAGAGTTGAGGATGATTCCAATCACTTGGCCGTTTACAACCTGGGGGCTGGATATGGTTGCGCCCTTTAAGAGATCCAAGGATAAGAAGACCCACCTTTTGGTGGCGGTTGATAAATTCACCAAGTGGGTGGAAGCGAGCGGTCGATAAGTGTGATGCAGCCATGGCGGTACAATTCATCAAGAAGGTGATTTTCCGGTTTGGTTTTCCACACAACATTATAACTGATGATGGCACTAATCTGTCCAAGGGTGCTATGAAAGACTTTTGTCAGCGTGAGCACATCCGACAGCGTGTCATCGATGGCTCATCCTCAATCTAATGGTCGGTGAAGAGCCAATCAAGAGATCATGAGAGGCATCAAGCCCGGCTTATGGTTCCCCTGAAGAGGGCCCGGGTTGTTGGGTGGAGGAGTTACCTTACGTGTTATGGAGCATCAATACCACACCCAACAGATCTATGGTTTACGCCTTTTTCATGGTTTACGGGCGAGGCGGTTCTCCCTAGTGGCATCCGTCATGACTACGCCTCGTGTGGCGGCTTATGTCGAAGTGACAATGAGAATGCCTGACAGGAAGCACTTGACCTGTTAGATGAGGCGCGACATTGCAGCAACTTCGATTGGCGATTTACCGGCAAGATCGTGTCGTTATCACACCCGCGGGTTAGAACCGAACTTTTCAAGAAAGCGTCTGGTGCTCCGACTCATCGAGGATCGGTGATATGCACAAGTTATCCCCACCTTGGGAAGGACCCTTTGTGGTCAGCAAGAATCTGCATAACGGGTCATACTACCTTATCGATGTTCGAGAGCACAAAGACTCACGTAAATCGGAGGAGCAGACACACCGGCCATGGAATATTGCTCATCTTCGGCCTTACTACACCTGAGCCATAGGCTCCTCTTATCTACATATTTTTGACAATGTATATATTATGATCAATATAATAAACCGGCATCCCTGCTAAAGCGGGGCCTCTGCTGTTTTCCCTTAAGAGTTTTTGGTTACATGGGGGCTTCCGTTTATAAAGCGGAGTTCTGACTACCCAGTGATCCGGCTTATAAAGCCACAAAAAAACTTGGGGGCTTGTCACCCAAAGTTAAGAGGGGCCAAAGAGAGTGTTGCAACAGCACAACTCAAACATAGGCACCCACTGAGCACAACTCAAAATATTACACAGGGCTCTCTTTTGCTGACAACAAAGTGTTTTAATGACCCTTGTAATAGGATATCAAGCCAGGCTTGGAAGCCAGGTGTATGCACCTAAAACCCCGGGTTATCCTGCCTTTTTTAAGTAAGTCACTCCGCCCAGGTAATCACTGTGCGACCATGAGCGTTTGGCAAGTCAATCTTATCTGAGACCTTGAACTTGTCAAAGTTAAAACGACGATTCGCTAATGTGAGGTCCATCTTAAAAGGCTTTGTAAAATGGTTTAACTCAGTGGCCTGGCAGCCCATGAAAAGCCTTGATTTTGGGCCTGGCAGCACATGAAAAGCCTCGCGTCTTCCCATGCTTTTATTCGACAATTTTTTTCTTTTTGAGGTTTACAACACTTTATGATAAACTGGTGTTTATTGACCCGGCCTGGTTTTTGATTATGAGTCACCAGTATAAAATAAACCGATATTTATTAACCCGGCCTGGTTTCGACTACAAGTCGCCAATATGATATATGGATAATCTAGTGTTTATTACAACCCTGTATGATTTTACTATAAACTGGCAAAACATGGGAGGAGTTATCAGTACTCAAGATTTGGGTTATCACCCTTACTACAAGTTGGTAAAACCAACGATGTGATTTAGTATCACAGGTATGATATATTTCATATTTAATTATTCTTAAGTACAACCTTGGTTATAAACCGGGTTATATGTTGGGCATTATGACCTGTCCGGCAGTAAACCGCCAGGACACTTCAAACTTGTTGTATGCAGAAACAGGTTGAATACGGCTGTTAAGGATCATAAGCAGGCATTGCATAATCATGACGGATTAACAGTATCATGCAAAGTGGATATGCATGATGGAATAGCAGACCAAGTGTTTAAACTAGCATATTACAAGGTAGCAGACGCCCAAAAGGATAGTCGTTTAACACAAGCATTGCAGTATGCATAAGCTAAACCGGCCTCCAGATCATGAATCTTCGCCAGGCTGACTTGAAGGTTGTGGATCATCCTGTGCCGGTTCATCCTCCTCCTCTCCACCCAGCGGCTGGAAGTCAATGGTTGTCCAGTCAATCCCAGTTAAGGCTTGGAAGACAGCTTCATCACTTATAAGGGTGGACGGTTCAACATCAGGGGCATAAGTATGCTTACTGATTGGCGGGATAAGATTCTGCACATCATAATTTGGTGCATTAACCCGTCTATTGTCGGCATCGTAAATCGACTGGTAATGAGAAATATCAGTCTCTTCTGCCAATTTACTAGCCAGAGGACGCATTTCCCTTGTCAAAGCTCGGAGGTCGTCGTTATCAAAATCTGACCCGTCCTCTTTTTGGCTTGGATAGCCGTTTCCAATGTCCTCCGGATCAAGGTCAGATATCCATGCCTTGGCCCGAGTTAATGCTGTAAGAGCACCGGCCCTAGCAACTGATTTCTTCAACTCCTCATACGGGCAGGCATCATAGATAACCTTTCCAATGTTTCCTTGATCAAAGATAGGGGCAGTTTATTATGCGAAGCCGTGCAGATGACCCGTTGAGCGCCGATATATAATTGCTCTATAAGTGTGTAAGCAGCCTTCAGTTTTTTGCGCATGTCCGAGCCAAAATGAGTAACGCAGCTACTTGCAATGATGAAAACATTGGTAAACCAGCAGTTTCAGGGATGTTGTTTATTCAAAGTTTATGAAGAGGATATTTACCGAAGACAGCAGTGGTCATAGCATTGATTTGGCGCTTCAAGCCAGTCAGTTCTTCTGCTACTGGTTTAAGAGCTGCTTCAGCGTCCTCCGCCCGCTTTAGCAGAGTTGCTTTTTCAGTATCCCATCCTGCCCATTCGCCTTTAAATCTTTCCTTCAGCTGTTCCATGGATGTTAAAGTGCTGGTCAGCTCTTCTTTAGCTTTGGAAGTTTCTGCTTGTTGGGACTTGATATTCTCTTGAAGGTCGGTGATTTGAGACTCCTTTTTGCTCAGCTCAGCCTGCAAGAGACATTTAATGAGTTGGTAGTGCATATTTAAAGTCCCAAGCACATAACAAGTTATACACTTGGCACTTGGGGGCGAATGCATATTGCTCGTGTCAACTGTTATTTTAAGTCCCATGCACATAACAAGTTATACACTTGGCACTTGGGTGCTAATGCATGTTTGCTCAAGTCAAGGTTATGGATGTTTCCCTCTTCAATCGGATTACAAGGATGATTATCAAGAAATTTTGGAAGCTTCATGACAGAAAGGTACTGATTCATCCTAAAAGTATAAACCGGTCCCTGGGGGCTACGCAAGGAAAAGTAAATATTGTTCTGCTACAAGTCCCGGTACACATTAATATTATGAACCGGCCCTTGGGGGCTACTGGAATTGATAGTCTAAACCGGTCATAAGGAAAGAAATCTTATACAGAGCGAGTGATATTTACCTCATACCGCTCCTTCATCAGACCCACTAAACCGGCTTCATAGTCGCGGCTTGTGTACATGCGGTTTAAGAATCCAGAATGAATGTCTTGGGCGTTGAGGTGGGCATAGCTTGATAAATCTGTTTTCCACTTGCCCTTGTCCATAGCAGAAAGTTCTTCCTTGGCACTATGCTTTGATAAAGCGACAAGATTGCCAGGGGTGGTGTGGCCGATGCCGGTAATCATAATATCATCCGTATTATCATCAGCAGATTTGGCTGGACTTGGCGGTTTATCAGCCGTTTTTGCTGGGCTTGGTGGATCAATTGCATGGCCTGTTGTATGCATTTCCTTGGCTCAACAAAAGTATCCTGAGATACCGGATCATCCAAGATAGCATTAGCATTTGGGTCCAGTGGTTCTAGGGTTTTCTCTGGTTCAGGGGCCGGGTTATCATCAGTCGGTTTATTCAGCTTGGCCTTCTCTCTGGGTTTGGCCTTGGCACTGAAAGGAACAGACATAAAGGTTAGTACAATAAACAAGTATAAGGCATAAAGGGTTAAGTTTCAGATGCTCACCCAGGAACAGTCTTGAGAGGAGGGAGTTGTGTAGCCGTTGACTCGCCAGATGATGAATGAGATGTTCCCTGATAATTTGAATCGGACGGATGAAGAGGTTGCCGGAAATGACCCGCCTTAGGATAAGAAGTATCAGAAATATATGAGACCTCAGATTGACACTTCCGAACTGGAGTTTTTGGTAAACCGGCTGAAGTAACTACTTGGCCGCTGTGCCGGGTTGTGCGGCAAGCTTCGTGTTGCTGCTTCTTCAAAAGAAAGTTTGGGTCCAAGTGAGCTAGGGGGTGAGAAAATCTTACTTCCGGTTTGCTTGATGGATTTTCTGTGTTGGCAGAGGATCTGAACCGGAGGAAAGAATAATTACCTCTACATCATCAGCTTGGCTGCCTTCAGCGTCATCCTGATAATAGTCATTGTCAATGAGGTGTATTTAAAAAGAACCAAGAGAGTCAAGTTCTACCTCTGATTCCGGATTATCCAGATCATCATCAACGTTGGGTTTAGTGGATTCAGCGGTTCCCTTCTTGGCAGGTTTTTTAGTAACCTTAGTCTTGGGGCGAGGTGTCTTTGCCGGTTTATCCTGTGGTTTCTTCTTCCAGAACGGATCATCACCCTGTCAAAGATTGACAAAATTTTGAGGAATATTTAAAATAACGGATTAAAGCAAGAGTTATATGATTCTTACAGCTAGAGGTTTATTGGAAGCGCAGAAGGATTCAGCCCTGTTTTGCTACAGACAGCCACTGATTCATCCAGTATCTTTTTAACAGCTTCAGTAATTTCAGCTTCTGTTAGCTGGATGTCAATATGTTGTTGAGGATCTTTCAAGTCCCCTGTGTACTCGCACATTAAACCGGGGCGTCGGCTTAAGGGCAGAATGCTCCAGGAGATCCAGCAACGAACGAAATCAACGCCTGTTAAACCATTCGCAACAAAGGCCCGAAGCTTAGAAAGTTGTGGCGCATACTTGGATCATTCTTTGGCGCTAAGTTGTTGGGGGAATGGATGTGTGTTGGTAAGCCGGTGAGGACGTTAACCCGATAGAGGATTCTCATCATTTGGAGATGTGTCTCGGCAATAAAACCAAGTCTGATTCCAGTCCTTGGGGTGACTATGATGCTTGGCGTGAGGAAGCTGACATCTTTCCTCTTACGGATTGCCATCCCGCCAAGCTCGATGTTAGGTCGTCTGTAAATTCTTTACGGCGGTTCAAATAGAAGAAATCCCTAAACAGCTCAACTGTGGGCTCTTCTTGCAGATAAGCCTCACAAAATACTTGGAAATTACAAATATTGGACACAGAGTTAGGTCCAATATCTTGAGGGTGGAGTTGGAAGCTAGCAAGCACATCGCGGAAATTTTTTGATCCGAGAGGGCTAAACCCTCGGCCCAGATGATCAATGAACATGATTACTTCTCCATCCTTGGGTTCAGGAGGATTTTCTGGACCAGGGGCCCTCCAATGGATAACTTCCTTTTTTGCTAAAGTGCCAGTAGCGACACATCCGTTTAGCTGCTCTTCAGTAACCAGGGAGGGGACCCAGTTGCAGGCATAAAATTGTTCGGCCATTTCAATGAAAAGCTGGAAAAAGATCAATGTCGGTTTAAGATTCATGAATGACAAGTATAAAGCATTGCAAGGTCAGAAGGAGAAGACGTTGAAGCATAGATACATGTTAAATCGGATTCTGACATTGGCAGGGTTACAAAAATGACGAATCGGCGGTTTAATAGAGGGCTAATGGTACCTTGGCGGATTACAATTTTCTAAAAGTTAAACTGCCTACTTTGGTATGGAAGGTACAGATCTAAAATATCTAAGTGACGGAAAAAAACAAGTTTCACACATTGATATGATAATTTTAGATGTGTAGCGTATCAATAAATCAAAGTATATTCAGACCTAAGATACATATTCTTAAGCAGTTGATGAGATCCAGATGAGATTATTCTATACAGAGATGATGCACTAATGATGAGAAAGGGGATTATAACTACGACCGCACAGGAAAATATAAGATCTAAACTCGCCATTTATGCCACGGAGAAGAACAAGGAAGAACAACACTAAGCTTTGATGAACTTGCAGGAAAACCCTAACGGGATCTATGGGAGGAGCAAAGAAAGACTTACCAGGGCTGTTGAACACGGAGGCGTTCAGGCGGAACTCTGGTCGAATCAGGTTGATGAAGAGGCCGTTGTTCGGGCAGAGGCGAAGGTTGACGGCGGCGGCAGCGCCTTCAATCTTGGCGACACGAGGTGAAAGAAAGCGAAGAGGAAAGGGAGAAAAGGAAAGGGACCCTTGTCCCTATTTATAAAACGAAGGGATAAGCGGCAGGCATGGGAATCGAGAGCCCAAAAATGGATATATAACAGAGTTATCGCCTTGATTTTGGAGGCTCATTAATAAAAGTAAGGTATACACGGTTCTTTAATGAACAGGTGACGTCATGACGATTTACTGTAATCCTGGAAGATGACGTCATGGCGAATTACAAGGTTTACTCGAAGGTACTGAAGAAGAAATTTTCCTAAGTGTTGAAGCTTGACATGAACAGGTTCAAATCAATTTGGGCCCTAATGTTGTGGATATTACTACTGAATATAAACCGGCCAGGAGGGGCCAGGTTATACCCATAATGATTTATAGACATTGAAGCCCATGAAGACAAGGAGTATGGCGCTTTATGGAGGAGGTCTATGCGAAGACCCAGGGCCCAAAGGCGGATTAGGGGCCGTAGACGTAAACCGCCATATGACATGTAACTTGTGTTGTAAGATAGGAAAGGGTAGAAACCGAGTCGGACACGTTTATGAGCCGGCCGGGATTCTATAAACCGCCGGGCGTCAACCAATGTATATAAAGGGACGACCCGGCGGTGGTATATGACATCAAACAACAACTCGAGAGCCAGGTCAAGCGGATTCGCTCCCTGGTCATCGAAACCCTAGCAATTCCACACCAACTAGATTAGGCCTTTACCTTCACCGCAAGGGGTCGAACCAGTATAAACTCCTTGCGTCCTTTGTCCCACTTTAACCCCTTTAAGCTAACCCGTCGCGATGGCTCCACGACTAAGTCCTCGCACTAGGACATATGCTGTGACAAACCCACGATAGATTGCCTAGGATAATTCCGCACACCGACCCATCACTATTACACACTCGCTATTTATAATATTTAGTAGTATATTCTAACTTTATGATAACACCACCTACTTTTACATTTTAGTTCTCTGATATCATGCAAAGTTTTCCTCTTCATACCCACAACGTAGTTTTATTTGTCGTTTCTAGTTGGAAGCAAGCGTTAGATTGTCGTGAAAGTCGTATCGGTGGCAGATAGGACTTGAGAGAATATTGATCTTACCTTTAGCTCCTTGTGGGTTCGACACTCCATACTTATCACTTCCACCTTTGGAAATTACTATGATGATTCCCTGCACTTGGGGATTATCAAGCTCTTTCTGGCGCCGTTGCCGGGGAGCAATAAGCGTGGGGTTGATATTCTCGTGCGTGCTTGTTTGCTTTCTTCACTAAATAGATTTTGTATTTCCTTTTTGTTTCTGTTTAGTTGTGGGTGAAACATACATTTTTTTTAAAAAGAATGAAAATACAAAAAAACAATTACTTGCCTCTCATGCCTAAAAGTTATTCAAAAGAAAGTGATTGGAAAGTTATGCATTGAAGAAGTGAGGGTGACCTTAAGCACTTGTGTTCATGCTCACGGAAACAATGTATAATTTGTCATGGAAGTTTCTTTGTAAATAATTATCCTTGTATATATCCATTGTATTATAAAAATAATGTGCCAAGCTTTGGTTTAAGGTTGATTAGATTGCTTGTTTACTATGCGCAGAACAAAAACAGAAACTTTGGCTGTAGTGCATGAATTTAAGTTTTTTACTGGAAGGTCAAATGGGTCTGAAAGTTTTTGCATAATACTTATGTACAAATTTTTCAAATTTTCAAATTTATTTCATAATTTTGGGAGTTACATAAGTTTACCAAACTTCAGATTACTACAGACTGTCCTGTTTTGACAGATTCTATTTTTCACGTGTTGTTTGCTTATTTTGATGAATCTATGGCTAGTATCGGGGTATGAACCATAGAAGTTGTAATACAGTAGGTTTAACACCAATATAAATAAATAATGAGTTCATTACAGTACCTTAAAGTGGTAGTTTGCTTTATTACACTAACGGATCTCACAAAGTTTTTGTTAAAGTTTTGTGTGGATGAAGTGTTCGAAAATCGAGGAACTATCAATATGAGAAGAATAAAGAGAGGCAATAGTTCAATCTTGGGGATTCCCAAGGCATCCCAAGTAAATATTTCAAGTATACTCAAGCATCTAAGCTTGGGGATGCCCCGGTTGGCAACCCATCTCTCTTCTTCAACAATTATCGGTAGACCTCGGTTTTTGTTTTGTTCACATGATTTGTGTCCTTTGTGTTTTTGTTTTTTCCTTTAAGAACCATGCTAGTATGAGATAGCCCTTCATTGATTTATAGAATACTTCATGTGCTTCACTTATATCTTTTAAGTATGATCTTATAGAATTGTGATTTGTGCTTCACTTAAATCTTTTGAGTATGGTTTTATAGAATGCTTCGTGTGCTTCACTTATATATTTTGAGCTTGGATATTGGTTAGTCTATATTAATTGTAGAATGCTCCATGAACTTCACTTATATATTTTGGAGTATGAATAATACTATAATCTAAAGTGGGATTGGAAGAGTGTCAACTTTAGTTAGTAATGATTCCACTATTTGAGAAGAGGTTCCAATTTATTATGAGAATAAAGTTGCTATCTATGATGATTATTGTGATGACATATATGCTATAAAGAATAATGTTAACCATGAAACTTTTCATCATGATTTTAATTTTCAATTGGATTATGCCTCACATGACAGTTATGTTGTTGAGTTTGCTCCCACTATTCCGAATGAGAAGAATTTTGCTTATGTGGAGAGTAGTAAAATTTCTATGCTTGTAGATCATGAAAATAATGCTTTATGTGATGGTTATATTGTTGAATTCATTCATGATGCTACTGAAAATTATTATGAGGGAGGAATATATACTTGTAGGAGTAGCAATAATACCAAGTTTCATCTCTCGTGCTTAAAGTTTTGAAGTTATACTTGCTTTGCCTTCCTATGCTAGTTGATTCTTGTTCCTATAAATTATGTGCTCATAAAATACCTAGGCATAGGAAGTGGGTTATATTTAAATGTGTTAGTCATATTCTTCATGATGCTCCTTTATGTCTCAATTCTTTTCTTTTATGTGAGCATCATTGAAATCATCATGCCTAGCTAAAAGGCATTAAAGAAAAATGCTTGTTGGGAGACAACCCAATATTTAACCTTACTGTTTTTGTGTGTTTACATGATTAATCTACTGTAGTAATTATGTTTTATAGATTTTGTTTAGATAAAGTGCCAAGTAAGACATTTGGGAAGACTTGGGTGAAAGTTAATGTGATCTTGCTGTAAAAAACAGAAACTTTGCGCTCACGAGATTAGCTGTCAATTTTTACATAAGAGTGCTTTTGAGTTGATTGTTTTTGCAGAAGATTAATAGAAATCCTCACGTCCACCAATTTATTTCATAATTTTTGGAGTAGCAGAAATATGGTTTCTGTTCAGATCATTACAGACTGTTCTGTTTCTAACAGATTCTGTTTTCATTGCATAGTTTGTGTGTTTTCTAGTTTCTATGGCCTATATTTCTCAATATAAATTGTAGAAACGATAAGGTATAGTAGGCATCGTGTGAGAACAACTATGAACCTTGTCTTTGACAGTACCAAAGTGAATGGTTTGCACTTTATCATACTAACCTATCTCACGAAGTTCCGTTAAGTTTTGTGTGATTGAAGTTTTCAAGCTTTGGGTGAGATATCGATATGAGGAGAATAAGGAGTGGAAAGACCCTAAGCTGGGGGATGCCCAAGGCACCCCAATGTAATATTCAAGGAAGACTCAAGCGCTTAAGCTTGGGAATGCCCCGGAAGGCATCCCCTCTTTCGTCTTCAAAACTATCGGTATACCTTACTCGGAGCTATTGTTTTATTCATCACATGATATGAGTTTTGCTTGGAGCATATTTTCAATTTTACTTGCTGTTTGAATAAAATCATTGGATCTGAAATCTTGAATGAAATAGAATCCTCCCATGGCTAGTTAATTATTTGACTACTCAGTGTTCTTCACTTATATCTTTTTGGAGTAGTTTGTCATTTACTCACGTGCTTCACATATATCCTGTGAGTAAATGGTTGAATGAATTGAATATCATAAATCTGAATTTATGTATGTTTCATATGCTTATAACATGGGGAGTAATGACTTCACATATAATAAGTATAGGTAGTAAACTTATTGGAAGTTAACAAACGTAGAATTGGTCACTTGAACAATTCATGAAAAAATATTGAAGGAAGAGAGATTTCACATATAAATATACTATCTTGGACATCTTTTGTAGTTGCGAGCACTCATTAAAATATGACATGCTAAAAGGTTGATGTTCGACAAGGAAGATAACATAATGGATTATGTTTTCTTATATTCGAAATAAAGTATATTGTCTTGGATCATCCAACATGCTGAGCTTGCCTTTCCCCCTTGAGGGAGTCTGGACTAGGGGTGTCGGATAGCGAACTATCATCTTTGGCGGACTCCTAGACTATGAAGATACAAGATTGAAGACTTTGTCCGTGTCCGGATGGGACTTTCCTTGGTGTGGAAGGCAAGCTTGGCGATCTGGATATGTAGATCTCCTACCATTGTAACCGACTCTGTGTAACCCTAACCCTATTTGGTGTCTATATAAACGAAGGGTTTTAGTCCGTGGGGCGAACAACAATCATACCATAGGCTAGCTTCTAGGGTTTAGCCTCCTTGATCTCGTGGTAGATCTACTCTTGTACTACCCATATCATCAATATTAATCAAGCAGGGTAGGGTATTACCTCCATCGAGAGGGCCCGAACCTGGGTAAAAACATCGTGTCCCTTGTCTCCTGTTACCATCCGCCTAGGCGCATGATTCGGGACCCCCTACCGAGATCCGCGGTTTGACACCGACATTGGTGCTTTCATTGAGAGTTCCTCATGTGCGTCACCTATTGGCCCGATGGCTCCTTCAATCATCGGCAAAAGCGCGGTCCGGTGAGACTTTCTCCCGGACAGATCTTCGTATTCGGCGGCTTTGCACTGCGGCCAATTCGCTAGGCCATCTGGAGCAGATCGAAAGCTACACCCCTGGCCATCAGGTCAGATTTGGAAGCTTGAACTATACGGCCGATGTCGCGGAGACTTGATCTTCGACGAATTGAGCCTGACCGGCGTGCCGCCTTGTCTCGATGGAGTGCGATCTAGCTCTGCCGCGAGCGGTGCCACAGAGGCGCACGATGCCGCTCCGACCCTTAATCTGGGCGGTTTAGCTGATCGAGGGCGGTTGGTTGGACACCGCCTCGGGGCTGAAATCTCTTTGCAAAGCTTCGTGACTCCCAGTGCGGACTCCTTTCCGGACTCCGAACCTCCAGCGCCCTGCGGTCGAATCCGGTGGGCGCGATTATGGAGTTCACCGCCGCGGAAATCTTTCGGCACTTTTCGCCCTTTGGCGATATCCTGAACTCATTAAAGTCTCTCTCTTTGTCGAGAGGCCTGGCGAACTCTGATCGGGAAGGTTGGGATCGAGACGGCGAAGAAATTCGCGCCCACCACCACCCACTTTGTAGCCCGCATCGATGACGCAGACATGCTCGACTTGACTCGAGGACATCGATGATATGGGCGGCGGCGCGGAGCGACCAGAACCAGCGCCCACAGGGCGCTGGATAGCCACCTCAACTACGATATATATATGGTGGACACACCTAAGGGAAGCGATAACGAGGAGCGCGAGGCGCTGCGAAAGAAAATTCCCTCGGGAAGCAGTCAAGCGGCGTGGCGCGCTCAAAACTCCACCTCGACAAAGATAGCGCCCACACAGACCCAGGCATAGAGCAGGGTGAGCTGGCGACGATGAACATGCCATTGAGCAACCATCCGAACAGGCCAACTTGGACAAACAACTCGTCCCCGGCAAGGACAACAGTCCGGACGATCTCACGCCGGACCGTCATTGGATCAGAAGAACCTCCACAAGAGCTCCTCGCTACTGTGCGTAGCTTGAAAAAGCGAAGCGAGAGGCTCGGAACAGCGGAAGAGCGCCTCCGAATGAGATGGAGTAAATTACTCAACACTGAGACAAATATGGCGACGGCCGCCAAGCAAGAAACTACCCAAAGCACAAACTACTGCCCGAATTCGATGAGGAGGCGTAGAAACCCCACGATCAAAAAACAAAGAGGCCGCCGGGTCGGATAGAGCGACCACATGGCAAACATAAGCGACAAGCGGCGCCGCACCAAGCCCGACGCGATCCGCATAAGATTCGCACCAAAAGGTTGGCCCGAGTTAGATCTATATACGGTCCAAGGAAACAAGTTACAGCGAGCAATACAACACGTCAAATATCCGAACATCACGGCACACCCAAATACGAGGCGCGCGCACCCTCTATGTTTCACCGATGAGGTGCTGGATCATGAATTTCCAGCGGATTCAAGCCGTAAATATAGAGGCATCTGACGGAACGACAGACCACAGAGTGCGGATTGAGATTATATCCTCCACATACACATGGCTAGAGGAGATGATCTCACGCCATAAAATACCTACCCCTCAAGCTCAAAGGGCCAGCCCGGCATTGGCTTAAAAGCCTCCCCGAAAACACCATTGGTAGTTGGGAAGAGCTTGAGGATGCTTTTCAGGCCAATTTCCAGGGAACCTATGTCCGACCTCCGGACACAGACGATCTAAGTCACATAACCCAACAGCCCGGAGAGTCAGCTCGAAAATTCTGGAACAGGTTCCTCACCAAAAAGAACCAAATAGTCGATTGCCCGAACGCTGAAGCCTTAGCAGCTTTTAAACACAACGTCCGGGACGAATGGCTCGCCAGACACCTTGGCGAGGAAAAGCCAAGAACAATGGCCGCACTAACAAGCCTCATGACCCGCTTTTGCGCGGGAGAGGATAGCTGGCTAGCAAGATGCAGTACCAGCGACCCAAGTACATCGAAGTCAGGGATGGAAATGGGAAACCACGGCGCAGCAAGGACCAGCGCGGATTAAGGGAATGGTCCAAAAGCGCGGCGATCAACGCCGGATTCAAAAGCTCACGGCGGGACAATAAAAACTGCCCTTAAGGACAATAGCGATGAGCTGTCCAACAAACAAAATCTTGGACAAGATATGCCAAATCCACGATACTCCGGGAAGCCTACAAACCATACCCACAGAGATTGTTGGGTCTTCAAGCGATCCGGCAGACTCAACGCCGAACACAAGGGCTCGACACACCAAGTGAGGATGATGGCGAGCACCACAAGCGAGATCCGGAAAACAAAAGAATTTCCCACAAGAGGTCAAAACAAAGAATTTCACTTCAAGTAACAAAAGGGAAAAGCAGGCGGCAC
This sequence comes from Aegilops longissima, assembly GCA_021605205.1. Classification (NCBI taxonomy): domain Eukaryota; kingdom Viridiplantae; phylum Streptophyta; class Magnoliopsida; order Poales; family Poaceae; genus Aegilops; species Aegilops longissima. The sequence continues at coordinate 537,128,368 of CM038678.1, forward strand.
CCATTGAATTACGGGCGCACAATCTACCCCAATGAGTCAAACACTGGTTGTCAAAACCAATTACCTTCGACCATCGGGACTACTCGAAAGTATCCGGAGCGCAGGATGGACTGCCTTGATACTAGAACCTATAATCGGCGGTCTTCAATTTACGCGAGGTCCTAATGGACAGCGGCAGTGATTTAAACCTACTATGTCGGGACACAATCCGCAACATGGGGATAAACCCAAACAGGATTAGCCATAGCAACACTTCCTTCAAGGAATAATGCGAGCACACATGCCCATTATGCGGGCTCCCTACTATTGGAAGTTATGTTTGGCTCACCCGACAACTTCCGTCGGGAAAAGTTGGTCTTCCACATCGCCCCATTTAAAAGTAGCCATCGAGCACTCTTGGGGCCTTGAAGCTTCGCCCGCTTTAACATAATACCGCATTATGCATCTCTTAAACTTAAAATGCCGGTCCACGAGGCATCATTTCATTAAAGGAAGCTGCGCGTGTCCCTCAAGGAAAGAATGTGAGACTGCCTTAACAGCCTCACACTAATCTGCCTTGCTGGCCAAAAGCGTCTAAAGCAGGTCGTTCGGACCCCGGACACGGTTAAGCGAGTCCATCATAAATAAACATGATGCTTACTAGCCGCGTACCCCCTTACAAGGGGCTCACGCATGTACAACAAGAGACAATAAAGCTCAATTTTGCTCATTTTGAATCATACTCTATTTTATTTCCAATTACATTTTAAGCGCGATCTTTTTCAAACTAAGTTCCTCTCTTTTCTGAGATGAGCATTAGTGCTATACCCATCAGGATCTGACTGCGGAACCACGGCGAGAGGCGTGCAGTGAGGACCATTGCAAGGATTCTTTTCAGATTAAGACCCTGCGTAAACCTTTTTCACTTTCTCTTGTTGTTACTCATCCCCCGGTCTCTTATTATAACCGAGGAGTGTCGTTTTTGGGGTTCCGGCAGACCCTTTAGGTTCGAACACTGGGGTGCGCGAGGTGATCCAACCTTCCACCGTCTCGCACTTCACCGAATTGCAGGGACCTAAACTACTAACGGAACAGCACAAGAGACACAAGATTTATACTGGTTCGGGCCACCATTGTGGTGTAATACCCTACTCCAGTGTGTGGTGTGGTGGATTGCCTCTTGGGCTGATGAGGAACAATACAAGGAAGAACAACCTCGCGAGGATCTGCTCTTGGCTGGTGCGATGAACTGCTAGGTGGTGTTCAGTCGCTCTAGCTACTGGTTTCCTTGATGAGGATTCCGATCTCTCTCTGATGCTAGCCCCTCTAGCTGCCTCTACTATGGTGGCTAGCTCTACTTATATAGGCTAAGGCCCTGGGCTTCTTCCCAAATATTGAGCGGGAAGGGCGCCAACAATTGGCCATTTTGAAGGGGAACAGCGGGTACACTTATCTGACTAAAGTTGGTCCTCGCTTTGCCAAAGGCTCTGGTGATGGCCTTTGCTTGGGCTCCACGATGACTCCTTCCTGCCGTTGGGCTGGTCTTGGTCTTGTTGCACAGCGGATGCCTTTGCTTGATGCTCTCGCTGCGCTTGCTCCCTTTGCACCAAAGAGGAAAGGAGGGCGCTGCTGTGGCTGGCGCCGGCCTGGCGCCCTCGGTGCGTCATGGCTTGCGTCATGGGCACCTCGCGAGTACCACCTTGAACTCTCCGCCTCCTCATGAGCCAGCTGATGAGGCCGTGCACGAGAAGCTCCTCGTCCGCCCAGTGATCTGGCCCCTCGCGAGGTCTTAAGCTGCGTTGATGAAGATGGGCCATCTGGGCCTCCTTTGAGCCACGCCGCAGGCCGCAGGCGAGCAAGTCAGGGACCCCGTTCCCGAAGCATGTGATAGCCCGGGCCTGGCGCGCCCGAACTTGGCGGCAGAGAGGCGAAAGGGCAAGTCTGAGCTTCAGCGGGCCCCTAACAGCCTGCGGCCTTAGGCGGCAGCGTGGCGGTTTATTGGGCGCGCGCCTTGCTTCCCCATGATGCCTCGGTAACCACCGGACTCGACAAGTCCTGCATGCAGAGTTGGTCATGATTACGGTGATCGTGGAGGCGACGGTTGGCCTTAGCGGCTATAAATGCAGGCAGCTCGCGCCCTTCGATCTATCATACATTTCTCCTCCTCCTCGTTTCGTCTAGTTGCCATGGCTCCGATCCACTGGTTCTCCACGGAAGAGAAGGGAAAGGCTCCTCAAGAGGATCCTGACCTGCTCCCTCCAAAGAAGCGGCTTGCCCTCTGGTGTCAGGGCAGGAGCGCTTGCCAGGAGGCGCCCATGCCCTGGTGTGTGCGGCCGCCACCAGGGTTCCCTCTTCCCTTGTACGCGCAAATTGGTGGCTCTGAAGGAGGCGGCGCCGGCGCCACGGCGGCGCCGGCAACGCCCGGCGAGTCCTGAGGTGTCGTCTGCCCCCACAGAGTCCACGCCGAGGCTCTGCTGCGGGAGTTGTGCTTAGCGTCGCCACGCCTCCTAAGTCTTGAATTCGTCTTCCTTCTTTCTTCGCCTCGTCGTCCGGCAGAGGAACCCTGAGACTCTGGCTGCATGCCTTGGCTGTGGCACCCATGACAGGCGAGAGGTGTGATAGTTGCCCAGGCGAGGTCTTCATGACTCGAGGTGGGGCGAGGTCGCCAGTCTGCAGGGGAGGGCGCCCTCACGATCCACAGGAGTCGATGGTGCCCGGTGGTGTCCTTCAAGGTCTTGACGCGAGGGTCGTCGGCTGGAGTGCTGCCCGGAGAGGTGGTGAGGTCCTGCTACGGTGAGGCAGAGGCCGACCGACCACTCCTTGGCAGCTCCTCGAACAGCAGGCGCCGGAGGATCCAGCGACTCCACGAACTCTTCGCGGCGCGGAGGCGGCGGCGACAGCGACAAGCCCCGAGCTGCGCCGCTCCCGGGCAGGCGGGCTCGTCGAGCCGTCGCCGCCCCTGATCTGGGCGGGGTTGGCGCCGGACGGGTGGCCCTTGTTGATGATGGCGTCGCGCGGTGGTCCCACATGGGTAGGACTCCTTAGGATTAGCGTCTTTTGTTCTGCGAGGAGCCAAGAATGTACCCAGCGGGGGCTTGTAAGATGTTTGTAACCGTTTGTCAATATAACCCTTTTATGAGGCGCTGCGAGATGCTCATTCCGTTCTAGCTCAGTTTCTTCCTTTCGGACCTCGTGAGGGCTTGATGCTCTCCGTCGGCGAGGTCCAGTCCCAAAGCGGCTTCAGCCGTCGCTGGTATCTCCAGTCGCGATGCCGTGGTCAAGGCGGGACCCGAGGTCGGTATGAGCCTCTGAGTCGCTGACGCTGGGGGCCCCCTTGGCGCTCAAGTAGCCATCATTCGGTGAGAAAGGAGGCGACATTGCTAACACGGGGTTGCATTGAGTGTGGGGATGGTGTTGCGATAACTAGTGTGTCGAAGGGTGACTTATCCGAGGTCGGGACAATGCTTCCCAGTGCGGCGCTAAGTCCGTGCCTTGACCCGGCGAGATTGCGTGGCGAGGTCGTTTCGTGCTCCTTGGAGGGACCCTGCAGGTTCACCACAAAAGGAACAAGAGCTCGCCATGGCGTCGTTAGTCCTGCCATTAGTTGCTTGGGAGGGCGAGAGGCCTCGCGGTGTGTTGGGGCACCCGTGAGCAGTAGCGGGACTCCGAGGGCCCTACCTCAAAGGCGGGTTGCGCTGGCTCAGGCCTTATCTTGAGTGTGTTCCTACAAATTTGACGGATGCGGTGCTCTCGTCTTGGTCCGGCTCTCGGGCTGGTCTTAGCCGTCGTTGGCAAGCTAGGTCGCGATGCCATGGACAAGACCGGAGGGTGAGGGCGGAGGCGGTAGGAGCCCTGAGTCGCGATGCTCGAGCACCCCCTTTAAAGCGCAAGCTGGGTTAGATGTGAAACTCTATGTCCTCGGGTCCGGCTCTCGGGCTGGTCTCGGCCGTCGTTGGCAAGCCAGTCGCGATGCCATGGACAAGACCGGAGGGTGAGGGCGGAGAGCGGTAGGAGCCCTGAGTCGCGATGCTCGGGCACCCCCATGTCATGCGCAAAGTGAGTGGGAAGCAACTCTCGTCCTCGGGTCCGGCTCTCGGGCTGGTCTCGGCCGTCGTTGGCAAGCCGGTCGCGATGCCATGGACAAGACCGGAGGTGAGGGCGGAGAGCGGTAGGAGCCTGAGTCGCGATGCTCGGGCACCCCCCTTTAGCGCAAGCTGGGTTAGATAATGAAAAACTCGTCCTCGGGTCCGGCTCTCGGGCTGGTCTCGGCCGTCGTTGGCAAGCCGGTCGCGATGCCATGGACAAGACCGGAGGGTGAGGGCGGAGAGCCCGTAGGAGCCCTGAGTCGCGATGCTCGAGGCACCCCCCTTTAACGCGCAAGATTCCGTCACCCGGGAAAAGGCACCAAATAACAAGCATGGTGGAATGAGAGCATAATCCTAAGGAAAGCGCAAGAAGGATACATGCCGCTTTGGGGCAGGCCCGGCGGCTTGGGGATGATGCAGCCGAGGCGCCCCAGCAGGATAAGCTAATGACATGAAATAAAGGGATACATGCAGCGAGGGCGGACCCATGGCGTGGGAATAATCTGACCTGAAGGCGCCCAGCGAAAATAAAACTTAAAGATGTCACTGGTGATGTTGGGGCGAGGTGGAGTTGGTGTAGTAGACTCGGTGGGCTGCGGGGCCGATCCTCCACGAGCCCCAGGCCCGGGGCCTCGGGAGGAGCCGAGGCGCTGGCGGCTCCTGTGGCGATCTCCATCTCCGCCCGAGGCTGCGGCGTGCCTGACCTCTTGAGCCTCGGGATGGCCCCATGAGGGCTGGTGCGCAGCTGCCGCGTTTGGCGAGCCATAAGGCATGCGCCTGCGTGGTGTGGGGCAGACCCTGCATAGCGTCCCACTCGCGAGGGCAGGAGGCGCTCTTGAGGCCGCGACTCGGTTGAGCCTGGTATGTCGATGCAGACGCGCAGCCCACCATCCTCGCTGGATGGGGGCCCACAGGTGGCGGCGGCTGCCCCTCATGACCCTTGACTCCTGTGGCTCCTAAATGGCCTTCTTGGCGAACTCCCGAGGGTTCGGCCCTCCTTGCCTTGCTCACCTTGCGGGAAGCGTGCTTGGCACGCCTCCATGTGGTGCCCAAGCGCCTCCCTCGAGACCTTGGTGAGGTCGGCGGCCCTCTGGGGAGAGCCCCGAGCCCTGCACGAGGAGGCGCGCGTAGCGCTTTCCTATGCGATGGAAGGAGGCTCCCCGGCCGGCGCGGGCCTGAGGGGCCTGCCTCTTGAGGAGCCGGGCGGTCGATGTCTTCTTCTTCTTGGTGCGGCCTCGTGAGGCCTCCTGCTCTTGTGGTCCGGGTCTTCTAGGATCACGGCTGAAAGGCTCGCTCCAGGGGAGCCTGCTGCGTCTCTCTCTTCACGAGGCACCGTGATGACCCGCCGCTTCACGGCATCTTGAGGGCGTTGTAGCCATGGTGGGTTCTGGCCATAATTTGCCAACGCTGGGTACCGAGGATGGCGTTATCTGGCTGGCGAATGTGGGCGACGTCGAAGTCGATGAGCTCGGTCTTGGTGGTTATCGCGAGCCCGAAGGTGACAGGAAGGCGGACCTGCCCGATCGGGACCGTGGAGCCGTCGGTGACTCCGGAGAAAGGCTTGGTTGGCTGAAGCTGACTGTAAGGCACTTGAAGATTGTTGAATGTTTCCACGGATAGGACATTGAGCCCTGCTCCGCCGTCGATGAGGGTCTTGGTGACTAGCACATTGTTGATGATTGGGGAACAAAGCATCGGGAGAACTCCAGCTGTGGCTGCGCACTTGAGCTGGTCTGCTGAGCTGAACGTGATGGCGCACGCCGACCACCGAGAGAGGCGCGTGGCCTCGAGCTTAGGAAGGACTGCATTCACTTGCAGGCGAACTGCTTGAAGATCTGTTGAGAGGTGGGGCTTGAGCTCCGCCCGGGATGCGAGCAATCGAGCGCTTCTGGAAGCCCCAGCCCCTCGTCGATGGCGGTCTTCAATTCTCCTTGGTGGTGGCGGCAGCCGAGGGAGCCTGCGTTCCCTGCAGGCGATCCTCGCGAGGCTGATCCCTCGGCCTCCCTCATGGCCAGGTCCTGCTAGCGGTCCTCGCGAGGTTGGTCGCGCCACCCTTGGCGGGCATGATCTTCCAGCGTCTGCATTCCTTCCTCCTCCTCGGCCGTAGCCCGGTCGCTGCGCTCGGGCGTCTGCCGACCCTTCCTTCAGCGTGCGGCCGGAGCTCTTGGCATTCATTGGTGTTGTGGGTGTGGAGGTCGTGGTACCTTGATACCGGCTGCCCTTGGAGGACTCGGGCTGATCTCGCCTCGCTTGGTGTGCAGTTCGCCGCTTGATGCGGCAGCCTGCGCTTCACGTCCTTGGCCTTGGACTTCTTATCTTGGGATCCACGGCGGGCAGCTCGAGGAGGAGGCGCCCTCCTCAGCCCTGGTGCACTTGGTCGCCAAGTTGAACAGCTCAAGGAGGTGCATAGATCTTCATGCATTGCCGGCTCCTCCTTCATCTTGATGTCGCGCGCGCCGTCGGAGGCGAGATGATGGCCTCCTCCGTTACCACAGGGATCTTGAGCGTAGCGTTGTTGAAGCGCTGGATGTACTTTGCGGGGTTTCCCACGGCTGCTGCTTGATTCGGCGCATGTAAACTACGGTGGGTGGCGGTCGCGAGTACCACGGAAGTTGGCGATGAAGCGGGTGCACATCTCGGCCCGGAAGAGATCGTGCACAGGGCCGGTCGGGGAGCAGTGCGGGCCCGTCCTTGAGTGCCATGGGAAACCAGTTCGCCATGACCTTTTCATCCCCGTTGGCAGCCTCGACGCCCAGATCGTAGAGCTGGAGGAACTCTGTAGGGTCAGCCGTGCCGTCGTAGCGAGGAGGCAGGTGCTGGCTTGAACTTGGCGGGCCGCATGACGCTGCGCAGCTTCGGAGGTGAAAGCGCGGCAGCCCGCCCGTAGCCGCGGGGGCCTCGGGCGACGAGAGCTTGGTCTTGTGGGCCTCCCTGCGCTGCTGGCTGGGGCAGCGAGGTCTGGCGTCTTTGGGCGGGGCGCTCGGGCAGCTTCTTGTGGGCGAGAACTTCTTGACAGGTCTGCTCTTGCAGCGCCCGGCTGGCGGAACAGGTTCCGCCGAGGGCGCGCGCCTTAGGGGCAGGGCGCCTACTTGAGGAGGAGGCGGCTGGCGCCCAGGAGCTTCATCGCCAGCGTGGGGCGAGTGCGGTGCAGCGAGGCAGACGGGCTTGGGCGCCTCTGCAGCGTGAGCGAGCTTGGCGACTTCGGTGAGCCATTCTTCGTAAACGTCGTCGGCAAGCGGTAGCGCAGGAGCTCGTTGCCATGATGAAGTGCAGCCCGGGCCTCCATGGCGCGCTGGAAGTGGGCGTGACGAAGAACCAGCGAGGTGGCGCGGCGTGGCGGTGCGGCCGTCCCGCCTCATGGGCCAGTCTTTGGGGCGATGCTTGCTGCTCGTTCCCCGCGGCGATGGCGGCGTTGACGGCAGGTGACGGAACGGCGAGGGCGCCCGCCGGCGGGAGCTGTATGCATGCGACATGGGAGGCGCGGCGACACGGTGCTCGGCGCGCCCGGCGGGCGTCGAATATGGTTGCGGTGGTCGGGGAAAAACGAGGCGACGAAAGGCAGATTCGGCGCACCTACAGCGCGCCAAATGTCGGTTCGGGTTCAGCAGACCCTTGAGGTTCGAACACTGGGGTGCGCGCGATGATCCAACCTTCCACCGTCTCGCACTTCACCGAATCGCAGGGACCTAAACTACTAACGGAACAGCACAAGAGACACAAGATTTATACTGGTTCGGGCCACCATTGTGGTGTAATACCCTACTCCAGTGTGTGGTGGGATGGATTGCCTCTTGGGCTGATGAGGAACAATACAAGGAAGAACAGCCTCGCGAGGGTCTGCTCTTGGCTGGTGCGATGAACTGCTAGGTGGTGTTCAGTCGCTCTAGCTACTGGTTTCCTTGATGAGGATTCCGATCTCTCTCTGATGTCAGCCCCTCTAGCTGCCTCTACTATGGTGGCTAGCTCTACTTATATAGGTAAGGCCCTGGGCCTCTTCCCAAATATTGAGCGGGAAGGGCGCCAACAATTGTCCATTTTGAAGGGGAACAGCGGGTACACTTATCCTGACTAAAGTTGGTCCTCGCCTGCCAAAGGCTCTGTTGATGACGCCTGCTTGGGCTCCACGATGACTCCCTTCCTGCCGTTGGGCTGGTCTTGGTCTTGTTGCACCGAAACGGATGCCTTTGCTTGATGCTCTCACCTGCGCTTGCTCCCTTTGCACCAAAGAGGAAAGGAGGGGGCTGCTGGCTGGCTGGCGCCCTGGCGCCCTCGGTCGTCATGGCTTGCGTCATGGGCACCTCGCGAGTACCTGCCTTGAACTCTCCGCCTCCTCATGAGCCAGCTGGCGAGGCCGTGCACGAGAAGCTCCTCGTCATCCGCCTGCAATCTCAGCCCCTCGCGAGGTCTTGAGCTTGCATTGATGAAGATGGGCCGTCTTGGGCCTCCTTTGAGCCACGCCGCAGGCATGAGCGAGCAAGTCTGGGACCCCGTTCCCGAAGCGCCGACAAGGAGGAGGCTGGCGTTTTGGCATCGGCAGCGTCAAAGTTTGCACATACCGGACACGGGGCTTGTTACCAAGGGCATTGTTGGCCCGCTTTATAAAAGACCGAATACCTTAGGGAGTGTTGGCGTCTCGAGTTAGGCCTTATATGCATCAGCTCCGAATCATGTCTTTGGTGAATGTTGGGTTTGCACGGCTCTGTGTTTTGCTTCCTTACGTTCCGTTCTATCGGCTAACGCGGCACCGGAGAACTCTGCGATTGTGCCCGCTTGACGAGGCGAGCACCTCGATGAAAAGTCGGCCTGATTGTCATGATATAGCGAGGCTGGTCAACCACTCGATGACTCACGGAATGTTTAGAATTCCTCCGCATTAACAAAGGACCGTTCTTGATCGGGCACATCGCACCCGAATTCGGGAGAGTGTGGTGCCCCAGGCTATATAGTAGCCCCACCATCGAACTCCTATGGCTAAGTGAAAGTTATAAAGCATTATAGTCCGGTTGCCTGGTTTGCTACGCTACCACCTCCTTTATAGGACCAAGGCGTTGGATTAAGTGTGAAAGCGCGACTTCTTTGCAAACACCCCGCACTATGTGCGTGGGGCTGAAGCCGAACTGCCATCTTTCGGGTTATATACATATATACATCAATGGCATAAAGGAGGTAGTTTGCTACTTGAAGGCACAAGTATAAAAGCTCTTACATTAAATTGAAGCGTTGTTTCATAAAATTATACATGCCATTCAAACATAACATCCTTGAAAGCTGCGTCTCTATTAAGCAGCGCCCGGAAGAACTTCCTCAAAATAGCGCTCGGCGGTACTCGGCTGCCGTCCGAATCTAGGGGCCTTAATATCGGTGGCCTTCATCTCAGCCAGTATGCCTTGACACGGGCAAGAGCCATCGCGCCCCCTCAATACGCGCCGACCGCTTCATTGCGTCGTCACGATACCGCACCAAGGAACTGTTGCACTAAGCCAAAATAACTCTTCGGCTGGGGTCCGCCTGGCCAAAAATGAGTCATGACATGCTTCATGGAAAGTCCGGATAATCAATTCAGCTCGGCCCATTCGGCCAACCGATCGGTCAACGGAAGAGGACGCTCCGGACTATGGAATTGCGACCAAAATAGCTCTTCCCTTACGTGCCCCTTCGGCCTCGGTAGCGCTCAATCGCGTCCATGGCGCTTCGCCGCTAAGTCGAGATAAGCATCCTCTGAACTCCACAGCTTGTCCAGCCGAGCATACCGGATCCGTATATTTCCTCCGCAGCGAAAGCGGTTTTCCGGCCGCAATATCCCGGCCTGACTCAGCTCCTCCTTGGCAGCTCTCATAGCGGAGCAGGCATCCTTGGATTGGCGGTGGCCTTTTCAGGTCCTCTTGTTCGCAGCGTTCTTTTCAAGAACCTCGCAGCGGTCGGTAGTATTCTTCAGTTTGAGGCCAAATCGGCCATTTCCTCTTTGCCGGGCGGTGAGCAGCCCGTTCGGCTTTCAGCTCTTCGGCCGCCTTTAAAGCGGCCGCATTACTCTTTCGGGCTTGCTCTTTAGCTCGGGCAAGTTCCGCCCGCAGCCTCCCCACAGCAGCGGCACCGTCTACATCAAAGCATACAAGTAGTAAGGCATGGGCGTCAAGGTCCCTTACCAGGTGTCCGCGGAGAAGTCGCATACCTTGTGACTCGTCAAACCATTTATTGACTAGCGCGATGTCCGCATCCGCCTCGTCAAGTTGCCGCTTTATTTCGGCAAATTCATCAGTCTGGCTAGCCACCGGACGCCCCGCCACCTACATAGGAACGGCGACATGTTAGTATTGAGATTATGATCCTCGCACGCGCTGTCGGTTGTGACAGCATACCGAGTCTCAGGGGCTACTATCTATACAGGGCGCATTCTATATGCATAACTGTCAGAAGGTACATCATTTTTTTCGTACCTCAAACCCCGTCAGTAAACTTCTGGCGGCTTAATGCAATCCGCTCTTAGCGGACGTAATTCTTTCAATTACCATAGCCATTAGCGCACGGTGATCTTCTGAGATATACGCTCGCCCGAGCAGGTCCTTCAGCTCCTCCGATCAATACGCCCGATTGGCGCTGGACCGTTCGGCCCGCGGACTCGGGAAACTCTCCGTGAAGACACTTGAGGTCGCCCGCCTCGCCGCAGCGCGATAGGTGGGGCGTTTAGCTCTCTATCATCTCCGGACGAAGATCCCCAAGCGAACTACAAGGTACAATTTGGTTATCTTGAGAAATAAATACAGGATGTTCTTTATTCACAGGACCCTCTCTTTTTACTTACGGCTCATTGGAGGCTGATCCTTTGGGGAAATAGTGCGGCTGGGGTACTTCCCGGCGCGGACTTTCAGCGAAGACTTCTTTCCCGTTTGAGGCCTTGGCTTCGGGTCTTGAGCGGTCCTCTTCTCCCTTGGAGGAGGATCCTGATCCCTCTTCCTTGAAAACCTCCTTCACGGAGGCGGTTGCTTCCTTGCTCCCCCCTTCGCCTTCCTTAAAAGGCGCGGCCTTTAACATCTTGGTCAGCATGGGATCCGGCGTGGTCTGCGAGGGGGGGCGGACACCTTATCAACTTTGCCTTGGCTATCCACTCCTGTTCAAGCGGCTCCTTAAAGGGCATATATATGATAAATGAATGAACAGCCTGTCCGATTCTGAGGTTACTTACTTGAGTATATGGGTGATTGCAGCTTAGATCTGCGTCCTCGGTCAAGTCGGACACTTCTCTTGTGATCCGAAGAACAATTTGTACATCTCCTTGGGCGTCGCGCCCATAAAATGTTGGAGGCTCGTGGTCCCTCGGATTAAACTCCCACAGACGGAGGCGGCGTTTGCGAGGCGAAGGCGCCGAATCAGCATAACCTGCGCCGCCACGACCAGATTGATCTCCCTTTCTTGGAGGTCTCGAACACGGCCCTGCTGCGAGAGAGCGTCCTTGGGCGGCCCCAGTCGAGCCCCGGTTGACCCATGATGCCAGCCGCTGTGGTGGACTGGCGGAAGGCGGGTGGCGCCACCCATTTGGTGCCCACAGGGGCGGTGATATAAAACCACTCCCGTTGCCACAAACCAAGCTCCTCTTGAAAAGAGCCCTCGGGCCACGGAGCATCAGCACACTTTCTTATGACCGCCCCTCCCACTTTCTGCTTGTTGCCCCTCGATCATCTTGGCTCCACCTTGAAGGTCTTGAGCCACAATCCAAAGTGAGGGTAATATGGAGGAAGGCTTCACATCGACAATGAATGGCGAGATATGGAGGATGGACTCGGTTCAAGTCATGGAAATCCAGCCCATAATAAAACATGAGCCCCGCACAAAGGGATCCGTCGGAAGCCTAAACCCGAAGGAAGTGAGACCACGAACACCACGCTCTCGCCGGGCTCGGGAGTGGGAATGACCTGCCACAGAGCAGGCAGCCTATCGAAATCTCGCGGTTAGATACTGGCGTCTCGCAGCTTTAGCACATTTTCTTCTATGACGAAAGAAGACATCCATCGGCCGAGCTGGTCGGAGCCGGACATCGTCGAAGGTCCGAAGCGCCTAAATCTGAAGCTTTGGGTGCTAGAACACGAAGCGCGAGGCGAATTCGATGGAGGGTGGAAAAAAGAAGAGGGCCTTGGTCTCATTATAAAGAGATTGAATACCAAGAGCCCTCCCGTGGTCGATTGGGACTCGCCGATAGAGGCGTGCCAGCGAACGCAGTTGGGTTACTACGTCCGTATTGATGAGAATCCCGGAATAAGGGGGCACGATCTACGCTTTGATAAGACGTGCCAAGGAAACCGCCTCGCTAAACGCGCTGAGGTGGACAATAAAAACGATTCGTATGAAGGCCTGGCCGTGGTGTGATGTCACACCGCGAAATACGTCAACAGATCTGTGCAAAAGTTATTCTCTCTCGGTGGTATGTGGAACTTGTTTTGCGAGCGGACACTATCCTTGTGTTCAAAAACTTCTATGAAGTATTAGGAAGAGGAACCCACCTTGCAATGCGAAGACAATATCGCGCCGGACTCATCGTCATTGAAGCCTGGTTCAGGGAGCTCTTGAGGAGTCTGGACTAGGGGTGTCCGGATAGCGAACTATCATCTTTGGCGGACTCCTAGACTATGAAGATACAAGATTGAAGACTTCGTCCCGTGTCCGGATGGGACTTTCCTTGGCGTGGAAGGCAAGCTTGGCGATCTGGATATGTAGATCTCCTACCATTGTAACCGACTCTGTGTAACCCTAACCCTATTCGGTGTCTATATAAAGCTGAAGGGTTTTAGTCCGTGGGACGAACAACAATCATACCATAGGCTAGCTTCTAGGGTTTAGCCTCCTTGATCTCGTGGTAGATCTACTCTTGTACTACCCATATCATCAATATTAATCAAGCGGGAGTAGGGTATTACCTCCATCGAGAGGGCCCAAACCTGGGTAAAAACATCGTGTCCCTTGTCTCATGTTACCATCCGCCTAGGCGCACAATTGGGACCCCCTACCCGAGATCCACGGTTTGACACCGACACCCCTCATGCTAGCCAAATTCTTTGCACCAAGTAGAGATACTAATTGTGCTTACGAATATCCTTAAACTAATTTTGCCATGAGAGTCCACCATACCTACCTATGGATTGAGTAAGATCCTTCAAGTAAGTTGTCATCGGTGCATGCAATAAAAATTGCTCTCTAAACATGTATGATCTATTAGTGCGAAGAAAATAAGCTTTATACGAACTTGTGATAGGGAAGAAATAAAAGCGACGGACTGCATAATAAAGGTCTCTATCACAAGAGGCAATATAAAGTGCCATTCTTTTGCATTAAGATTTTGTGCATCCAACCATAAAAGTGCATGACAACCTCTGGTTCGCCCTGCGAAGGGCCTATCTTTTACTTTTAATCTTCTACCTTATGCAAGAGTCATGGTGATCTTCACCTTTCCTTTTTACATTTTATCCTTTGGCAAGCACATTGTGTTGGAAAGATCCTGATATATATATCCAATTGGATGTAAGTTATCATGAACTATTATTGTTGACATTACCCTTGAGGTAAAAGGTTGGGAGGCGAATCTATAAGCCCCTATCTTTCTCTATGTCCGATTAAAACTTTGAACCCATAAATATCACGAGAGTGTTAGTAATTGTGAAAGATTAAACGATAGTTGAGTATGTGGAGTTTGCTGAATCAAAGCTCTGACATAGACTCTTCCAAAAAATAAGATGAATTGCAGTTGTTTGATGACTAAGAATATAGTTTGTTAGTTTGAAGAAAGTTTATGATCTATACTTTAACATGTGAATAGCTTGTTACTTGATCATGAAAAGTTTTATGAGATGAGCTACTGTTATGACATATAATGATGCTAGAAAAGGGTGATTGAAATTATCATTGATCAAACTTGTGCACCTGCTAGCATTCACACTTCATAAATTATTTCTTTTATCATTTACCTACTCGAGGACGAGCAGGAATTAAGCTTGGGGATCTTGATCGTCTCAAGCGTATCTATAATTTATGAAGTATTCATGCTATTATATTATCCATCTTAGATGTTTCATATCCATTTATATGCTATTTTATATGATTTTGGGACTAACCTATTAACCTAGAGCCCGAGTGCGGTTTACATTTTTCCTTGTTTTGAGTTTTCTGAAAAGGAATACCAAGCAGAGTCAATTGACGATGCCAATTTTTGATGATTTTTATGGACCAAAATAAGACCCGGAGTAAAGAGTTGGGCGGAAGAGTCCCGGGCCGTCCACGAGGGTGAGGCGCGCCCACCCCCAGGCGCGTGGGCCTGCCTCGTGGATGACTCGGGAACCTCCTTGACGTGAAACCAACGCCAAAAATTCCTATAAATACAGAAACCCCCAGAAAATAACCTAGATCGGAAGTTTCGCCGCCGCAAGCCTCTGTAGCCACGAGAAATCAATCTAGGCCCTCTCTGGCACCCTGCCGGGGGGGCCATCATCCTTGAAGGCCATGGAGGAGGATCCGGAGGGTCCATCATCGCCATGAAGGCCAAGGACGGAGGAGAACCTCTCCCCATCTAGGGGAGGCCATGGAGGAGGAAGCACAGGGGGAGAACCTCTCCTCCTCTCTCTCGGTGGCGTCGGAGTGCCATCGGGAGGGGAATCATCGCCGCGGTGATCGTCTTCATCAACATTGATACGTCTCCAACGTATCTATAATTTATGAAGTATACATGCTATTATACTATCCTTCTAGGATGTTTTATATGCATTTATATGATATTTTATATGATTTTTGGGACTAACCTATTAACCTAGAGCCCAGTGCCAGCTTATGTTTTCTCCTTGTTTTAGAGTATCGCAGAAAAGCAAAACTAAGCGGAGTCCAATTGACGTGCCACTTGACGGAGATCATTTTTGAACCAGAAGAAGCCCACGGAGTGCAGTAGGCGGAAGAGTCGGGCTGCCCACGAGGGTGAGGCGCGCCCACCCCTTGGGCGCCCCCTGCCTCGTGGACAGCCCGTAGACCCCCCGACGTGAAATCAGCATAAAACTCTTTTATATATACCCAAACTTCCAGAAAGAAACCTAGATCGTAAGTTCCGCCGCCGCAAGCCTCTGTAGCCACGAGAAGTCAATCTAGGTCCTCTCGGCACACCGCCGGAGGGGCCATAATCACCGATGGCCATGGAGGAGTATCCGGAGGGCCATCATCACCATGAAGGCCAAGGACCGGAGGGTGGAAGCCATGGAGGAGGAAGCACAAGGGGAGAACCTCTCCTCCTCTCTTCGGTGGCCGGAGTGCCATCGGGAGGAATCATCGCCACGGTGATGGTCTTCGTCAACATCACCATCATCATTACCATCCTCATCTCTTTTACGCGGTTCACTCTCCGCACCCGCTGTAATCCCTACTTGAACATGGTGCTTTATGCAACATATTATGATCAATGATGTGTTGCCATCTTATGATGTTTTGAGTAGATATCTTTTGTCTTTGGGTTGATTGATGATCTAGATTGGTATGAGTTGTATGTTTTATTTTGGTGCTGTCCTATGGTGCCCTCCGTGTCGGCATAGCGTGAGGGATTCCTATGTAGGGTGTTGCAATACATTCATGATTAAGCTTATAGTGGGTTGGTGAGTGGTGAAACACAAACCCGAGTAAGAGGGATTGTTGCGTATGGGAATAAAGAGGACTTGATGCTTTAATGCTATGGTTGGGTCTACCTTAATGATCTTTAGTAGTTGCGGATGCTTGCTAGAGTTCCAATCATAAGTGCATATGATCCAAGTAGAGAAATTATGTTAGCTTATGCCTCTCCCTCATATGAAATTGCAATGATGACTACCGGTCTTGTTAATAATTGCCTAGGACAATTCCACACCCCGATCCACCATTATTCCACACTCGCTATTTATAATATTTAGTAATATATTCTAACTTTAATATAACAGCACCTACTTTTATATTTTAGCTCTTCGATATCATACAAAGTTATCCTCTTCATACCCACAACATAGTTTTATTTCTCGTTGCTAGTTGGAAGAAAACGTTCGATGTACGTAGAGTCGTATCAGTGGCAGATAGGGCTTGAGAGAATATTGATCTTACCTTTAGCTCCTTGTGGGTTCGACACTCCATACTTATCACTTCCACCTTTGGAAATTGCTACGATGATTCCTTGCACTTGGGGATTATCAAACATCACCATCACCATCACCATCCTCATCTTTTTACGCGGTCCACTCTCCCGCACCCCGCTGTAATCCCTACTTGAACACGGTGCTTTATGCCACATATTATGATCCAATGATGTGTTTCCATCCTATGATGTTTTGAGTAGATATCTTCTGTCCTTGGGTTGATTGATGATCTAGATTGGTACGAGTTGTATGTTTTATTTTGGTGCTGTCCTATGGTGCCCTCCGTGTCGCACAAGCGTGAGGGGTCCCCGCTGTAGGGTGTTGCAATACGTTCATGATTCGCTTATAGTGGGTTGCTAGAGTGACAGAAGCTTAAACCCGAGTAAGGGGGTTGTGGCGTATGGGATAAAGGGGACTTGATGCTTTAATGCTATGGTTGGGTTTTACCTTAATGATCTTTAGTAGTTGCGGATGCTTGCTAGAGTTCCAATCATAAGTGCATATGATCCAAGAGGAGAAAGTATGTTAGTTTATGCCTCTCTCTCATATGAAATTGCAATGACGACCTCCGGTCTTGTTAACGATTTCCTAGGATAATTCCGCACACCGACCCATCACTATTCCACGCTCGCTATTTATAATATTTAGTAATATATTCTAACTTTATGATAACAACACCTACTTTTATATTTTAGCTCTCCGATATCATGCAAAGTTATCCTCTTCATACCCACAACGTAGTTTTATTTCTCGTTTCTAGTTGGAAGCAAACGCTCGGTGTACGTAGAGTCGTATCAGTGGCAGATAGGACTTGAGAGAATATTGATCTTACCATTAGCTCCTTGTGGGTTCGACTCTCCATACTTATCACTTCCACCTTTGGAAATTGCTATGATGATTCCCTGCACTTGAGGATTATCAATGCATTACCGAACGAGTAAAGAGACTTGCCGGTAATGAGATTGAACTAGGTATGAGGATACCGACGATCGAATCTCGGGCAAGTAACACACCGATGACAAAGGGAACAACGTGTGTTGTTATGCGGTTTGACCGATAAAGATCGTCGTAGAATATGTAGGAGCCAATATGAGCATCCAGGTTCCGCTATTGGTTATTGACTGGAGATGTGTCTCGGTCATGTCTACATAGTTCTCAAACCTGTAAGGTCCACACGCTTAACGTTCGGTGACGATTTGTATTATGAGTTATGTGATTTGATGTACCTAAGGTTGTTTGGAGTCCCGGATGAGACCACGGACATGATGAGGAGTCTCGAAATGGTCGAGACGTAAAGATCGATATATTGGAAGGCTATATTCGAACATCAGAAACGTTCCGAGTGATTCGGGTATTTTTCAGAGTACCGGAGAGTTACGAGAATTCGCCGGGAGAAGTAATGGGCCTTATTGGTCTTTAGTGGAGAGAGGGGAGAAGGTCCAAGAGGTAGCGCGCGCCTCCCCCCTGCCCAAACCGAATTGGACAAGGGGTGGGGGCGCGGCCCCCCTTTCCTTCTCCCTCTCCCTCTCTTTCCTTCTCTCCTACTCCGAATAGGAAAGAGGAGGGGGAGTCCAAGTAGGATTCCCCACACCTGGTGCGCCCCCCTTGGGCTGGCCACCTCTTCCCTCCTCTCCTTTATATACGTGGCCAGGGGGCACCCCAAAGGCACTCAAGATTTGTCTTAACCGTGTGCGGTGCCCCCCTCCACAGTTACACACCTCGGTCATATCGTCGTAGTGTTTAGGCGAAGCCCAACGCCGGTAACTTCATCATCACCGTCGCCATGCCGTTGTGCTGACGGAACTCTCCCTCGGCCTCAACTGGATCAAGAGTACGAGGGACGTCATCAAGTTGAACGTGTGCTGAACACGCAGGTGCCATACGTTCGGTGCTAGGATCGGTCGGATCGTGAAGACGTACGACTACATTAACCGCGTTGATATAACGCTTACGCTTTCGGTCTACGAGGGTACGTGGACACACTATCCCGCTCGTTGCTATGCATCACCTAGATAGATCTTGCATGATCGTAGGAATGTTTTTGAAATACTGCGTTCCCAACACTTAATACACTAGATGCATGCTGGATAGCGGTCGATGTGTGGAGCAATAGTTGTAGATGCATGCAGGAGTCGGTCTACTAATCTTGGACGTGATGCCTATATAATGATCATTGCCTGGATATCGTCATGATTATTTGAAGTTCTATCAATTGCCCAACAGTAATTTGTTTACCCACCATATGCTATTTTTCTCGAGAGAGAGACCACTAGTGAAATCTACGGCCCCGGGGTCTCTTCTTTATTATATTTGCCTTCGTGATCTATTTTTATTTGCTTTTATTTTCAGATCTATTAATCCAAAAATACAAAAATACCTTGCTGCATTTTTTATTTATTTATTTTATCTCGCGTTCCCATGAGATCTATTTATCCAATCCACTACAATTTTACCTATTTTTTACCCGTGAGGGATTGACAACCCCTCTCTTACGTCGGGTTGCAAGTATTTGTTCTTTGTGTGAAGAAGCTGTTTACGTGGTGTTGCATGGTACTCCTATCAGTTCGACAACCTTGGTCTCATCACTGAGAGAAATACCTACCGTAGCTGTGTTGCATCATCCCTACCTCTTTGGGGAAATACCGACGTAGTTCAAGCCGCACAAAAGGAATTTCTGGCACCGTTGCCGGGGAGACATCACCAACATCTACCAGGTTCCTAATCTCAAATCTCATCTCCTTACAATTTACATTATTTACCATTTGCCTCTTGTTTTCCTCTGCCCCACTTCACAAAAATTTGCCGTTTTATTCGCCCTCTTTTTTTCGTTCGCCGTTTTCTCATCAGATCTATCTTTTTTGCTTGCAATCATGGGTGATTTTGGTATGGCAAAAACAAATGATGTCCTAGCTCCTAAGATTGGACATTCTGGCAATCTAGATGCTAAAACTTTTGTTTTGGGGCAAGGGAATGTTATGGGAAAATAGCATATCCAAGAATTTTTCAATTGTGTTCGAAACTTAAGTATTGATGATACTTGAGGGAGTCCTGGACTAGGGGGTGTCCGGATAGCCGAACTATCATCTTTGGCCGGACTCCTAGACTATGAAAATACAAGATTGAAGACTTCGTCCCGTGTCCGGATGGGACTTTCCTTGGCGTGGAAGGCAAGCTTGGCGATACGGATATGTAGATCTCCTACCATTGTAACCGACTACGTGTAACCCTAACCCTATCCGGTGTCTATATAAACCGGAGGGTTTTAGTCTGTGGGACGAACAACAATCATACCATAGGCTAGCTTCTAGGGTTTAGCCTCTCGATCTCGTGGTAGATCTACTCTTGTACTACCCATATCATCAATATTAATCAAGCGGGAGTAGGGTATTACCTCCATCGAGAGGGCCCGAACACAGGTAAAAACATCATGTCCCTTGTCTCCTGTTACCATCCGCCTAGACGCACAGTTCGGGACCCCCTACCTGATATCCGCCGGATTTGACACCGACATTGGTGCTTTCATTGAGAGTTCCTCTGTGCCGTCGCCGTCAGGAAGGATGCCTCATCCCGTCTTTAAAGACGATATTATCGCCAAAGGAGCCTTGGCCACTAGTCAGACTCTTCGGCTAGGTGGTTTTCTTATGACCGCCAGTTCGGCCACCGTGCCGACGATGACTTCTCGAGTCATCGAAACCAATCTTCACGTTAACTCGGAACTTGCCGAGCAGTTAGATCCGATCGAGCTCTCCTCCGTAAACGAGCTCTTGGATCGCATCGCCCTGGGCCTAAAACCGATCTGAGAGAGATCAACTCTCCCCAGGCTACCCATCATGTTGCTGTGATAGAGGAGCAATACGGCGATTCTTCTTCTATCTTAAGGACTAGCTACGTCCGGATTCCCGATCCCTCCATGCCGGATTCCCGCAGAGGGACGGATGTCGATCAAGCCCTGAACTTAAAGTCAGGCGGCGGGTTGGATTCATTGGATAGCATTCAAAAATCCAAACTTCCAAGTTTGGAAACTTCTCGGCCCCTGAGTCTTAATTTGGACGGGGTTGCAGATCTACTTCCACCCGCCCACCCAAACATTAGCGATCTATCCCGAATTCGGCAAGAGCCCGCTGAAACAGTACATCATTACTGGGCCAGATTCCTCCTGGTTATGGACAGGATAAAGGACTGCCGAGAGAAGGACGCAATCTCACTTTTCTGCAATAATTGCACGGACAAGGGAATCCTAAACGCCATAAGTCGTCGCGAAATTACACGCTTTGCTGACTTGGCGACCATAGTACAAAAGTACTGTGCGATGGAGAGTGCTTGGAAAACCGAAAGTAAATTTTGGGATAATCCGGCCCCGAATACAGCCCTAGTCCGAAATAAAAGGGTGCATCATCACCAAGCACCTGGGTTATACACCAAAAAACAAAAACCCCCTAAAGGGCACGGAACCGTACTGGAGGGTTGGCTAAACGGACCCTGCAAAATTCATAGCACAGAGGGCGCCACTCCAACTCATAGCCTTCGAGCATGTTGGATACTATGGCAGGTGGCCAAAAGTGGCGAAGAGCTTCTAGCCTCAGAATCCCAGCCCAGCAACACCAAGATCAGTATAACAGTCTTGAGACTTTCGCATCAAATAATATCGAAGCGAACACTCCATAACCTTGCGAAGTCTACCAAGTAGCAACAATAAATCCATGGGTGACACGGCTATTACCTTTAATGCCGGTGGCGTTACCCTTTACCGCCTCCTCCGCGACCGAACACTTCGAGTGGGCGGATACGCCACAGCCGGACCCAAAGAAATAAAAGCCATATTGGCAACAAATCCGGTCTGGCGCGCCCAACATGGGCGAACCAATGCTATTATATATCGCGCAACACATCAAGTTGTCGGTGCGGTGCTCGTCGTCGAGCGAACGGACGGACACGGTTCCCTCTTCAAAACCGGTTTACTATGTGTCCGCTGTCCTAACTCCATGCAAGTCTCGGTACCCACATTATCAAAAGATAGCATACGCGGTGTTCATGGCATCCGGAAGCTGCAACACTACTTTCAAGAGTGTTCGATAACGGTAGCCTCAAGTACCTCTTAACGACATTATAAACAACGCGACGCGAAGGGCGGATTGCTAAATGGGCCATAGAGCTCCTTCCATTCGACATAACCTATAAGCCACGACGAGCTATTAAGTCGCAGGATTTGGCCGACTTCGTGGCGAATGGACCGGCGAACTCCCTAAAGAGTACGGCGATACTCAATTGGATCATGCACTTTGACGGCTCCAAAATGTTGGCGGCACTGGGGCTGGCGTCGTCCGACGTCCCCAATCGGGACACAGTCCAATCGTCCTTCAAATAATGTATACGGACTCCAACAACGCAGCCGAATACGAGGCCCTTACGCACGCCTCCGGATGGCGATCTCCATGGGCATTAAGCGCCTAGAGGTGCGCGATTGAACCTGCGATATCTCAAATAAGCGAGACTTTGATGCCAAAGATCCGAAAATGGCAGCGCATCGCAATGTAGTCCTAAAATGTCAGCACGGTTCGAAGGGCTCGAATTTCATCATATAGCCCGGGATAACAACCAGGCGGCGGACATATTGGCACGCATCGGCGCAAAACGCGATGCCGTCCCGCCCAACATCTTCCTGGAACAGCTGTTCAAGCCATCCGTACTATGGGAAGGGGAGTCCGGAAATAACAATCCGGACCCAACCGCACTGCCTGACACCGAACACTCTGACACAATCGGAGGCTCTGCCACCGAGATAACACCCTCCGCCCACGAAATAATGGCGGTTATCACCCCGTGGACGGAACCATTCCTAGCCTACCTAATTAGGCAGGAACTCCCCGAAGACCAAAATGAGGCTCGCTGCATAGTATGGTGATCCAAAGCCTATAAAGTCCATGAGGGAGAGCTCTATAAGGAAAGCACAACAGGAGTCCTTCAAAGGTGTATCTCCGAAGAGGAAGGGCGAAACCTCCTGGCTGAAATTCATGCCGGACTGGGTGGGCACCACGCCGCAGCCCGGGCCCTTGTAGGCAAGGCCTTCCGACAGGATTTTATTGGCCGACAGCCCGGCAGATGCGCAGGATTTAGTCCAACGATCGTCGGTTGCCAGCTTTTTGCTAACCAAAGCCACATGCCACCCATACGAAAACTATACCCATCACCTGGCCGTTCATGTCCGGGGCTTGACATGGTTGGACCCCTTAAGGGAGAAACCCACAAGCAAAATTACCTATTGGTCATGGTGGATAAATTCACCAAATGGATAGAGGCCAAGCCTGTTAAAACGGCCGAATCCGGGCCGTTGATAGACTTCATATCAGGGGTAGTGCACTATTACGGCGTCCCCCACAGTATCATCACTGATAACGGCACCAACTTCATGGCCGATGAGGTCAAATCATGGTGCAAAAACATGGGCATCAAGCTCGATTATGCCTCAGTCTATCACCCTCAAACCAACGGCCAAGTCGAGCGAGCAAACGGTCTAATCATGAGCGGCATTAAACCCAGACTAGTGCGGTCCCTCAAGGAATCTAACACGCACTTGGTAGAGGAGCTCGACTCCGTACTCTGGGGGCTGCGGACCACGCCGAATCGTACTACCGGATTCACACCATTTTTATGGTGTATGCGGTGCGAGGCAGTCTTGCCTGCGACATAATTCATGACTCACCTCGGCGTGCGCATGTATGAAGAAAGAGAAGCCGAGCTCGATCGGCAGGACAGTTTGGACGCATTGGAGGAGGAGCGCGACGTGGCAAAAGCTCGTTCCGCATTTTATCAACAGCAGGCTCGAAGATATCAAAGCAGGGAAGTACGGGCCAAAGCTTACAACATTGGCGAACTAGTTCTACGCCTGCCGGACAAGAAAAAGGACAAACTCAAGCCCAAATGGGAGGGTCCCTTCATCATCGACCAGGTCCTGACCGGCGGAGCATACCGTCTGCGAAACGCATCGGATAACCGACTCGAGCCGAACCCATGGAATGCAGCCCGTCTATGAAGATTCTATGCCTAAGCGCCGGACTCCGAGTTTGTCTCCTTCCTCCGTCCACATTTTCTATTTTTTGCTGTCTTTTATTTCTCTCCTTCCCCCTCCTTCTTCTTGAAGCCTTTAGAGGCTCGTTTGCGCTTTGTTTCGCACATGCTTGACGCGCTGTCCGCGCTCATTATACCTGGGGGCTTCTTTAACAGAAGCTTATTTATGCGGGCTTTATGCCCAACACATGTGTCAAACTTCCGCATGTACCTTTTACTCACCATTATATGGATCGATATGACTTAAGTTTTGGCCAGGCTGGGTTGCCTGGCTCCTGTGCTTACCCCTACGTTCCCGATTGTTCGGCTAGATGGCAAAGGAGCATCTCGCAATTATTCTTGCCGGTCAGCCGGATGTGTACCTCGGACCGGGTGAAGCGAAAGCTAAGCGTTCTTAAGGGAATATTCGGTCGGTGAACTGAAAGATGATTTTAACTATTTATCCATCTGCCCCAGATGATTTTCCGCTTTTTAGCAGTTTGGACATGCACTTTAGGGCATGTCTCCCGTGGAAAGGAACCCTTAACGGAACTATTCTCCTGGAAGATGTTTCTTACTATCCATGTAATATAACATAACTAGTTGGGCACTTGTCTGACACAGCAATAATGACACCTCGCCTTGTCTCCATGCATGCCCGGTTCTTACATAACCGCGAGGGTATTCGGACACACTCCGGACAATTGGGTCCCGAGGTCGAGCTTAAAAGGTCCGCTATGACAAGCGATCTACAATCCAGCTAGAAGACATTTTTCATGTCATATTCAATTACATAGTCAACTCGACTAATTGTATTCCTCCTCAATGCCATCTAATAGGCTATCTAATTTACAATCTTGCTGGAAATACTTGGCGGCCAATTATACTTGGTCGCGTACACTAAGCTTACAGGATCTCCTTCCCATCGGGCCCCACAGTCCGACCTCGCCATGTGGTTTGGGTCAACCGTGTACCAGCGTCTATACCATGGCCCGAGCCTCCTGGCGCCTTGACGGCAGGCCGATATCTTCCATAGTCGGAAGCGCCGCCGTGCTCCTTGAAGCCGCTCTGCCAGCTCCCCAATGCCTTGAGCAGGGAGATAGATAGCCACAAGGCACTGGCGACGCCTTTCATCACTGCCGAACTCGTTCGTGCAGGACGCATGATTCGGGAAGAAGATCACCAAGAACTGGGCATCTCCTCCTCGGGGCGACACTGTGAGCAAACCTACATACATGTTTATGTTAGTCACCTTCCTCGCCGAACTCTTTCAAAGTTCGCTCAAGCACTTACTGAAAATGTCGCGACGAAGCCGTCGATTCTCCTTTACGGAGTGAGACAACTGGGCACGAACATCCTTTAGTTCCTCACCCAGTTGGTGTTGGCATCTTGGAGGTTATTTTTCTCCTGCCGCACCCTCGTAAGCACGCTCTCGCCGGCCTTCAACCGGCGCAAGAGCTGTTGCTTGTCCGGATCTAGACCGGCGCCATCTGCAATATTCTTGTCAGATTTACACACACGCCGCACTTCATAAACTATTTATCTTTTGAGGCATATATTACCAGAGGGGGTCTCTGTGGCTCCCCCTGTAGCGGCTAGTGCGGCCTCAAGTTGGGCCTTGCATTCTTCAAGCTCCTGGGACAGTCGGGTATTCTTTTTTGTAAGATCCTGCATAAAAATGATCCTTAAATCAGTTATTCTAACTATTTTAAGTCTCGGGGCTCTTGGCATATATAATCATCAAATTTCCTCACCCGTATGTCCTTTACATCTTGCTCCGTGGCTATGGCTAGACCATCTGGCGGCACGGAGGTGCGCATCTCCGAGTTGAAGGCATTCAAGGCCTCTTGGGAGAAACATGCGACACGAAGAACTGTCCGCGGCGCTTTGTGATTCATGGCGCTCTCCACCTCGGAGTTGGTGGCGGACAATCTGTCGGCATCCTCTGTCGGAGGAGCATCCGACGCACGCCTCGTGCTCGCCTCCGCTTCTGGACCCGGCTTTGGAGCCTGGCTGGCGGAGGTTCGATTGGCAACCTCTCCGGACTCAGTCCGGCGGGCGCTCTTTTTCCTGAAAAGAGCACCAGCGCTAATACGCCTTCCAGGAATCAATCATGGGAATATGGTGACGCGTCATACCGTTCTTGGCGGAGTTTCGATCCGGGCCGCACTTCTTTTTTAACTGCGGGGCGTCTGCCTTGTTGGCTAGCCGCCGCGGGCCCGGCCTCCTGCCTCGACGGCACCCCCTGCAAAACACCATCAAATATGTGGTGATTAGAAGTAAAGCACGGGTGGGTCATGGTATCCGGACTTCGGTCACGGTTACCTTGGAGGCCGGAAATAATCCGGGGTAGTCGGCCGTAATGGCAACCAAAGCATTGTCGATGCTACGTTGGTGGAACACCCGTCGATCAGCTCCACCTTTATATCCGGGTCCTCTTGGAGGCGGATCGAGGGACTATTCGGATCCTCGGGTTGTGGGGCGGGCTGTGTATCTTCTCCACGGCCGGCGCAGTTCTGCGTAGAAACCATGAAATGAGATATTTAACCACGGAACATGGATCAGACAGGCCACAAAGATATTTGCTTACCCAACTTCGAGGATTATTCGGAGAAAACCCGCTCAGTGGACTGACGCGGAGAAAATCCTCCTCTTCCCCTTTGTACATGGCGGACAAGGTCTTCACCAGTTCGGTGACCGATCCCGGCCCTTTGCGGCCATGGCGGGTGGCATCGTCCTCCCCGTTGAAGTCCCACATGGGGTGGCCCCTATATTGGGCGGCTGCACTCCTCATAATGCAGATTGCCATGACTCCAATCATGGTCAATCCGGCATGAACCATAATCTTATTCGGCTCATCAAGTAAAGGGCGTCTGATCATTTTCCCTCCGGGGCTCCGCGGTGCCAGCTTAGGCGCTTCTTGGAGGCGTTGCTAAACTCCGGAAGGCCGATCCGAACAGGATCCGGCAGCGGGGCGTCCTCCATGTAAACCATTTCAAGGCCGGTCTTGACGCCTTCTTCGGGTTCGGATAGATATCCGGTCCGGTGGTGGGCCATAGTTCGCTCCGCCCACTTGATATATTGACCCCTCATGAGAAGCGGGGTACTAGGCAGAATAATCTCTTCCACAGCGCAAAATGAGCCTCGATGCCCAAGAACAGTTCGCAAAGGGCCACGAAGCCCGCGATATGCAAAATGGAGGCGGCGAAGGTGGTGCAACCGAGGCCGTAGAACTCCAAGAGCCCCGGAGAAACGAATGGATTGGAAATCCGAGTCCTCTTACTAGATAAGAGATAAAGCACACCGCTCTCCTTTAGAGGATCGGGGACACTCTTCGCTTGCTTTCCGCCCTTGTAGGTGGCAAGTCCGCTCGAACCGGAACCATGAAGGCGGGGAAGAAATCCCTTGGTTTGGAGTATAACTAGCTCGCTATGCGGGATCGAGCATCTCTCCGATTTCGGTGAATTTGGGGAGCGAGAGGAGGAGCCGCGTCGACTGTCCATGATGGAATGGGTTTTTGTCAGAGGCGCTCTGATTAAAGCTCGCGGAGGGGGGATGGTGTGACTCAGATCTAGATCCTCGTCCCTTTTATAGGCGGCTCATTTGCGCAGCTAGGGGGGTAAGTGTAGAAATACCCTGGCTTTTCGCATTCATTCAAACACGTGGACGATGGCCATTATTGGGCGTAGAAGCCAAGGAGCGCAGCATTTATCAGAAGCCGGACACTATTCGACAAGTATATGGAATTTGGAGAAGAACCTGCCTCGCAATGCCGAAGACAATCAACGCGCCGGACTCATCGCCATTGAAGCCTGGTTCGGGGGCTACTGAGGGAGTCCTGGACTAGGGGGTGTCGGGATAGCCGAACTATCATCTTTGGCCGGACTCCTAGACTATGAAGATACAAGATTGAAGACTTCGTCCCGTGTCCGGATGGGACTTTCCTTGGCGTGGAAGGCAAGCTTGGCGATCGGATATGTAGATCTCCTACCATTGTAACCGACTCGTGTAACCTGACCCTATCCGGTGTCTATATAAACCGGAGGGTTTTAGTCCGTGGGACGAACAACAATCATACCATAGGCTAGCTTCTAGGGTTTAGCCTCTCGATCTCGTGGTAGATCTACTCTTGTACTACCCATATCATCAATATTAATCAAGCGGGAGTAGGGTATTACCTCCATCGAGAGGGCCCGAACACAGGTAGAAACATCGTGTCCCTTGTCTCCTGTTACCATCCGCCTAGACGCACAGTTCGGGACCCCCTACCCGAGATCCGCCGGTTTTGACACCGACAATACTCCTATACTTAAAAGGACTAAATCTTATGCGGAAGCTATTTCAGCACTAGTTCTGAAACTTGAAAATAAATTTATCCATACTCATCCTACCTTGCAAAGATTGTTTTATGAGTTACCCATTATAAAGAATCCTAAAGCAAAAAAATGGCTACCATTGTTCTTATGAATGAATTTGATTACATAATACGAGAAGCTAGGGAAATCTTTGATTCTTATGGTATGAATCATGAAAAGCCCGTGATATATGAAATTATTTATAATAGTGATTGTGCGTTGAGTCATTTCCTTGGGAATAATCAAATCTTTGATGAGAATCTTAAAAAGCAAGTCCCAGTTCTAGAAATAATCCAACAAGTTTTCAATGATATTAATCAACGTTATTCTTGGATTCTTGCTGGAAATCAAAGGGCATATGATGATAAGCAACTTGATAGTGCTAAAGTTTCCATGGATAATGTGTTGTTTTTGCAAAACCTCCAGACAAAAACTCCTCTAAGGAAGACAAAAACAAAGATGACAACAATCCTTTGCATTATGCCTTAGCTAGGGGCATAAAATGATAGCGCTTGTTGGGAGGAAACCCAATGAATAAAATTTATTTTTGTCTTTTTCTTTTTGTTCTTGAGTGTTTGCACAATTATTCTACTGTTATGATTGTCTTTTTTGTGTTTTAGTTAGTCTTTGTGCCAAGCAAAGCCTTTGCGATCATGTTGGGTGATAGTTGATTTGATCTTAATGAAAAACAGAAACTTTTGCGCTCACGAAAATAAATCTCCTTTTTAACAGAAGGACGATAAAATACTGATTATTTTTTCAAAAGATTAATATACAAATTTCTCACGTTATCCTAATTTTTCAGAATTTTTGGAGTTACAGAAGTATTCGAAATATTCACATTGGTACAGACTGTTCTGTTTTTGACAGATTCTGTTTGCGTTGTATTATGTGCTTGTTTTGATGATTCTATGGTTTCCTTTGAAGAGTTTTTGCCATGAAGAAGTTAAAATACAGTAGATGTAATACAATAACAAAATATGAATGGGTTTGCAATAGTACTTAAAGTAGTGATTTGCTTTCTTATACTAACAGATCTCACGAAGTTTTGTTGAGTTTTGTGTGATTGAAGTTTTCAAGTTTTGGGTGAGATCGCGATGGGTGAAGGAATAAGGATTAGTAAAAGGCTAAGCTTGGGATGCCCGAGGCACCCCAAGCTAATATTCAATAAGTATTAAGCAACTAAGCTTAGGGTTGCCCCCGAGTGGCATCCCCTCTTTCTTCTAACAGCCATCGGTATTTTACTTGAAACTATATTTTTATTCCTCACATATTATGAGTTTTGCTTGGAGCGTCTTGTATGATATGAGTCTTTTCTTGTTTTCTTTTTTATTTTTAATAAGCATCCTTGTTGTACACACCTATTTTGGAGAGCCAAATTGTGTTATGCTTGCTCCTATGCTTCACTTAAATTTGTAGAGCCTTGGAATTGCTCTAGTGCTTCACTTATATATTTTTGAGCACGGTGTGCTTTGTTATCTTTGAAGAAATTCTCTCATGCTTCACTTAGATTAATTTGAGAGAAAGAAATATGATGCTCATGTTCTTCACTTATATTTGTTTCAGCTTATTAAAAGCAACATATGAAACTAGTTCCAAAGTGATAGATATCCAAGGAGGATATAATAAAAACATTCATGAAGATCACTGGACAAAATAAACTTGATTCTTTGTACTCCCTCCATTCACTTTTGTAAGTCATTTCAGACAACTCAAAATGGGATGTTTTGTACATTGTCTGAAATGCCTTCGAGGTCTTATAAAAGTGAACAGAGGGAGTAATAGTTTTGAGATATTATGATAGTGATATGTGAGTCATGTTGATGAGTAATTATGCTTTAGTAATAATATTGGTGTTAAGGTTTGTGATTCCCTATGCAAGCACGAAAGTCAATAACTATGCAATGAAATTACATCCTACTTGTGGTGCATTATTTGGCGTTAGTTATGCTTAATGCTTGCTTATGAGATTTTTCGTTTCTTGGTTGGATGCTTCTCAATCTTTTTCTAGCCTTCATTTGCACTAAGTATGATCACTACTTGTGCATCCAAAATCCTTTAAACCAGTTTTTGCCACATGAGTCCACTATAGCTACCTATATACGGTATTCTTTTGTCGTTCTAAGAAAATTTGTATGTGCCACCTCTAATTTTCAAAATAAATTTCTCTTTCGTGTGCTCGTACCGCTTATGGAACAGTAGGGGGTGGTTGATATATTTCCATGTTAGATGTGTTATTCTCAAGATGGGTGTTTATTCACTTGTCATTGCACGAGAGTACGACAAAGGTATTAGGGATGCCCAGTCCCGAAATGAAAAATGAATTTACTTTATGTTGTCAAATAATAAATTTCTTGGAAAGTGTTGGTATGGAAGGCACCCGTGGATATGGTTAGCCATGGAAAGTGAAAGTATGGTGGAAGAAGGAACAAACTTTATTTTCTGTTTGGGAACCGCCTATGATATATCTAGCATGGAAAGTACTGGGAATTACTCGATTGTTTTCATTGACAGGAAAAGCATGCCGCCTAAAATGTTTTTATCTCTATCTTTTTCGCTTTGAGCTCTGGCACCTCTACAAATCCCTACTTCCCTCCGCGAAGGGCCTTTTCTATTTACTTTATGCAATTTTTATTTTTACTTGAGTCTCCATCTTCCTATAAAGCACCAACTAAGGGGCACTATGATCGTACTTGAGCATTGAGTGTAGCTAATATGCGAGTGTGTTTCATGAATGGATCTATGATTGAGCATAATGGGCTAGGGATAACTTGCTTTAGTGTTGATATTTTGAAAGACATGGTCTTTGAACCATATAAAAGTCCAAATGTCCATGCTACAAAGAAAATAATGTGTGATGAACATGTTATGCAGCATTCCACATCAAAAATTCTATTTTTATCATTTACCTACTTGAGGACGAGCAGGAATTAAGCTTGGGGATGCTGATACGTCTCCAACATATCTATAATTTTTTATTGTTTGATGCTGTTATATTATCATTCTTGGATGTTTTACAATCATTTTATAGCAACTTTATATCATTTTTTGGGACTAACCTATTGACATAGTGCCCAGTGCCAGTTGCTGTTTTTTGCTTGTTTTTACTTCGCAGAAAATCAATACCAAACGGAGTCCAAACGCAGAGAAACTTTTTGGTGATTTTTTCAGGACCAGAAGACACCTGTTGGGCCAAGAAATTACCTGAGGGGGGCTATGAGGGGAGCACAACCCATCAGGGCATGCCTGGGGGCCCAGGCGCGCCCAGGTGGGTTGTGCCCACCTCGGTGGCCTCCCGCACTGCCTCTTTGCTCTATAAATACCCTAATATTCCAGAAACCCTAGGGAGTCGACGAAAATCAATTCCAGTCGCCGCAAGTTCTAGAACCACCAGATCCAATCTAGACACCATCATGGAGGGGTTCATCATCCTCATTGGTGCCTCTCCGATGATGCGTGAGTAGTTCATTGTAGACCTACGGGGCCGTAGTTAGTAGCTAGATGGCTTCCTCTCTCTCTTTTGATTCTCAATACAATGGTCTCTTGGAGCTCTATTTGATGTAACTCTTTTTTGGTGTGTTTGTTGAGATGCGATGAATTTGAGTTTATGATGAGATCTATGTTTTTATCCATGAAAGTTATTTGAGTCTTTTGATCTCTTATATGCATGATTACTTATAGCCTCGTATTTCTTCTTCGAATCTGTGGTTTAGTTAGGACAACTAGATTGATTTTTCTTGCCATGGGAAGAGGTGCTTTGTAATGGGTTCAATCTTACGGTGCTTGATCCCAGTGACAAAAGGGGAACCGACACGTATGTATCGTTGCTCTTAAGGATAACAAGATGGCGTCTCTGTCTACATAAATAGATCTTGTCTACATCATGCCATTGTTCTTATTGCATTACTCTGTTTCTCTATGAACTTAATACACTAGATGCATGTTGGATAGTAGTCGATGTGTGGAGTAACAGTAGTAGATGCAGGCAGGAGTCGGTCTACTAATCTTGGACGTGATGCCTATATAATGATCATTGCCTGGATATAGTCATGATTATTTGAAGTTCTATCAATCTCCCAACAGTAATTGGTTTACCCACCGTATGCTACTATTTTTCTCGAGGGAAGCCACTAGTGAAATCTACGGCCCCCGGGTCTCTTCTTTAATATATTTGCCTTCACGATCTATTTTTATTTGCTTTTATTTTCATATCTATAATCCAAAAATACGAAAATACCTTGCTGCAATGTTTATTTATTTATTTTATCTCGCGTTCCCGCGAGATCTATTTATCCAATCTACTACAATTTTACCTATCTTTTTAACCGTGAGGGATTGACAACCCCTCTCTTACGTCGGGTTGCAAGTATTTGTTTTTTGTGTGCATGAGCTATTTACGTGGTGTTGCATGGTTCTCCTACTGGTTCGATAACCTTGGTCTCATCACTGTTGAAAATACCTACCGTAGCTATGCTGCATCATCCCTTCCTCTTTGGAGAAATACCGACGTAGTTCAAGCCGAATCAGTGGCCAGCCCCCTGCCCCCCTCAGGGTCGGGCCTTTATCAGAGATTGTTTTTGCACTATAATGGAATAGAATCCTAGTTCTACATTTCATGTGCGGAGAATCCGTCCTATCAACAAACCTGAAAAAGATAAGTTTTCATGGTCTTTCCTTTGGTCTACATGCGCAAATCAAATGGTTTAAGAATGGATGCAAGCCTTGCATCGGTAAATATCTCACCTCTTGACGGGTTTAAGAATGGATGCAGTACTTCCATTGGTTAACTTTTTAATTCAAAATTTAACATTAAAAAAATACAAAAAATGCAATAAATCATAGATGCACTCACTAATATTCTGGGAAAATCCAGCTCAATTGGAGAAAAGGATTGTGAGACATTGACAGCTCTAGTTGGCGGCTGATGTGGCTGGGTTTTTTGCCAGCGGTGCACTTATAAACTGGACCCACTTGTTAGGAATCATGTCAACACACCTAAATGGTGGATTAGACCTAGCTGCTACGAATTTCCCCAATATATGATGTTTTTTGCAACGAACCTATAAAGTAGGTGTTTTGTGCAACACTAACACCAAAAGTAGGTGGTTTGAACAATTTCCTCCACCAATAGGATAACATGCCATGTGTCAGTTTCAACATTACTAAGGTGTTGGAGGACCCGACTTCTGAAGCCATCCGAAGCCCCGAACGTTTCTTTTACCGTTCAATCGGTTTACTATGATGTAGTCTAGCTGTCTCTCCAGGATATAGGTATTAACCCGTAGCAAAATTATCTGGTCATGGGATGGGGGAGGAAGAAGAGAGGATGTGGAAAGGGAGACAACCGCTAATTTGATCGATGGTTCTCATCCTCGCCCAGCACCGGTAAGAGACGTGCCCAACTGGGCCTCTCTCTAACGTGTCCATTCGTCAAATTGCACCCTCGAATTGGGCCTTCTGATTCTCTTGGCCTTCTTAGATGATGGCAGGCATCAGGGGTCCGTGACACTCCCCTCTTCCTCAAATCCAGCTCGTCCCCAAGTTGGAGCATAGGGAAAGCGACGTTGGAGGTCTGTTGAGTCCTCCCATGTGGTGTGACTGTGGCCAGGCCAACTTCAATGCACGGCCCAAGACGAACGTCCATTTTGTACGGATTTTATCCATTTGATTAGGGAAATGAGGTGGCGTCCGACCGTTTTCTGGATGCGCTGGCCGTGCGCCTGATACGTCTCCAACGTATCTATAATTTTTGATTGTTCCATGCTATTATATTACCCCTTTTGGATGTTTATGGGCTTTATTTTACACATTTTATCATTTTTGGGACTAACCTACTAACCGAAGGCCCAGCCCATATTGCTGGTTTTTTTTTTTTTGCCTATTTCAGTATTTCGAAGAAAAGGAATATCAAACGGAGTCCAAACGGAATGAAACCTTCGGGGCGTGATTTTTGGAGCGAACGTGATCCGAAGGACTTGAGTGCAAGTCAAGAAGCTTCCGAGGAAGCCATGAGATAGGAGGCCGCCACCCCTATATAGGGCGCCCCTGTCTCGTGGGCCCCACAATGACCACCAATGTACTTCTTCTTCCTATATATACCTCGCACCCGAAAACATCCGGAGCACCACGAAACACAATTTCCACCACCGTAACCTACGTATCCATGAGATCTCATCTTGGAGCCTTCGCACGCACTCTGCGGGGGGGAATCAACCACGGAGGGCCTCTGACAACATCCTTGCCCCTCCGATGAGTTGTGAGTAGTTTACCACACACCTACGGGTCCATAGTTATTAGCTAGATGGCTTCTTCTCTCTTTTTGGATCTCAATACAATGTTCTCCCCCTCTCTTGTGGAGATCTATTCGATGTAAACTCTTTTTGCGGTGTGTTTGTCGAGATCCGATGAATTGTGGGTTTATGATCAAGTTTATCTATGAATAATATTTGAATCTTCTCTGAATTCTTTTATGTATGATTAAGTTATCTTTGCAAGTCTCTCCGAATTATCAGTTTGGTTTGGCCTACTAGATTGGTCTTTCTTGCCATGGGAGAAGTGCTTAGCTTTGGGTTCAATCTTGCGGTGTCCTTACCCAGTGACAGAAAGGTTGCAAGGCACGTATTGTATTGTTGCCATCGAGGATAACAAGATGGGGTTTATATCATATTGCATGAGTTTATCCCTCTACATCATGTCATCTTGCTTAATGCGTTACTCTGTTCTTATGAACTTAATACTATAGATGCATGCTGGATAGTGGCCGATGTGTGGAGTAATAGTAGTAGATGCAGGCAGGAGTCGGTCTACTTGTTATGGACGTGATGCCTATATACATGATCATGCCTAGATAATCTCATAACTATGCGCTTTTCTACCAATTGCTCGACAGTAATTTGTTCACCCACCGTAATACTTATGCTATCTTGAGAGTAGCCACTAGTGAAACCTATGGTCCCAGTTCTATCTCTTATCATATTTGCTTTCAATCTACTTTTATTTGCACTTTACTTTTTGCATCTATATTATAAAATACCAAAAATATATTTATCTTACCATACTATCTTTATTAGATCCCACTTTCGCAAGTGACCGTGAAGGGATTGACAACCCCTTTATTGTGTTGGTTGCGAGTTCTCAGTTTGTTTGTGTAGGTGCGTGGGACTTTTGAGGAGCCTCCTACTGGATTGATACCTTGGTTCTCAAAACTGAGGGAAATACTTACGCTACACTTGCTGCATCACCCTCTCCTCTTCGAGGAAAACCAACGCAAGCTCAAGACGTAGCAAGAAGGATTTCTGGCGCCGTTGCCGGGAAGGTCTTCGCTCAAGTCACGACATACCAAGTACCCATCACAAACCCATCTCCCTCGCATTTACATTATTTGCCATTTGCCTCTCGTTTTCCTCTCCCCCACTTCACCCTTGCCGTTTTATTCGCCCCCTCTTTTTCGTTCGCCTTTATGTCTTTCTTGGCTCGTTTTCTCGCTTGGTTGAAATAGTTGAGTATTTATTCCTAAACAGAGAAGATAATATCTATGGATCCTCATCCGCTTGCCAATCTTTTTAAGAGATCCAATTATGATGAACCAATTCCTAGTGATTTGGATGCACTAGATTATCTTTATAAGCTTTTGCCTGAAATCCGTAAATCTGAAAATTGTGATGAAGTGCTTCACGATAGATCTTTGAATAAAAAGCATGATTCCAATGATTTTATTATAAATTCTATTGATGTGATTATGCTGATAATATGCAAAACCCTAAGCTTGGGGATGCTAGTTTTGCTATGTCCAATAGTCTTGATTGGGGAGATTCTTCTTATGATCTTGAAAATTTATTTAAGCCCCATGATGAATATAAGATTGATAATAGTGTTTGCAATAATATTGAAAGTGGTTTTGGAAGAGTGTCAACTTTAGATCCCACCTATTTGGATAACATTCAATC
Source organism: Aegilops longissima (assembly GCA_021605205.1). NCBI lineage: Eukaryota > Viridiplantae > Streptophyta > Magnoliopsida > Poales > Poaceae > Aegilops > Aegilops longissima. The sequence continues at coordinate 537,163,896 of CM038678.1, forward strand.
TTATGAAATTTTTGATAAAAGTGGGCTTGGAGAAATCATGACTTTAGTTAATGATAATCCCACTATTTTGGAAGAGTGTCAACTTCGCATGCATGTGGATCGTGTTGAGAATATGTTATGTGATAGCTATATTGTTTAATTTTCTTATGGTCCTACATGTAATTATTATGGGAGAGGAAAATATGGTTATAGAAATTTTCATGTTACTAAATTACCTCTCGTTATGTTGAGATTGCTATTGCTCCTTTCCACTTCCTTGCATATGCTAGTTTTTGCTTGCTACAATAATTTGTTTGCCTATAATATGCCTATGCATAGGAAGTATGTTAGACTTAAGTGTGTTTGTCACATGTTTTATGATGCTCTCTTTGTGCCTCAATTCTTGTCTTTCTTGTGAGCATCATTGAATCTCAATGCCTAGCTAAAAAGGCTTTAAAGAAAAGCGCTTGTTGGGAGACAACCCAATATTTTTCCTTGCTTCTTAGTAATAAATAATCCATATACCTTCTGTTTAGATGTGGTTTTATCTTTTAATTAGTGTTTGTGCCAAGTTAAACCTATAGGATCTTCTTGGATGATAGTTATTTGATCTTGCTGTAATTTCCAGAAACTTTCGGTTCACGAAAACAATTGTTAAAAATCACAAGAACGTGATAAAATAGATATTCCAATTGCTGATGATCAATAAACAAATTGCATAGGTCTTCCTATTTTTTCTGAATTTTTGGAGGTCCAGAAGTTTGCGTTAGTTACAGATTACTACAGACTGTTCTGTTTTTGACAGATTCTGTTTTTCGTGTGTTGTTTGCTTATTTTGATGAATCTATGGCCAATAAAATAGTTTATAATCCATAGAGAAGTTGGAATATAGTAGGTTTAACACCAAATTAAATAAAGAATGAGTTCATTACAGTACCTTTTGTGGTGGTTTTGTTTTCTTTCACTAACGGAGCTTATAAGATTTCTTGTTGAGTTTTGTGTTGTGAAGTTTTCAAGTTTTGGGTAAAGCTTTTATGGACTATGGAATAAGGAGTGGCAAGAGCCTAAGATTGGGGATGCCCATGGCACCCCAAGATATTCAAGAATAGCCAAAAGCCTAAGCTTGGGGATGCCCCGGGAAGGCATCCCTCTTTAAATCTTCGTTCATTGGTAACTTTACTTGGAGCTATATTTTATTAGCCACATGATAAGTGTTTTGCTTGGGCGTCATGTATTATATTAGTCTTTGATTTTTAGTTTACCACAATCATCCTTGCTGTACACACCTTTTGGGAGAAGCCTATTTGATTAGAATTTGCTAGAATACTCTATGTGCTTCACTTATATCTTTTGAGCATGATAGTTTTTGCTCTAGTGCTTCACTTATATCTTTTAGAGCACGGTGGTGTCTTAATTTTGAAGAAATTGCTAGTCTTTCATGCTTCACTTATATTATTTTGAGAGTATTTTAGAACAGCATGGTATTTGCTATGGTTATAAAATTGGTCCTAGAATGATTAGCATCCAAGTTGGGTATAATAAAAACTATCATAGGAAGTGAATTGGATGCTATGATCAACTTGATACTTGATAATTGTTTTGAGATATGGAGGTAGTGATATTAAAGTCATGCTAGTTGGGTGATTATGAATTTAAAGAATGCTTGTGTTGAAGTTAGCAAGTCCCGTAGCATGCACGTATGGTTAAAGTTGTGTAACAAATTTGAAACATGAAGTATACCTGGCTTGTGCATCCTTATGAGTGGCGGTCGGGGACGAGCGATGGTATTTTCCTACCAATCTATCCCCCTAAGAGCATGCGTGTAGTACTTGATTTTTGATGACTTCTAAATTTTTGCAATAAGTATATGAGTTCTTTTGACTAATGTTGAGTCCATGGATTATCGCACTTTTACCTTTCCGCCTTTGCTAGCCTCTTGATGCGTGCATTGCCCTTTCTCACCTTGAGAGTTGGTGCAAACTTCGCGGTGCATCAAACCCCGTGATACGATCGCTCTATCACACATAAACCTCCTATATCTTCCTCAAAACATCCACCATACCTACCTATTATGGCATTTCCATAGCCATTCCGAGATATATTGCCATGCAACTTTCCACCGTTCCGTTCATCATCATCATGACATACTTTACTTTTGTCATATTGCCATTGCATGATCATGTAGTTGACATCGTATTTGTGGCAAAGCCACCATGCATTATTTTCATACATGTCACTCTTGATTCATTGCACCATCCGATACACCACGGAGGCATTCATATAGAGTCATATCTTGTTCTAGTTTCGAGTTGTAATTCATATGTTGTAATCAATAGAAGTGCGATGATCATCATTATTAGAGCATTGCCCAAAAAAGAGAAAGGCCAAAAATAAAAAAAAGAAAGGCCCAAAGAAAGAAAATAAATAAAAAGGGCAATGTTACTATCTCTTTTTCCATACTTGTGCTTCAAAGTAGCACCTTGTTCTTCATGTAGTGAGTCTCATATATTGTGCTTCAAAGTAGCACCATGTTTTTCATATAGTAAGTCTTATAAGTTGTCTTTTTCATACTAGTGGTAATTTTTCATTATAGAACTTCACTTATATATTCCTACGATGGGCTTCCTCAAATGCCCTAGGTCTTCATGAGCAAGCAAGTTGTATGCACACCCACTAGTTTTATTTTGTTGAGCATTCATTTATAGCTCTAGTGCATCTGTTGCATGGCAATCCCTACTCCTCATGTTGACATCAATTGATGGGCATATCCATAGCCCGTTGATTATCCTCGTCAATGTGAGACTTTCTCCTTTTTTGTCTTCTCCAGACAATCCCCATCATCACATTCTATTCCACCCATAGTGCTATATCCATGGCTCACGCTCATGTATTGCGTGAAGGTTGAAAAAGTTTGAGATTATTTAAGCATGATACAATTTCTTGGCTTGTCATCGGGTGTATAGAAGTTGGGAACATCTTTGTGTGATGAAAATGAAGCATAGCCTAACTATATGATTTTGTAGGTATGAACTTTCTTTTGCCATGCTATTTTGAGAAGACATGATTACTTTGATTAGTATGCTTGAAGTATTACTATTTCTTTTATCAATATGAACTTTTATTTTGTATTCATTTGGATCTGAACTTTCATGCCACAATAACGAAAATTACATTGTGAATTATGCTAGGTAGCATTCCACATCAAAAATTCTCTTTTTATCATTTACCTACTCGAGGACGAGCAGGAATTAAGCTTGGGGATGCTTGATACGTCTCCAACGTATCTATAATTTTTGATTATTCCATGCTATTATATTACCCCTTTTGGATGTTTATGGGCTTTATTTTACACATTTTTATCATTTTTGGGACTAACCTACTAACCGGAGGCCCAGCCCATATTGCTATTTTTTTTGCCTATTTCAGTATTTCAAAGAAAAGGAATATCAAACGGAGTCCAAACGGAATGAAACCTTCGGGAGCGTGATTTTTGGAACGAATGTGATCCAGAGGACTTGGAGTGCAAGTCAAGAAGCTTCCGAGGAAGCCACGAGATAGGATCCCCCCCCCCTATAGGGCACGCCCCCTGTCTCGTGGGCCCCTCGGGCGGCCACCGACGTACTTCTTCTTCCTATATATACCTACGTACCCCGAAAACATCCGGGGGCACCACGAAACACAATTTCCACCATCGTAACCTTCTGTATCCGCGAGATCTCATCTTGGAGCCTTCGTCGGCACTCTGCCGGAGGGGGAATCAACCACGGAGGGCCTCTACATCAACATCCTTGCCCCTCCGATGAGTTGTGAGTAGTTTACCACAGACCTACGGGTCCATAATTATTAGCTAGATGGCTTCTTCTCTCTTTTTGGATCTCAATACAATGTTCTCCCCCTCTCTTGTGGAGATCTATTCGATGTAAACTCTTTTTGCGGTGTGTTTGTCGAGATCCGATGAATTGTGGGTTTATGATCAAGTTTATCTATGAATAATATTTGAATCTTCTCTGAATTCTTTTATGTATGATTAAGTTATCTTTGCAAGTCTCTTCGAATTATCAGTTTGGTTTGGCCTACTAGATTGGTCTTTCTTGCCATGGGAGAAGTGCTTAGCTTTGGGTTCAATCTTGCGGTGTCCTTACCAAGTGTCAGAAAGGGTTGCAAGGCACGTATTGTATTGTTGCCATCGAGGATAACAAGTTTGGGTTTATATCATATTGCATGAGTTTATCCCTCTACATCATGTCATCTTGCTTAATGCGTTACTCTGTTCTTATGAACTTAATACTCTAGATGCATCGTTGGATAGCGGTCGATGTGTGGAGTAATAGTAGTAGATGCAGGCAGGAGTCGGTCTACTTGTTATGGACGTGATGCTTATATACATGATCATGCCTAGATAATCTCATAACTATGCGCTTTTCTATCAATTGCTCGACAGTAATTTGTTCACCCACCGTAATACTTATGCTATCTTGAGAGAAGCCACTAGTGAAACCTATGGCCCCCGGGTCTATCTCTTATCATATTTGCTTTCAATCTAATTTTATTTGCATCTTTACTTTTTGCATCTATATTATAAAATACCAAATATATATTTATCTTATCATACTATCTTTATTAGATCTCACTTTCGCAAGTGGCCGTGAAGGGATTGACAACCCCTTTATTGCGTTGGTTGCGAGTTCTCAGTTTGTTTGTGTAGGTGCGTGGGACTTTTGAGGAGCCTCCTACTGGATTGATACCTTGGTTCTCAAAACTGAGGGAAATACTTAAGCTACACTTGCTGCATCACCCTCTCCTCTTCGAGGAAAACCGATGCAAGCTCAAGACGTAGCAGCGACCAATGCGCGGATGCATCTCATCCTGCCGCCTAGAATTTTTTGCTAATGAAATTTTGTCACCGTGATCATAGTTCATGCCAGCGGCCGTAGTTCACGTCGGCAACAAAGCCAGCGGTCGGCATACATAAGCCAGGCTACAGAATGATCAACACCCCAAATATCTCGCCGACAACAAAGCCAGCAGCCGACACCCTTGCCAGCCTTCAAAATGAACCCTCAGGTTTTGTCGTCAGCAACACAGCCAGCAGCCAGCACACTTGCCTGCCAGCCTTAAAAAAGAATGACCATCGTCCACGGCCAAGCCCTCCCTAGTTTATGCCATCTTGGTCAAACATCTCCTTTTGTCGGCTCTTGAATCAACTTCTTCTCTTCGGGGACATGTTGGTCGAGTCCATGCTCATGATTGCTAGAGCCACCTCTTTTGCATTGGTGTCAGTATTGGTGGCCTCGATCCCGAGCTTCTTCATTTGGGCGGCCTCCTCAATGTCGAGCTTCCTCTTCTTGGCGGCCTTCTCCATGTCATGCTTCTTCATTTGGAGCTCCAAGTATATCTTCATTTGCTCCTCCTTTTCTTGGCGCTTTCTCTCGTCCCTCACTTCCTTTTGAGTCATCATGCTATGCAAAGTTTCTTGCAAGGCAAAAGATGTCGCAGCACGCTTCTCGTCAAACTTCGAGTTGGTCTTGCCCCTCGGCCTCTTCACCAAATCTCCATCCCCAGCCACGGCAGCCATCCCTCATTTCTTCTTAAGAGCAGCATATTGTTGTTTGAACTTGGGTCAATCATTGATGAGCGACCAACAATGTGTGAGAGTGAACTACTTGCTCTTATGCCGGACTTTGAAGGCTTTCATAGATTGGAATGCCTACACAATCAGACTTTGGCAAATCAAAGTGTCCTCATCTTTGGTGTATGATCCCGTGCGAATGCTTTTCTTCCTCCTTTGTGCTTTGACTCTTTGGGTGAGTTCATTAATAATAATGACTCCTCCGCAATGTCGACACCCTCTTCTTCCTCATCTTTGCAACAGATGTACTCATCTTCATGCCATGAGTTGCCATGGTCGTCGGCCTCTTCTTCTTCGTCGACGCCATCTTGGCCCTCGGTGTGGAAGGCACGAACATGGCCCTCATAGATGATGTTCTCCATGAACGCTTTGTAGTCGGGGTCGTCGATCGTCGACGTAGGGATTGGCATTTCATCGAACAAGTTCAGGCCCTCGGGAAGGTTTGCCGTAGGAATCAACCAGGGTTGCTTCCTTTGCATCCAAGCGGACGACTAGCTGGCGCCACTGTACAAAGGCGTGACAATTAGGTCGATGATAGGCATGACACCGGGGGTGGCCGGAGCGATCACGTTGTCGCCCGGTGACGTGGAGAATCGGGTCTAAGCATGGTACCCAGGCAGATGAAAACAGGTCGTCTCCATTGTTATGGAAGAGCTGGGCAACGGGCACTACGGAGGGCGAACAACCGACGAGCCTGTGCTAGCCGCGGCCATGGCAGCGACCAAGAGAATGACATGCAAGGGCCGGCGCAACCCTAGAATGAGGAGGGTGTGCGCCTTGGCGACGATGGCCTCCTTGTCCTCGACGACGGCCTTGTGCTGCACGTGAAGGAAATATGCCCTAGAGGAAATAATAAAGTTGTTATTTTATATTTCATTATTCATGATAAAGGTTTATTATTCATGCTATAATTGTATTGATCGGAAACTTAAATACATGTGTGAATACATAAACAAATACTGTGTCCCTAGTAAGACTTTACTAGACTAGCTCGTTGATCAAAGATGGTTAAGGTTTCCTAACCATAGACATGTGTTGTCATTTGATAACGGGATCACATCATTAGGAGAATAATGTGATGGACAAGACCCATCTGTTAGCTTAGCATATTGATCATTCAGTCTATTGCTATTGCTTTCTTAATGTCAAATACATATTCCTTCGACTATGAGATTATGCAGCTCCCGGATACTGGAGGAATACCTTGTGTGCTATCAAACGTCACAACGTAACTGGGTTATCATAAATATGCTCTACAGGTGTCTCCGAAGGTGTTTGTTGAGTTGGCATACATCGAGATTAGGATTTGTCACTCCGAGTACCAGAGAGGTATCTCTGGGCCCTCTCGGTAATACACATCAGAAGAAGCCTTGCAAGCAAAGTAACTAAGGAGTTAGTTGTAGGATGATGTATCACGGAACGAGTAAAGAGACTTGCCGGTAACGAGATTGAACTAGGTATGAAGATACTGACGATCGAATCTCGGGCAAGTAACATACCGATGGACAAAGGAAATTACGTATGTTGTCATAAGGTTCGACCGATAAAGATCTTCATAGAACATGTAGGAGCCAATATGGGCATCCAGGTTCCGCTATTGGTTATTGACCGGAGAGGTGTCTCGGTCATGTCTACATAGTTCTCGAACCCGTAGGGTCCGCACGCTTAACGTTCGTTGACGATATAGTGTTATATGAGTTATATGATTTGGTGATAGAATGTTGTTCGGAGTTCCGGATGAGATCACAGACATGACGAGGAGCTCCATAATGGTCCGTAGGTAAAGATTGATATATAGGACGATGATATTTGGACACCGGAAGAGTTTCGGGATGTACCGGGTAGAAATCGGGTCACCGAAAGGGGTTCCGGACACCCCGGGAGGTTAATGGGCCATATGGGCCAAAAGGGGGAACACACCATCCCACAAGGGGTTGGCGCGCCCCTCCTAGGCCGCAGCCCTTGGGGAGAGAAGGAAAGGGGGGAGTCGCCCTCCCCCTTCCTTTCCTCTCCCCTTTTCCTTCCCTCCTCCGGCAAATATGGTAAGGGGGTCGCGGCTAGGGAAAGACCCCAAGTAGGATTTGGCCCTACTTGGGGTGCCCCTTTGCCTCTCCCCTCTCCCCCACCTATATATATGCGGGAGGGGGCGCCACACATAAACACGACAATTGTTTGTCCGTGTGCGGCGTCCTGCTCCACAGTTTAGTCCCTCGGCCATATTTTCGTAGTTGTTAGGTGAAGCCCTGCAGAGATAGCTTCACCATCACCGTCACCGCGCCGTCGTGCTACCAAAACTCATCCACTACTTCACCATCTTGCTGGATCAAGAAGGCGAGGACATCACCGAGCTGAACGTGTGCTGAACACGGATGTGTCGTACGTCCGGTACTCAATCGGTTGGATCGCGAAGAAGTTCGACTACATCAACAATGTTATCAAACGCTTCCACTTACAGTCTACGTGGGTACATAGACACACTCTCCCCTCTCGTTGCTATGCATCTCCATGGATAGATCTTGCGTGTGCATAGATTTTTTTTGTTTTCCATGCAACGTTTCCCAACAGCACGGCCTGCAGCTTGGCGGCCGGGTCGCTGGGTTTCTTCGGGGCGCCGACCATGGAGGAGGGTGGGGAGGGGGCGCAAGAGGGTTTTGGGGGAAGGGGGAAGAAAGTGGGCCAGGGGAGGACAACGGCACACGTCCCGTCCGTCCGCGCGTTGTCCGTTTCGACACAAACTCGACCCAAATTTGGGTCAGGAATGTGTCGGCAGCGAACAAAAGACGGGCGTTTGTCCTTTCGCTCCCGCGCGTTGGGCCGCGTTCTGTGTCCTTTTACATGAAAATGGACGTGGCTGGACCATTTGGGGTCGTGCATTGGAATTGGCCTTAGTGCCCGTCGAGTGGACAGGACTTGAGGCACCATATGTGTAGCAGACTTGTGGATGCATCTCTACACAAACTCTTGCAACACTTGGTACTCGTGGAAGATGACAGGAGATTCTTCATCCACTTGCTCATCGCGCAAGAGTGCCTTCATGAGGTGCGACACATGGAAGACAGGGTGCACCCTGCTGCCTTGTGGAAGTTCGAGTTTGTAGGCAGCCTCTCCGACCTTGGCGATTACGGGGTACGGGCCGAAGTATAGATAGCGGAGCGTGTGGCATGCTCGGTGCACCAAAGAGGATTGGATGCGGGATTTAAGCTTGAGGAAGATGTTGTCACCCACCTAGAATGAGTGGTTGGAATGCTTTTTGTTAGCTTAGGATTTCATTCGTTGCTTGGATTGTTTCAATTCATGACGCAAAAACTCCATCATGACTTGACGCTCATCAACCCACTCATTGAGGTCCGGAGTCGCACACACTTTAGTCTCAATGCCCACGTGATCTGGTGGATGGCCGTAGAGCACCTCGAAGTGAGTCTTGTCAATGGTGGTGTGGTACTGGTGTTATGCCAGTACTCCGCCAACTAGAGCCATTGGTTACACTTTGATGGATTAGCATTGACAAAGCACCGCAGGTACGCCTCGAAGCACCTATTCACCCGTTCCTTCTGGCCATTCGTTTGGGGATGTCACGTCGTGCTCATGTCCAGACTGGCACCTGTATATTGAAAGTGCTCTTGCCAAAAAGAACTGGTAAAAATTATGCCACGGTTTGATATCAGGTGCTTCGGGAAGTTATGGAGCTTGAAGACATTATCTATGAAGTGTGTGTCTTTAGAGAACGACCACCACCAAGATGCAATCAAACTACCCAGATTTCAGGAGGCTTTCAATAAAGTCAAGTGACACGGACTATGCAACTCCCCATCCAAACCCACCCGTTCACCAACCAGTTCCTGGAAGTTATGCCTGGGATCTAGCTAGACTGGCCCCACATGCATCACTAGTCTTTCTTGCATACTTTGTCCTTAGTCGTGCGGAGCTGGGATCAATTTACCAGTCGGTCACCCATTTTTAAATTGCTCCAAGACAACCACACATAACTTTGAGGTTCCTTTCGGATGGGCTCCCTGAAAACAAGGTGCACCTAGTTGATATGAGTAATCTATCATTCCTATTAAGGCCTAACCCCCACCCCCCTCAAAGGAACTTACGCCCCCATCGGCCCAGCAGGAACGTTCCCTCTTGGCACATGTATGCTCGCGCCACTACCAACATGCACATATGCCCCATGTATGCATCACGGACTCGCAAGTGACCGTGTAACCCTGAAGGTCGGCTCTGATACCAATTGTAACGCCCCGATCAAACCCACTGGTCCTGGCCATTGCGCCCAAGACCTAGGTTGGCCCCATAGACCAATACTAATTTTTGTTGCACACTTTGTTCTCATTCATGCGCATCTGAGATCAACTTTCCAGTCGGTCACCCACCCTTCAATTGCTCCAAGCCAAACACACTTAACTTTGAGGTTCCTTTAGGATGGGCTCCTAGAAAATAAGGTGCACCTTGTTCATATGAGTAGTCTAGCATTCCTATTAAGCCAGGATGTCACAGACACCATGCTTCAGAAGTTACCGGTATGGGCTGGAGAAGTCCAGGATACTTGGCTTGATCAAATTGACTTGTCGGCAGACTGAACACATGACAACTTGTTTCGTCTTTGGTTAGGAGAAGCATTGTTTGATGGGTCTGTAAGTGACCCGAAAACTCGAGTGACCATCAATGGAGCTATTTTGCAGGAAGCAAAGCACTCATTTTTGTAGCTCAAATGAGTTGCCTAGCCACACTCTGACATGGTGTCGGATTAGACCTTGGCGTAGTTGGAGGGCTCCCTCTTGAGTGGGCTTGGTGGCCAATTCCTGGAGAAGACGAGCAACCTGAATATTGGAAGCATAAGCGTTGGCGACTACTTCCAGCCAAGCTGGGTGGATGTTGGAGATTGCAACCAGTATTGGTTACTCTAGGCAATATAGGCATGACGGTGTATTTGCCACGCGATTGTCTTGACCTTTGTGACAAGCAATCTTGTACCTCAAACCAAACAGTTTGCTAATATTTTTGTTTGAAAAGGGGTGTGGAGGCACTGGTCATCCAAGTTAGTCAAGCTCTTTTGGTCAATATTGATGATGAACTCTTAAGTTTGAAGGTCGGGGCACCAATGATCCACTGCAAGGAGTATGGGAAGAATTCCTTCTCATATGTTGAGATGCATCTTATCTTGAGACCTAGGGCTCTGCTGATGAAAGCCAATGGGTGTTCTTCTTGAGATAAGACATCCCCCACACTAATGTCAGAAGCATCTATTTCCATGATTAAAGGTAGTGAAAAGTTGGGTAGCGCAAGAACTGGAGTAGAGGTAAGGGATTCTTCAAGTGGGTGCTTAGTCTCGTGGGACATGTTAGGTTCCCCCGAAGAGAAGGGTGAAGCAGCAAGCAACAAATATTTCCCTCAGTTAGAGAACCAAGGTTATCAATCCAGTAGGAGCTTCCAAGCTAGAGAAGTCAACAACACCTACACACACGGCACAAACAAACTTGTCCCCAACACGACAAGAGGGTAGTCAAACCCCTTGTCTTGCTAGCTAGAAGGTAAAATACAAGTGATAGAGATAGATAGTAGCAAGGTAAAAATGGCAAATAGTATATAGTAGTTGTGTAGAAGAATTCAGTAAAGGATAATAGACCCAGGGTCCATAGGTTCACTAATGACATCTTTCTCAAGAACAGGCAAATGGCATGGTAAACAAATTATAGTTGGGGCAATCGACCAAATTGCAATATTTATGACAATGATCATTCATGGTATAATCTCATATAGGCATTATGTCCGTGATAACTAGGTCGTTAATCCAACCGCATCTACTACTAGTAATCCACCCCAAAACCGCTATCCAGCATGCATCTCAAGGTATTAAGTTTGCAAGAAATAGAATATCGTAATAAGAAAGATGACATACTGTAGACATAAATAAGTCAATCAATATGACAAAATCCCGTCACTTTACCCTTAGTGGAAACAATACAAAACGTCTTTTGGCCCTTATTGTCACTGTATTAGATCACTGCCAAATTGAACCCACTACAAAGCACCACTCCTTTTGAAGAAAAACGCATCGAACTTGGCCAAGGAAGATAGATAAATCGGATAGCGTGCAAAGCTATTTAATTATATAGAAAATAAAACCGCATAAGATTCATTTGATTGCAATGACCAATTTTATCATTAAGTGACAATTCATCATGTCCAAACAAACATACCACCGATTACATCGAATTGATCCTGATGAGGTGAGAAGCTCACGGGAATTTTGTATTGACGATCAAGAGAGAGAGAGAGAGAGAGAAAGAGAGAAAGAGAGAGAGAGAGAGAGAGATTCATCTAGCTACTACTATGGAACCTAAGGTCCTAATGGAACTACTCACACATCATTATGGAGGCAACAAGGTTGATGAAGAAGACTCCGACAATGGCTTCCCCCTCCGGCAGAGCTCCAGAACAGGCCTCCAGATTGGATCTTCGTGAAACAGGAACTTGTGGCAGTAATAAAATTCTTCTAAAAATATGTCGGATGGTTTCCGTATTTATAGGGATTTATGGCGGTGGAATCAAGCAAAGTCGGTTGCTGTGGGTCCCACACGCTCGGGTGGCGCGCCCTAGGGCCAGGGCGCGTCACCTGGATGTGTAGCCTCCCTGGTAGTATTCTTCTCCTTCCCTGAAGCTTCTAGGGTCTCTTCTAGTCCAGAAAAAAAATTGCATCGTGTTTTGACCTTGCTAGATATGGATTTCCCGGGAAACCAAAAACAAGCAGAAAATAGGAGCTGCACTGGGCACTAAATATATAAATTGGTATAAAAAGTATATAAAAGTGATAATATAATAGCATGAAACAATAAAAAATTATAGGTACGTTCGAGACGTATCAGTGGGTGAAAGACTGGTATGCTCTGGTTGACCACATGAATATTGATCCCTTATGTAGCATGTCTGTTAGTGTTTTGCTGATGATTCCAGAAAAATGACAAACTTCCGGTAGTACCCTACGACACTGAGAAATCTTCTTAGTTGTCTGACTGTGGTAGGGTGTGCCCAAGTTTGGATGGTAGCAACCTTAGATTTATCGGTTGCTACCCATTCGCCACCATAGACATGGCCAAGCAAGCCAAGCTGCTCTGCTCAAAGGAACACTTTGAGAGCTTCACCTTCCAAGGTTGCGTTGTATACTAGTATGTCACTGAAGAAAACCAGGGCACACTTGCACAACAGATGAGCCAATGTTTTGTTCATGGCACTAAGGAAAGTAGCCGGTGCTTCTGTGAGCCCAAACGACATCAGACAATACTCATAATGTCAGTTGTGCGTTTCGAAGGACGTCTTGTACTCTTCTCCTTGGGCCATTCAGATCTGCTGATATCCCGCCCTCAACTCGAGCTTCGAAAACCAAGTGGCCCTACTCAATTCATCCATAACATGTACCGGGTACTTTTGACTTCACAATAGAGGTAGTGGTAGACAATGCAAACTCACCAAGTACCATATTTCTTCATGATCAGGAGTGTCGGGGATGAATAGGGACTCATGCTTGGTCCCATTCTTGATCATTTCTACCACTTGATGCTTGATGAGTCCAATTTATGTGATGATTTTATGTATTATTCTATGCCTACATAGTAGGCTGTGTTTTATTTTATTACGTTCACGCACTTCTTTTTGTCCATTTTCCCTAGGATGCATTTTTAAAAGTAATTAGAATGCTAAGAAAGAACTTTAGGAAAAGGTGATAATGTCACATCAATCGATGTGATAAATAATTACCATAAAAGAATGCATACATTGGGAGAAGATGGGGGCTGCGCAGGGCCTCCAGGGCACACACTTGTACCAGTCGGTGCCGCCTGCCCCTGATCGACTACTTCCACCTTGTGTAATCAGATTGGAGATCAGACGCACGTAGACACTAGAAACTCATCCCGAACACAAAACCCTAGCCTCTTGAAGGAATCCGGGGGGGAATTGACAATGAGGAGGTCGCCATCTTCGCCACCTCATGCAAGGAGACGTCGACATCTATCGTCTCCATCAACATCCATCTCCACCTCGTTGTAATACCAAACCACTCATGGATCACTACGTGTATTACACGCTCGTTCCATGCATGTTTACCACCGCTATCTGTATGATGTTTGACGTCTGGTGCGAGTAGACCCCTAGTTCTTCCATGGAGGACTCAGGCCTGGCACAAAGCGCTCATGAGAGAAACCAAACTAACCATGTATCTTTCCATATATATACCACAACAATTCTAGGGAAATATCAACTTAAAACAAGGTAAAGCTGTCTGGTGAATGTTCACCGGGGGTGAGATGCCAGCGAACGCCCCCTAGAGGCACACAGTCTAGATCCAACAGGTGACAGTTTTCGACGATTTTTACGCTAAAATTGAAATCATGCTTAGAATTTTCAAAAATTTGAAAAGGTTTCTCTTTTTCTGAACATAGTACAGACGCAAGCGCTCATATACACGCGCATACACTCACCCTTATGAAACGCACACATGCACACCCTACCCCTATGAGCACCTCCGAAAGACTAAGCCGGCATATCATCTTGAAATTTACGAAGTCACAATAGGCACCTCGTCATCGACGGGAACGCACTAGTAGAAAAGGGGGCAATGGCCCAGGCCAGTTCAGCCCATTAGTCCCGGTTCAATCCAGAACTGGGACCAATGGAGCTATTTGCCCGGTTCAGGAGCCCGAGGGCGGCCGGGCCACGTGGGCCATTGGTCCCGGTTCGTCCGGACCTTTTGGTCCCGGTTGGTGGAACGAACCGGGACCAATGGGCCTGGCTCTGGCCCACCACTATTGGTCCCGGTTGGTGGCATGAACGGGACCAAAGGCTTCTTTAGTCCCGGTTCATGCCACGAACCGGGACCAATAGTGCTGCCTATATATACCCCTCGCTCACGAGCAGAGCACTCCAGTGCTATGTTTTTCTCTTGCCGGTGAGGGGGGGCTTTGTGGTGCTCTAGCTCACCTCCTATGCACATGAGGTGTTCGATGAAATGCCCGAGCCACACTACTTAAGCTTTCTCCTCTCCAAGCTCGACCTCCAACCTCCATTTTCCACAATATTTGTCTAGGTTTAGCGGTCCGTCACGCCCCGTCCCCGTCTTCACCGCCGTTGATCACCCGCGCCAATCTCATCGCCAGCACCACCGTGGTGAGCCTCTTTTTCTTATCTTCTTTCTGAAAGGAAAAATATTCTTACTTGTATTATTTTCTTACTTTTATTATTGCATCTTATATAGTGCGATGGTTTTGGTATCCGCCCCCGTCGGCCCTCGTCCTATCTATGATTCGGATGTGGTATATATTATCTTTTCATAACTATTGGTTCATTTATTGTTTATGAAAATTATGCCACCAACGTGACATAGATTTTATTTATCAAGGAGGTTGTTGAACCGAAATTCCAACCGACCCTATTGTCGAGAGGTTAAATTTAGTTGAAGAAGAAAACAATTTCTTGAAGGAAAAATAAAAAAACTTGAGGAGGAGAAGATGATATTGGAGTTGCATGTTATGGATGTCGCCGATGATCACAAGATCAAGATGGATGCAATGCGCTTGAAGATGAGAAAGATTAGAAAATATGCCATTCATACCGAGGCTTGGTATCATTATGCCGTTGGATCAGTTGTTTCCTTGGTTGCGATTATGATCGATTTGTTTTCGCATTGAAATGTTTTACATAGTTTCAATGTATGGTTTAATTAATTTAGATGCTCGCAGAGCTTTATGTTGTTAGACGAGAACTATGTATGTACTTTGGTTTTTATGTGATGATGAACTTCTATTAATTTGGTCACTTAATTATCTATTCATGATGTTCTGAATGATTTTTGACACACTTAATTATATATAATGCACGCAGATGAACCGCAATGGATGTACGGTGATGTATACACATCCGAGTACATTAAGGGCGTGCATGATTTTCTCAAGTGGCTGAGGCAAACAAGCAGAATGGTTTTATGTGTTGTCCATGCCCTATATGTGGGAATACGAAGTCTTACTCGATCGGAAAATCCTTCACACCCACCGCTTTACAAGGGTTTCATGCCACACTATAATGTTTGGACGAGGCACGGAGAAATAGGGGTTATGATGGAAGACGGCGAGGAAGAAGAGTACGATGACAACTATGTGCCCCTTGAATACGGTGATGCTATTGAACATCAAGATGCACTGACGATGTGCACGATGGTGCTGCAACGGGCAAAGCTGCTGAAGATCAAGAGGAACCGACGATGTGCCCGATGATGATGATCTCCGCGGGTCATTGTCAATGCAAGGACACAATGCGAAAGTCAAAAGGAGAAGCTGAAGTTTGATCGCATGTTAGAGGATCACAAAAAGGGTTGTACCCCAATTGCGAAGATGGCAACACAAAGCTCGGTACCGACTCGAATTGCTGCAGTGGAAGGCAGAGAATGCTGTGCTCGATAAAGGATTTGAGAAGCTCTGAAAATAATGAAGAAGAAGCTTCCAAAGGATAACGAATTGCCCGACAAGACATACGCAACAAAGAAGGTCGATGCCCTCTAGGATTGGAGGTGGAGAAGATACATGCATGCCCTAATGATCTGCATCCTCTACCGTGGTGCCTACAAGGATCCGAACGCATGCCCGGTATGCGGTGCATTGCGTATAAGATCAAACGAGATGACCCCGGTGATGTTGACGGCGAGCCTCCCGGAAGAGGGTTCTGCGAAGGTGATGTGGTATGC
Organism: Aegilops longissima; assembly: GCA_021605205.1. NCBI lineage: Eukaryota > Viridiplantae > Streptophyta > Magnoliopsida > Poales > Poaceae > Aegilops > Aegilops longissima. Next base: position 537,180,239 of record CM038678.1, read on the forward strand.
TCCTATAATACCACGGTTGAAACGTCTGCTCGTAAACGGAGAGCATGCCAAGTTGATGCGATGGCACAGTGAGGACCGTAAGAAAGACGGAAGTTGAGAGCACCCACGACGGGTCGCAGTGGAGAAAAATCGAGAGAAAGTATGGGATGAGTTTGCAAAGGACCCAAGGAACGATGGTTTGCTTTAAGCACGGATGGCATTAATCCTTTCGGGGAGCAGAGCAGCAATCACAACACTTGGCCCGTGACTCTATGTATGTATAACCTTCCTCCTTGGATGTGCATGAAGCGGAAGTTCATTATGATGCCGTTCTCATCCAAGGCCCTAAGCAACCCGCAACGACGGTGATGTGTACCTAAGGCCATTAGTTGAAGAACTTTTACAGCTGTGGAATGGAAACGGTGTACGACATGGGATGAGCACAAAAGGAGGAATTTGACCTAAAGGCGTTGCTGTTCGTGACCATCAACGATTGGCCCGCTCTCAAGAACCTTTCGTGACAGACAAACAAGGGATACCACGCATGCACGCACTGTTTACTTGACACCGATAGTATATACCGGGAAGCTGCGGGAAGAATGTGTACCGGGCCATCGTCGATTTCTTCCGACCAACCATCAATGTCGAAAGAAAGGCAAGCATTTCAAAGGCGAGGCAGATCACCGGAAGAAGCCCGCCATGCGTACCGCTGATCACGTACTTGCTATGGTCAATGATTTACACATAATCTTTGGAAAGGGTCCCGCGGACTAGCTGTTCGAATGACGCCGAGAATCACGCACCCATGTGGAAGAAGAAATCTATATTTTGGGACCTACCCTCATCGAAAGACCTAGAGGTCCGCTCTTCGATCGACGTGATGCACGTGACGAAGAACCTTTGCGTGAACCTGCTAGGCTTCTTGGGCATGTATGGGAAGACAAAAGATACACCTGAGGCACGGGAGGACCTGCAACGCTTGCACGAAAAAGAGGGCATGCCTCCGAAGCAAAGATGAAGGTCCCGCCAGCTACGCTCTTCTTAAAGAAGAGAAAGAAATATTCTTTCAATGCCTACTCAAGATGAAGGTCCCGACTGGCTTTCGTCAAATATAAAGGAATAATAAATATGCCGAGAAAAGTTCCGAACCTAAAGTCTCATGACTCGCCACGTGATTATGACGCAACCGCTTCCGGTTGCATTGAGGGGCTTCTACCGGAAAACGCTCGATTAGCCATTGTGAAGCTATGTGCATTCCTCAATGCAATATCTCGAAGGTGATCGATCCAGAAATCGTACCAACGCTAAGGAGTGATGTGGCGCAATGTCTTGTCGGTTTTGAGCTGGTGTTCCCACCATCCTTCTTCAATATCATGACGCACGCCCTAGTTCATCTAGTCGACGAGATTGTCATTCGGGGCCCGATTTCTACACAATATGTACCCTTTGAGAGGTTCATGGGGTCCTAAAGAAATATGTTCAGAATCGCTAGGCCGAAGGAAGCATCTCCATGGGCCATCAAACAGAGGATGTCATTGGGTTTTGTGTTGACTTCATTCCTGGCCTTAAGAAGATAAGCCTCCCTAAATCGCGGTATGAGGGGAGACTGACCGAAAAGGCACGCTTGGAAGGGACTCAATAATATGCAGGGACGGATATTCTTGGTCTCAAGCACACTACACAGCTTCTACGTAACTCTACCTTGGTGACCCGTATGTCGATGAACACAAGAACGATCTGCGCCCAAACACCGGAGCAAAGGCGACGATCGGATTACATGTGAACACATCAGACTTTCAACAGTTGGTTGGAAACACGCCTCGAGGTGACAACACTGTTTGTGATGAGCTGTACTTGTTGTCCAGGGACCATCTTCGACTGTAATGATTTGGAAAGGATACGAGATAAATGGGAATACATTTTACACGATTGACCAAGATGAAAAGAGCACCAACCAAAACAGCGGTGTCCGCTTTGATGCAGCAACCGACAAGGGAAATGACACATATTATGGTTACATAGTAGACATATGGGAACTTGACTACGGAGTAGATTTTAAGGTCCCTTTGTTTAAGTGCAAGTGGGTCAATCTGTCAGGAGGCGGGGTACAAGTAGACCCACAGTACGGAATGACAACAGTGGATCTGAAAAGTCTTGGGTACACTGACGAACCGTTCATCCTAGCCAATGATGTGGCACAGGTTATCTATGTGAAGGACATGTCTACCAGACCGAGGAAAAGAAAAGATAAGGAAGCGAATACATCATACAATGAGCCAAAGCGCCACATAGTTCTTTCGGGAAAAGGGACATCCCGGGAGTGGAGGGCAAGATGACATGTCTCAAGAGTATGAAAAGTTGCATGAAATTCCCCCTTCAAAGTCAAGGCTGACCCAAGCATCCCGATAAACGATGAAGATTATCCATGGTTACTGGCGCAATAAGCAAACGACACAAGCGAAGAAAAAGTGAAGACTTTCTCCGCATCTATTATGATGATACCATGCCAACTTTGTAATGCATTTAGTATGATACCATTGTCCGTTTTGTACATGCACATGCTATGCCAACTTTTTCAGAGTTCATTTGAAAACTATGAATTTGAAAACCTCGCCAACCAAGGGCGCCACACCGGTTTATAAGCCCGCCCTCTACACGCCTTTGTTGAGCTCACAAACTTAGGATTCACACAAATTTCAAAGAATTCAAATTTGAAAACTAATGGCACAAACAGAAAGTTTATAATTTTGCTGACCTAAAAGCAAAAAGAATTAAAAATAAAGCAAAAACCAAAAGAAAATAAATAATGCAGAAAACAAAACAAAAAACTTGAATAAAAATAAAAATAGCAACAATAAGTATTTTGTTGTAAGTAGAAACAAAATAAAATAAATAAAGCAACAAAGAAAAAAAAAAAGTGTTTTCAAATTTGAAAACTAATGGCACTAACAGAAAGTTTATAATTTTTCTAAAACTAAAAGCAAAAAGAATTAAAAAATAAAGCAAAAAACAACAAAAAATAAATAATGCAGAAAGAAAAACAAAAAAAGTGGAAAAAAATAAAAATAGCAACAATAAGTATTTTGTTGTAAGTAGAAACAAAATAAAATAAATAAAGCAACAAAGAAAACAAAAAAAACAAAAAAGTGCCACCTACTGGGCGCCCACGACCTGAATACGACTAGAAACCCTACCAAGGCCAGGATTCAGGCCCGCGGGAGGCCCAGTAGGCCCACAGGCACAGATTGCAGGTTTAGGCCCGAAAGCCTGCTTTAGAGAGGAGTTCGAGAGGGAAGGCGCACCGCACCTTATAAACAGGTGCGCCTCCCTCTCAACTAGCGAGGTGGGACTAAATATTTGGGTTCGGGGCAGCACAGGCCTTTGGTCCCGGCTGGTGGCACCAACCGGGACTAAAGGGGGCATTGGTCCCGGTTCATGGAACAAACCGGGACTAAAGGGTGGCATTAGTCCCGGTTTGTGCCACGAACCGGGACCAATGCACTTTCTATATATACAGGACTTTGCGAAAATTTCATTCAGTTCCTCATCCCGCCGCAGACGCCGCCCTCGCCTCGACGCTCGCTCCTCGTCGCCGTCACAGACGTTGCCGTCGCTTCGCTGCCCGTCGTCGCTTCGCGCCCGCCGCGCCGTCGTCGCCCGCGCCTACGACGTCGTCGCCGCCCGCTTATCGCTTCTGCCTCAAGGCCGCCGCCGAGCCCCGTCGTCCCTGTCGCCTCCCCGAGCCCGCCGTCCCGTCGCCGCCCGAGCCCGCCGTCCTCGTCGCCCCTGCCTCGCGCCTCGAGCCCGTCGTCGCCCTTGCCCCGAGCCCGCCGTCCTCGTCGCCCCCTGCCCGCTTGCCGCCGAGCCCGTCGTCGCCCCTGCCGCCCGAGCCGTCGTCGAGCCTGTTGCCGGCAGCGCTGACGCCAACGCGCCCGTTGCCTGATAGCCGCGCCGTCGAGCCTCTGCTCATATGTTGCAATATGTTTTTTATTTTTATTAGTTTATTTTTTGTTCATATGTGATGTATATGTGTATGTGGCTAGAATGTATATGTTTTTTATTTTATTAGTTTAGTTTTTGTTCATATATAGAAAGTTACAATTTTAATTAGGTTAGTGCAGGAAAAGGTTAGTGCATTTTAATTAGGTTAGTGTAGAGGAAAAAGTAAAATAAGGAAAAGGAAGAAAAGAGGAAGAAGGAAGAAGGAAGAAGAAGAAGAAAATGAATGAGAGGAAAAAGAGAAGAAAAAGAAGAGGAGAAGAAGAAAGGAATAGAAAAATTCTAAAAATTCTTCCTCTCTCTATTCTTTTCTTCTTCTCCTTTTTTTTTCTTTTTTTTTCTTCTTCTTCTTCCTTCTTCCTTCTTCTCTTTTTTCTTCCTTTTCCTTATTTTCCTTTCTCGAGGGATAAGAAGAAAAAGAAGAGGAGAAGAAGAAAGAAAGGAATAGAGGAGAAAGAAGAAACTTCAACACGAGGGGGGGGGGTACCGATACCCCTCCCCGATAACATTATTTTCCCATGTATATGTATGTCGCGTCGTTGTCGATATAACGAGGGTGTCGAGGATCGCCGAGGGTCGAGGGTCGGGAACTAGGGTAGATGGTCGAGGGTCGTTAAGGGTCAAGGGTCGAAGGTTTCGTGGTCGAGGTTCCTATAGTGTCAAAGTATTGAAGAAATCCATGGCTTCATCATTAGCCGAAGTAACCATGGCATGATGGCATGAAGTCCTCAAAGTTATTTCGAATGGAGTCCGGATAGGATAATTTGCCTTTTGTATGAATTTTAGCAAAGGCCTTTCAAATAACGATATTCGGAAGGTTCTTGCTGAACTTTGTACCAAAAAGCTAATTATCCTATCTCGGGACTCCGCTCCAAAATAACTTTGAGAGCTGCACCATCATGCACCTGCATTTTTACCAATGATGAAGACATGGTTTTGTTGAATCCTTTGACACTAGGCAACCTCCCGACCCTCGGCAATCCTCGACCCTTGACCCTCGACCTTCGGCGATCCACGACCTCTACCCTATCAGGGCGCCGATGCCCACGCCACTTATGGGACATAGATGTAGTGTTCAACGCCGACCCCTCCCGATAGCTTCAACACGGGGGGTCGATATTACCCTCCTTGAAGCGTTCTCGAGGCCACCCTTAACCCTTGAAGCGTTGTCGAGGCCACCCCAAACCCTAGAGAAGCAGCGTCGAGGCCACTAATATGATTCCTTATTGTGATTAGCTAGCTAGTTCTACGCTTGCCACTAATATATCCATATCTGTCATGTTTGAATAATAATTGCCATGTTGTAAATATTTGTAGAAACTATGGACACCCCCGAAACGAAGCACAAGAAGCGTTGTTGAGGGACATAATCGCACAAGGAAGTGATGCCGTCGCTCGTTGATGTTTCTCAACGACAACGATGGTCTGGAAGGAGAGGATGAAGAAGCAGCTGGCTATGATTTACATGGCTCCGATGACCCAATGCCGTGCAAGAAGGAGAGGGTGAAGAAGTAGACCGTGAGGACGGCTCGGTGATCACCAAACCGAGTCCGCCGGTATATATATTAGTTAAGCTGCCGACTAGCTAATTGATGCATTCATTGTTTTGGTATGTACACATATTAATTAACTCTCGTCTTTGTTCTTTTTCTAGCCCTCCGGATCGAGCACAACCGGTAAAGAGACGAGGCCCAAGAAAAGTTGAGCTCGGATGAAAAGTTTGAGATCATACAAATCGCGGCGACGGCCAACCGATTGAACCCTACCGGACAAAGAAGGCATTTGTTGCTCAGTGTGGGGTTCTGGTTAGGGACAAGATCCCGATCAGCATCCATCAATGGTATAAGCCTAAGAACGAAGACCCTGAGGTGTCTTATGTCAATGATATGCGTAAAATGATCTTTGGACTGAGCTGAAGTCAAATTTTACCCTACCGCTAGAGGATGATCCGGAGAAGCCAGTAATAGAGCCATTAATCAAGTCTTTTGCTCTTAATAAGATGGCAGACCTATTCAGGAATTGGAAGAAAGAACTCAATACGTATGTCAAAAAAATGAGATACCAGAATTCAAGGGCAAATATGAGAAGATCGAGATGATCGGCCCGCATTTGTGGCCTACAAGACATCGGAAAAGAGTAAAAAGATGTCGGCGACAAACAAGAGAAATGTTGCGAAGAAGAAGCTTCACCATCGACGGGTCGTGGCTACCTCATAGCCCGCCTAAGTGAGCCAAGGCTGAGAATGATCTGCTTGATAAAGGGATCGAACCAGAGGCAATGAACTGGCTGAGACTGCTGCGGACTTGGTTCTTCGGGGCGGCGGATCCTTGGACCCTATAACAGGAAGTGCATTTGGACGGACGAACAATTGGACATACCGGTCAAGAGGCTTCACAATATATCAAGCAGCGCAGCAAGGGAAGTTCGTTCTGCACGGGAGAAGGACAAGCTCACAATGGCCCTCGAATCTCGAGCACCCGGACGGACACGAGGCACGCCAGCTCCGCTTCGTGGAAGGCTGGATTTCGGACGCAGGGGTTACAAAACCCATGAGAGGAGGAAGAAACGGAGCAGAGCCAAATGCAGGTGTTGCACGAAAGGGTAATGGGGCTAGAGAAACGAGAAGAGGAACGCGAAGCAGCAGATCGCAGCAAACGACCTGCGAAGCTTCCCCGGTTACCCCGCCATCTCAGCGGAGAAGCAGCGTGGCTTCCACCGAGCTGCTTCAGCCAGAGCAGCATGCCTTGACGGCTCCTCGCCAGCTATCCGTGGATGCTATCACGGATGCTGAAAATTGCCACCTTATGGCGCAATGGAGCAATTTGAAGGTCAAGGCGGCTGTTGGTTCTGTTTATCCTACTAAACCCGACTCAACTTTTCACCGCCGGCCGATTCCGAAGGATATGCTAAGGTGATGGTCGATGAAATAACGGAGGATTTGAGGACCTCCGGCTTGACCACCCTACCGGTGAAGGGGAGTATCGGCTGGGTTCTCGCTCAAGACTCCATGCCTATGGCGGAAGGATCTCATCAACCTTCCAACTGGACGCCTCCGCCTCCTCCTCCTCCTCCCGCGAGTCAGGCACTCCGCCTCCTCCACCGCCTCCTCCTCCGCGAGTGACGATCAGGGCACTCAGCCGGCTCCTTCTCCGGCGTGGCGGCACTCCGCCTCCTTCTCCGCCTGCGCCGGCGGCCTAAGCAGCCAGCCTCCTCCTTCTCCGCCTCGTCGGCAAGGGCGGAAGAGACCCGCCGCCCGCTCCGGCTGCTCCGCGCGTCGTAGTCCTTCTCCTCCGCCTCGTAAGCAAGGAAAGAAGACATCCGCTCCGTCTGCTCTGCCGGCGTCTAGCAGTACAGCCAAAGGCGGAGGAGATCTGATTCGGTCCTCTCTCAAGACTCGGAGAAGTTACCGTATGAGAGGAGCGAGGAGGAAACGCGAAGATCACGCAGACCAAGTGGATGACTGGTTTCAAGGGTTGAAAGCAAAGATACATCCACCTCCGGAGGAGAAGGTAGATCCGTGAAAGCGGAGCGCACTCTGCTGCCCGACAAAACCACCCAAGTCTCCGCCGAAGGCAACTATGAGCGCATTATTGGAAAGGCATTTGCCGAAGCGGAGAGGTCGGGAAGTACTGTCAGTGATCAAAGGATGAAAGAACGATGAGCTGGGAAACAAATTGCCCAGCTCGGCGAACAAGCGAAGCAATCGTGCCCCCCGCTCAAGGTGCCTGCTAGCGATATCGTCGATCCGAGGATGGTGCCCGGTTATGGCAATCCTGCAGATTACCTGCCCGACGATGTACAATATGATTTCTTGGAGGTGCAGATGCAAAGATACGAGTACGAAAAGCCTCTCGTCAAAGATGAAAGTTCTCTATCAACGATGATGCGAAGATTGCATGATTGGTACATGAAAACCTGCAAAGAGTCTGAGGGGAGGAGTACTTTGTATGTGAGAGTTAAAAAGGAGCATGACCTCCTTGGAATTGAACTGTTGTCTATTCCATTTGAGGAGTTCTATCAGTTTTTCAATCAATTGGCCCTCGATAAAGCAACGGTCACCTGCTACTGTCTGTAAGTAGTACTACTTCTGTCATTAAGTCTCTCTATATAACTCAGCCCTTTCATCGCATGTATTTATAATTATCCTCACTATATTATGCAGATTGAAGATCGCAATTGAAGAAAAGACAAGTGGGTGATATTGGGTTCATTAACACATATCTCATAGATAAAACTGAGGTTGAATTTCAGTAAAGAAAATACCGAGGCCAACTTGCTACAATCGCTGGTAATAAATGAACACAAAGATATAATACTCTTTCCTTACAACTTCAAGTGAGTGTTACTGTCTTGTGGCATATTCGGTTTCCTTATTAGTCCAGGTTATAGTAATGTAATATTGATGAGTTATGCATGTGTGCGCAGCTACCACTATATTCTCCTAGAGATTAAGCTTGAGAAGGAGTAGTAACTGTCTTAGACTCCAAGCTTAAAAGATCCCAAGGAGTATGCGGACATGACTGAAATGCTCGAGAAGTAAGTTAAATCGATCATTATCCACCATATCAGCAACTTTGTTCATTTCTGATATCAAGTAATTGTTTTCTTTGTATGGCAGGGCTTGTAGAAAATTCACCAAAAAAGCTTCGGGACTACCGAAGAAGCTGCAATTTAGACACCCGAAAGTAAGTACTATATAGTAGCATATTCCACGCATCTCCTAGTGATTCAAGCGCTAGTTTCATCAATACCATTTAGCATGCTTGATAATTATCAGTTTGATTGACCTCTATTTCTTGTAAAGTGGTTGTGGCAGGAACAAGGGAATGATTTTTGTGGATACTACGTTTGCAAGTCCATCCGCCACACGACCTGTGAGCGGGGCTACTCCGACAAACAATATGAAGTGCGTAAATAAAAATATTCACAATTTTATTTTATTACCATCATTTGTGTTGAGTTTCATTCATTCATATATATATATATATATATATATATATATATATATATATATATATATATATATATATATATATATATATATATATATATATATATATATATATATGTATGTATGTATGTATTGACCCTTTCTTAAAATTAGATGTTTGGATGCGGGATGAACTCCTAGCACCAGATCGCGTGCGAGCAATTCAAGAGGAATTGGCGGCATTCTTTCTTGACCACGTGATCGTTGAAGACGGAGAATACTATGTGGACCACGCGTCCGTATGTTAGGAGATTATATATTTGTAAAAGATAATTATTGTATATATGTAGCCGGTAGTGTCGGATAGATATACGAGAACTTGTTGTTCGACCAATCTCTCGGAGAAGGAGAGGTGGTCGATATCACTTCTCTCTGTATGCATATATGTTCATGACGATCTTCTGTTTGCTTAATTACTAGCTAGCTAGCGTGTCTAGCTAGTCCTCTCTATATGTATGTATAGTACGTAGCGTCGACCAAGCACGGACAAAAGAGAGGACACTTTTCTCTATTAATTAGCTAGCTATAGCACAATATATGAAACACCTAAATTAACCCCCAAAACACCCCAACCCCCCCTTTTCAAAAAAACCCACAGCCATAGAAATGCTGACGCGTGGATGCCTATTGGTCCCGGTTGGTGCCACCAACCGGGACCATAGGCCCTCCTGCCTGGGCTCAGCGGACAGGCCACGGAGGCCCATCTGTCCCGGTCTGGATTGAACCGACTAAAGGGTCGTAGATTAGTACCGACCCTTTAGTCCCGGTTCATGAACCGGGACTAAAGGCCCTCACCAACCGGGACTATAGGCCCTTTTTCTACTAGTGACGTCTCCTCCCAATGAATGCGGATCGCCGAAAATTCTGAAATAAATCCAGGAATAAATGCGAGCACCAGGACTTGAACTCTGATGGGTTGAGGATATCACAGTCCCTTTAACCATCCAACCAAAGGTTGGTTCGCAAAATCTGAAAAGGTTTCTAGACAAAGGTTGCGATGTAAAATTTCAATATCAAAATTTACACATCTATAATGTATGAAGGAAAGTTTGGAATGTATTAAAAAATCTGAATAAATAAATAAAATTAAACTTATGAATTAATAGTAGTTTATTGTGTGGAAACTTCTGTCTGAGAATGCAACAAATTTCTGGAAAGCCGCATCAACCTGATAGAGTATGAAAGTAATCCACTAACAATTACCTTTTCTTTTCAGCCAGGAGCATAGGATCAGAAAATGCAGTTTGCATGCAAAGTCGCAAAGTAGCCGAGCCATCACCCAGTCAAGGATGGTGATCAGCACGAGCATGTTTCAATGTAAATGCATAAATGATACACAGATCAAATTCACTGGAAACACCACACAGTGGCAATTACAAGTTACCACACAATGGAAAATTGGTCATTCTACTGCTGTCCACACTGATCAAACATTCCATGGGAGCTCAACTACCTACGATGCATTCATATTGAAATGCAAGCACACCAACAAGGCCCTCCACAACACATAATCTAAAATGCAATCAAGCTAGCGATGACAAGCACACCGACGAGGACCAGCAGCATCTTCAAGTAGACATCGACCTGGCCCTGCGGTGCCTGGGGCGGGAAGCCATGCCCGTGCCACCCATGGAAGTCATGTCCGTACCCGTAAGGAATCCCGGCAGCGGGTCCATACGCCGGCGGGAACCCGTGCACCTGGAAGTTCAGCAGAGGGAACAGCCCTCCGATCGCGGCGGAGAACGTGTAGTTCCCCCACCGACCGCCGGCCATGGCGCCGCCACCAGGGAACCACGGGCTTTGGTTCGGGTGCGGGTAATGGTCGCGGTGATCAGGCGGCGGAGCGGTGGCGCGCCGCTGCCCGGACGGTCTGCTCGGGATCTGCGGCCCGTCGGACGAGCTCGGCCGCGGCTCGGCGGAGGTCTTGCCACGGCCGTAGAGGGGGACGAGCCTGTCCTCCTCGACGTTGGCCTTGCAGACGGGGCACTCGGGAAAGTGCGCGTGGACGTGGAGCCACTCGTAGAGGCACGGCCAGCAGAAGAGGTGGCCGCAGAGGGTCACCACGGGGTCCTGGGCCAGCTCCAGGCAGATGTTGCACTCGAAGCTGCCCGAGTCCTTCCCGGCGCCGTGGGCGCTCGTCGACGACGACGACGACGACTCGCCGACGCGGTTCGCCATGGCGCTGGACTCCGATCTGCGGAACGGGGGAGCCAATCAGAACAAGAACCCGTGATCCGAGTATCCGACAGGCACAGCACAAAGATAGGACAGGTCTAAATTTAGAAATTGGTTTTCTTCAGCAGCACAGACTCGATCCAGCATTTGATTTCTCTGATTCCATCGGCGATCCATGGAGGAACGAAAATCCAGACCCAATTCAGCGAAAATCATTAGAGAACGACGACCTCCTCACGGACGATCAGTCGAACATTGAAGAAGATTACCCAAATCCGTGCGAAGGTACCGTCGTCGACTACGCGCCACCGGACATTGGTGGAGGCATGAGAAAATGCTGTGGCAGCGGTGGGTTGGGACCTTGTACTGTGGTTGGCCAAGAGCCCAACACGCGGCGATGCGGCGAGGGAGACGCTTCGGCCGCTAGACTCGAGTGGAGCGTGCGAGGCGTTGTGCGCAACACAGCTGTTGCAGCCTAGTGCAGGTGCAACACGAGGAGACGAGTTTTTTTGTTAATTGATTCAGATTTAGTATAAAAGTTGATCCGAAGTACAAGGTGTTTCAACTCAATCAAACATAATAAATATTACATCGAGGTCTCTAGACCACCGGACGACAACCATCGCCATCAGAACAAGCCGTGGATAACAGCTAGAAAGTCTTCGTGCACGTGCTCCTAAGGACCAACGCCCGTAGCCACAGTCGTCGCCATTGAACCTTTGAATATATATGAAATAACTAACACCAAATATCGCAGCCACACACACATGACGAGAAATACTTACCTCACCGTCCCATGAAGACGGCAGAAACATACGCCGAAGCTCCATCGACAACGTCCAGATGGACGAACTTGAGGAAGATCGGAGCCCGAAAGATAAACTCGAAGAAGAAGCACCGTGATCCTCCCGAGTGCCGCATCTGCAAGGAATTAAAAAAACTAACCGAAACTACTAGCCAGAGAGAAGACATCATGATTCACCTCCCCGTCACTGGCCGTCGGAGCGGTAGGCGAAAGTGAGGGGAATCCATGGGCTTGCCAAGAAATCTTGGAGAGGAGATCTTGCCCAAGCCAGCAAGGGAAAGGGGAGAAAACGCTTGAGTCTAAATGGACATGAGCAGACGGACTGTATGTGAATACGTTGGGTCTACATTGAACGGTCTCTCATGGGTGAAACAGTAAGATGCAGTGCTCCAGGGGCAAGCATGAAGTATCAGTGTCACGGGGATTTTACGATAACAACATGATTTAGGGAATTTGAGAGAGGCAGGGCGCACATGGATAATCTAGGTTCGGGATTTACAAGAGCGACTTTTATCTAGGATTGGGCCTTTAGGTTAGAGGTAATACACTACTCATGTTAGGTGTTTTATATATCAAGCATCATATGAAGATTTTACAGTGAGCGTATGATGACAACGTGTCTACTGAATCTATTTGTACAGGCTGATGGACCTTGTAATCTTATCGAGATTTCCACCATCCTCGCCGGCCTTACATGAAACAGTGAGGATGAAGAGTACAACGGTTGTTATGAGTCATGATCTAATGACACAATGATAATGATGATGAAATAATAGATCCCAGTCCATTCATCATTATTACTTTCAACCTTGATTAAAAAATTTTTTTGTTTACACTCTGAACTTTGTTTTGTTTTGGTTGCAATTATCACTTTCTACCATAAGTTACATTTTGTAATTAGCAAGACCAACTCATTGCTTTCACTGGGGTTGAATTCAAAAATGTTGCAATGATCGTTTCCTACAAACAAATGTTGCCAGGCTAATCCTCAAAGAGGTTGAATTGTGAAGTGTAGTTCCATAGATTGATGAATTCATGCTGGTGAAGCATGGAGATTCCATGCAATGTGTCAATTTGATCAACCCAGCAATTGTTGTGCATCGCCTCTTGCACACTAAAGTTCTTCCTTTTGGTGATTACAAAAATGGTGGGTGTCGTATCACGTGTTCTAATGCCACCCGCCCAAGGGGAGTCCCAGAAGATTGTTTTCTTCTCGTTCCCAATGGACACCATTGCGAGGGTGTGGAAGAGGTCCATATCATCGTTTTTTTTACAGAAAGACTGTAAGGGAACCCCCTACAGTATAATTGGTGCAACAAAACCAAATTGCAAGTACCATGCCTTGAAACTGGGTGGGTGGGAAGGCATCAGCCCCTTCCCACCACTAGGCTATGCCTTAATCTGCGGTCCATATAATCATGGTTGCACATGTTATCAGTGCCCACCCAAGCACACTCTGTTACGGTCCATTTCAATCGTGTCCACCGAAGCCTGAGAGCCTGAGCAATTTTTTCCAAGTGAAGGACCTCCATGCCACCGAGATTGGTCGGGCGGCACACTGCGTCACATTTAACCTTACATTTTCCTCCAGAAACTTTGTTAATACCCTCCCACAGGAAAGCCCTTCAGATCTTGTCAGTAAATTGATGGACCTCTACCAGAATGGCAAGCGATGTGATGTTGTTTATTTCAATGGAGGTGAGGACCTCCTTGAAAAGAGCAGGATAATCCACCATGTTGAAGTGCTTGCCATGCCAGGGAGGGAGCTTGTCAGTAAATTTATCCTCTAGGTGCTAGAAGTGGATCCGCTTTAGGCACCTAACAGAGAGGGAGATGCCAAGGTCCATCATGGGGGAAACTGTTTTATTGGCTGGAATACTATGAAGAACGTCCTCGAGATTAATGTTTTGACAGTGAATAGGCACCATCGACGGTTTATCGAAATTATCCTTTAGGCGTGTGACCTCTCCAAACCCTTTGAGAATGTGAGCAACGACATCAATGTCCTTAAAGGGAGCAACAAAAATTGCCACATCGTCAACGTACAAATAAGGGCGGAAAGTAGCACCCTTTACTGGGAGACGTGAACGAATCCTTGGTCGGTGGCAGAGGCGATGATGTTTTGTAGGGGATCAATCACAATGACGAACAGGAGCGGGGATAGCGAGTCCCCCTATCGCAACCCCTTCCATGCTTGATTAGGTCGTCGGGGACCCCGTTGAGTAGCACATGCAAGGATGTTGCACTAAGAAAAACCATGACCCAGTTACAAGGGAAACCCCTTCTCTGAAGGATATCAAGGATGTAAACCCACCGCACGGAATCGAAGGCATTTCTGATGTCAAGCTTAAGCATGGGGGTTGTCTTGTTTTCTCAGTGTAGCCATCTTGTGTAGTTGCGGATAAACATGAATTTGTCATGAATGCTCTGAGTTTTCATGGAGGCACTTTGAGCGCAAAAACAATAGAGTTCATACGGGGAGCGAGACTGTTAGCAAGCACATTGGCCAAATTTTTGACCAGAGCATGGATGAGGGTAATCGGATGGAGGTCAAGAATGTCCTCGGCACCTCCTTCTTGGACAAAATAACTACATTAGCTGAGTTGAGCCACTACAAGTGAAGTGTGTGACTTGATGGTCAGAAAAATGGTTCACAACATTCATCACATTTTCTCTTATAATCTCTTAACATGCCTTGATGAACTCCGCGGCGAAGCTATTCGGGCCTGGTGCCCTATGGGAAGGCAACTGACCTATAGCGGCCTTGACCTCAGCCTCCAAAAAAGGTGACGTCGATATCTTGAATGTTTTCATTATGAATGTTAAGGGCGTCCTAGTTGAAAACAATGACATTGGGGGCCATCTTTCGTCATGGTCATGGCAAAGTGTTCCTGGCTGACCCCCCCCTCTTTTATCATGGGAGGTGACCCACCCATTATTACGCTTGAGCCTGTATGAAGTTTTTCCTTCTCCGAGCATTAAATTGGATAAAGAAGAGAGTGTGTTGGCATCACCCTCGTGGAGGTTGATGATCTAATACCTTTGCTTTTTCCTCGCCCTTCTTGGTGCAGCTAGGCTGGTGACCCTCCTCTTTAATCTGGTGCCAACATTTGCCTCATCATCAGAGCGCGCCCGGTGGTCCATGGCCATGTCTAGATAGAGGATGACAGAGAAGGCCATGTGCAGCTGGAGCTTGTGGTCGGAGAACATGTTGCAGCTCCAAGTTCTTAGGCACTTCCCTATGTAATTCAACTTGTTGAAAAGACGTTGGTAAGGATTAGAGTGGTTTGAGGGCACATTCCAAGCGTTTTGCACAATATCCATAAAATCTGGCATCCGAGTGCATAGGCTCTCGACTTTAAAAGAGCGAGACTTTTTGGGACCCCGGTCACAAGTGAGTAACAGCGGGCCATGGTCAGAGACTGATATTAGAGTGCGTGGAAGAAATGGAAAATACCCCAAAAAAGCTAATAGCATTGATTCAATTGACATTGGCATAATAAGAATATATCTGTCGGAAGGTGTTGGGTTAAGTCTTGTGTTCGCGAGCTCTTCGGTACCTTTTTTGCATCGCATATCTCTCCCAAAAAAGCTTATTCAGAAGAATAAAATGCATTAATTCCCCATGTTTCAAGATAATACAATGAAAAAAAATAGGATATGATCATCGGGGGTAATGTCCCAATCCTCAACGTAGAAAAAACTGTCAATTTTGTGCAAAGTCGTGGTCTACCGCTCATAATGTCCCTGTCCTCATTTCCAAAAAAAAGTACTGTCGATTTTGCTCAAAGCCATGGCCTACCGCTCATTGCTCACTAAGCCCGCAATGTAGAAAAAACTGTCAATTTTACTCATAGTCATGGTCTACGGCTCATTGGTCAAGTGAAACGACGATTTTGCAGGTGTAATTCTCTATAAGCCCGCAATTGAGGAAAGCGTCTTGGAAACAGTTGAGCCTGCTTCGATTTATGTTGAGGTTGTTTGAAAGGATCGATATGGTTGACTAGAGGGGGGGGGGGTGAATAGGCAACTAACAATTTTTAAGCTTTTCTTTACCAAATTAAACTTTGCATCAAAATAGGTTGTCTAGATGTGCAACTAAGTGACCAACCTATATGATGCAATAACAACTAGCACATAAGCAAGCAATGGATGTAACACAAGTAGGCTTGCAAAAGTAAAGGCACGAATTAACCAAGAGTGGAGCCGGTGGAGACGAGGATGTGTTACCGAAGTTCCTGCCTTTTAAGGGGAAGTACGTCTCCGTTAGAGCGGTGTGGAGGCACAATGCTCCCCAAGAAGCCACTAGGGCCATCAGATTCTCCTCACGCCTCACACAATGCGAGATGCCGTGATTCCACTAATGGTGCCCTTGAAGGCGGCAACCGACCTTTACAAACAAGGTTGGGGCAATCTCCACAACAATTGAGGCTCCCAACGAAACCACGAGGCTTCACCACAATGGAATATGGCCTCGAGGTGACCTCAACTGCCTAGGGTGCTCAAACACCCAAGAGTAACAAAATCCACACTAGAAAGTATGAGGGAACTAAATATCCTTTGGTGGAAGTGTAGATCTAGGTCTCCTCCTTCAAACCCTAGCAAATCAACAAGTTTGAGTGGCTAGAGAGAGAGAGATCGGGCAAGAAAGCTTGAGAGCATCAATGGAGGAGAGAGAGAGGTAAGAGGTGGGCGTGCTAGGTGGAGGAACCACCTTATATAGCAGCCCACAAAAGTCCAACCGTTACTGCATTTTCAGTACTGCAGCGGTACAACCGCTCCTTGTCCCGGTACAACCGGGACTCACGATGTAGCTGCAGAAACCTACCAGGCGGTACAACCGGACCATCGGGCGGTAGTACCGGTCATTAGCAAATAACCGGACCAACCGGGCCACCACCACCCAGCCACCGCATCAAAACAGAATCCTGACCGGTACATGGGCGGTGCATGGCCGGAACAACCGCCTGGCCTTGAGCGCTTGAGCGGCTAAGGTACGAGCGGAAGAACCGCTCGAACCTCCGGTTGTACCGGTTAAAAAGGGACAACCGGACCAATCGGCTACCACCGCCCAGCCACCATCAAAACAGAATCTGACGGTACATGGGCGGTGCATGGCCGAATAACCGTTGCAGGTGTCTTTGCAGAGACAGTGGCGGTACCACCGCCGGAGGCAGCGGTACCACCGCTCGACAAAGGCAGATAAGCGTCAAGAGCCAGCGATACAACCGCTCGGACGAGCGGTACAACCGCTGGGAAAACACAGCAAGGATTAGATCAAGAAGGAGGCACACTCTCGACAAAAGAGGGGTGAAGGAGGTGTACGTGAATGGAATCCCCTATACTCCCCAAAGTGGATTCCCTCTTGATAGTACGGGATCCCTACGACCAAAGAGATAAAAAGCGTAGAGGATTCCGTCTTCAAACGATTCCTTCGAGAGAGAACCACCAACCGACGCAAGCCTAATCATTGAGAACCTGAAACACTTAGCACAGGATTAGACCAACAAAGGGTTGTCATCATCATCCAAAACATAAGGTAGGGAAATGCCCTTTCAATCTCCCCCTTTTTGGTGGATGATGACAACAACACGATATAAGATAGAAGTCTATAGAATCTAGACGGAGCTCCCCCTAGATGTGAGCCCCAGGTCGAGACTCCCCCTAGATTTTATAGACTGGCCACATAGAGCATATAACAAGAAAGTAGCCAACACAATGAAACAAGAGCAATACTGCCAATAAAGACCAACAAGCATAAAGATAAGATAGCAGGAGTGGCACGAAATCCACACAAAGCAAACAAGAACGACCAAAGTTCAACTGGGGACCATAGACAAGTTCAACACGAGACACACACTACGCAACCACCCATGCAACTCCCGAGTCCTATCACACTCTCTCCCCCTTTGGCATCAGGACACCAAAAAGGAAGAGAGCGGTTATCGCCTGTGCTCGCCGTCCTCCTCGACTCCTCGGTAGCATCCGGATCTTCATCATTGTCAGAATCTTCACCATTATCAGAAACTTCATCATCGTCCCGATCTGAGTCCTCCATGATATCATCAGCAGCAGGAACGGTGGTGGTGGGTTGAGGAGGGGCTTCATCATCAGTCCAGGTGTTGTGGGAAGATATCCAACGCTCCTCCAGTGTGATGCTCTTCTTAGAACCACTCGGAACCGACATGCTGAGGTGCCTCATCATAGCAATTTGACGACGCTGCGCAAGCTTCCCATTGACATGTGCCTCATACAGCCTCTCTCGATGTCGATCAAGGCGTAAAGTCTTCTTCACCTTGGCAGCGAGCTTGTCCACCCACGAGGGCTTGGCCCCTGGTTCCAACTCAAAATCCTCATCATCAGAAGTGGCATAGACATCCTCAGGAGCATTAGCAGGGAAACGTGGCTCGGCGTGCTTCTTCTTCTTAAGGAGCTTGATTTCATGAGTGGTAAGATTGTCAGGAGAGGTGAGGGCTCTCCAGACGGCGAACTGCCCACACGGAGTTCAAGGCACATGACAAACGGAGCATAAATGGGGACCTTCCAGTAGATGACCATGTTGTACATCTCGTACCCTGACCAGTTGGACACATCAAACGTCTCCCAGATCCCACCTTGGTCTTCATAGCAACCATCAAGTTAACAAGATAGCCATGGATTTCATCTTGATTCCCCACTTTGGGCGAAGCACATTGCGAAAAACACGATGCATGATGTCATAGACCTTCACCAAATCCTTAGATTCACCAATAATACCACAGCCCCGAATGTACAGAGGGCAAGCTTCTCCTTAGGCATGGGCTCAGATGATCATGGGGCGAATGCCACCCCTTCCTTCCAGCGGTATCATCGCACCCAATAGCATTGCGAAGGTCCTCCAGGAACGTGAAAAAGCTCATCACGACACATGAAAGTGAGGGTGCGCATCATCTTCTCCAAAGTGAACGGTGGCATAGAACGATGGATGAGTTGAACATCAAAGTCACAGAGATGGACATGAGCTTGACAAGATCAAACTCCTCACAGAGAGCCAAAGCCTCACCAAAATACTCCGTGTTGTTCCGCCAATGATCAAGATCGATGGTCCACCGCTTGGCATATCTGTTCTCGTTGTGCTCAAAGAGTTCATGAACAATTCAGACTTGCATCTCATTCAAACTGAACAGTGGTCCAACGAGGAGCTACGGAACCACATAAGGATTCTTTGAGCGGAAGGCTTCCCAATCCTTGGCTTTCCAACGGTGGAGTGGCATTACCACACGTTGCTTGATAGCGCAGACTTTTCACGGCGAGTGGGCTTGGTAGGATCACGACTTCCTCTTCGAATCAGCCGGGAGCGGAGCCCTTCGAACCCTCTTCTTGGTCTTGCGAGGAGCAGGGCGAGAACTGGAGCCACCTGAACACAAACACGAAGGGGACACATGAAAACCAACAAGAATGAGAGGAAATCATATGAAAATGCAACACCATAGAAACCGAGCAGTCTTTGTGAGGTGCGCATAATCCGTTGTACGGATCTCCCACCGTAGAACCGCCCCACGGTTGTACCGCCCATCTGGCGGTAGAACCGCCGACAAGGGCACTACCAGGAAGTTAGATCTGTTCAAGACGCAAATCACCCAAGCAATATTCGGAGTTCTAGGTAATGCGCATGCACACAAGACAACAACAACGATCTCTCCCAACCAAAGAACGAAAACTAAACTAGGAGGGAAAAGTAATGCCCTAAAGCAAGATGGAAACCTAGAATCAAAGAACGAAGAACAAGGGCATTACCACCATCCATGGGAGAAGACCGGAAGACTTCCACGGAGAGAATCCACGGAGAGCCCTCGGGTCCGAAGCGCGGGGCGCACTCCGGGGCGGGGCAGAGGTGACCGGCGGCTAGGGCAAGGAGGAGGCGAATGGGGACGAAGGGAAAAAAAGAGAAACCCTTCGCCCCATCGGATATAAATAGGCCCATAGCCGTGCGGCGGTAGAACCGCTCCTAGGACTGGTTGTACCGCAAGTCAGATGCTGACAGATTGTAGTGGGCGGTACTTCCGTTTTCTGAAGGGCACCGGTAGACCGCCTATGTAAACCTGCTGCTACAAGTCATTCTATGCATAATATGGAGATGTTCACTAAGTATGTTTTGTTTTACATGTCTTGCTCTATCCATCCATGCCCTTTTTTGCAATTATAGTCTGCTGTAACTTGTTGTAATCTTGCTCTCAAATTGCTAAATAATGTTGTTGTCAGCCTGTTAAAATTAAGTTCAGTTTTGCCATCAGCTTTGCTAGTGATCCATGCACCCTATGAACTTACTCTTGCCATGCTTTGCTTCACAAACATGTCTTCTTACTGTGAGTTGCCTTGCCATGCCATGTATTGCTCTGTGGTGAGTGGTTCAAGCTCACCAACATGCCTACTTATTGTTGTTCCTGCCATGTATAAATCTGTCATATCATTTGCCATGTTTACATGTGTGCCATCATATTTTCTGTCCCCTTTTGGCTCATGGTCAGTAAAGGACTTTTGTTCTATGCAATTAGTAGATTCATGCCATGCCTTTGTTTGCATTGATAAGTTCCTGTAACATGTTGTTTGATAGCTCTAAACATTGCAACCTGATGTTATTTCCTGATAAGTCTGAAACTGTTATTATTTGCAATCTTGCCATGTCATTTTGAGCATGTTCTAGTGATTTCTGAAGATAGCTTAGTGTTCATGTTTTGTCATGTTTTACCTGTACTTCATGCCCATGCCTTTTGTTTTCAAGTTGAGATGCTGTAGCATAGTGTTTTGATGCTTGCAATATGCCTAGTTGCTGTTTTGGACAGATTGTTGCTATAACGTGTATAGAGTGTATGTGTTGCACCGCTGTTCGCTTTTGAGTGTGCTCTATATGAAACTTGCTTAGAATTGCATGTTGTTTCATATTATCATGTTGCATCCTTGTTTTGAGGTGTTTGCTTGATGTTTGAATGCATTTCACATCAATGCCATGTTTATCTTGTTTTGCTCATATCTTCTAGGCCGTAGCTCCGAATCTAATGAACTTTATATGTAACTTGACTAGAATTTCGTGTAGATCATCGTGGTGCATCTTAACTTGCTGTATAACAACTTGAACATAAGGTTTATTCAGATCTGGACCAATTTCGAAATTTGCATATGAGGACTTACCGGAATTGTTGTATGTTGTTCCCGGCCTCATTTAAACTTGCTTTGATGTGTTGCTCTTGTTTGCATCATCTCTTGCCATGAGTAGCTTCATGTAGCCTTGTCATGCATCATACTTGGTTGTGCATCATGCCTTGTTCATGTGTGGTGTGTTTACCATGTTGTGTGCTTTTCTCGATAGTTCCCGCTTGCTGCGATCGTGAGGATTCGCTCGCTCACGCTTGGTCTGTCTTCGTGGCTTCATCTTCTTCTTGGACTCGTTCTTCTTCCTTGCGGGATTTCAGGCAAGATGACCGCTACCTGGATCTCATTACTATCATTGCTATGCTAGTTGCTTCGTTCTTTTGCTATGCTGCGTTACCTACCACTTGCTTATCAAGCCTTCCAAATTGCCATGAACCTCTAACCTTTGACACCCTTCCTAGCAAACCGTTGTTTGGCTATGTTACCGCTTTTGCTCAGCCCCTCTTATAGCGTTGCTAGTTGCAGGTGAAGATGAAGATTGCTCCATGTTGGATTATGTTTATGTTGGGATATCACAATATCTCTTATATTACGAATGCATCTATATATTTGGTAAAGGGTGGAAGGCTCGGCCTTATGCCTGGTGTTTTGTTCCACTCTTGCCGCCCTAGTTTCCGTCACATCGGTATTATGTTCCCGGATTTTGCGTCCCTAACGCGGTTGGGTGATTTATGGGACCCCCTTGACAGTTCGCTTTGAATAAAACTCCTCCAGCAAGGCCCAACATTGGTTTTACCATTTGCCTCACCACCACCTACATTTCCCTTGGGAGTAATTAACCCAAGGGTCATCTTTATTTTAGGCCCCCCCCCCGGGCTAATGCTTGTCTAAGTGTTGGTCCAAACTAGAGCCCTTTGCAGCGCCTCCTCGGGGAAACTCGAGGCCTGGTATTAGTTGTACGGACTGCTCATCCGGTCGTGGCCTGAGACGAGATACGCGCGGCTACTATCAGGGTGTCGGCACGCCGGGAGGTCTTGCTGGTCTTGTTTTGTTACTGTCGAAATGTCTTGTAGACGGGATTCCGAGACTGATCGGGTCTTCCCGGGGAGAAGGAATATCCTTAGTTGATCGCGAGAGCTTATCATGGGCTAAGTTGGGACACCCCTGCAGGGTTTAAACTTTCGAGAGCCGTGTCCGCGGTTATGTGGCAGATGGGAGTTTGTTAATATTCGGTTGTAGTAAACTTGAAGTAAACTCTTCTTAAATAAACCAACCGTGTGCGTAACCGTGAGTGTCTCTTTTCGGGGTGGATCGAGAGGAGAACACGGTTTCTGGGTTATGTTTGACGTAAGTAGGAGTTCGGGATCACTTCTTGATCATTGCTAGCTTCACGACCGTTCCGCTTGCTCTCTTCTCGCTCTTATTTGCGTTGGTTAGCCACCATATATGCTTAGTCGCTGCTTCAACCTCACCACCTTACCCCTTCCTTTCTCATTAAGCTTTGCTAGTCTTGGTACCCATGGTAATGGGATTGCTGAGTCCTCGTGGCTCACAGATTACTACAACATCAGTTGCAGGTACAGGTTATGCGATGATCATGACGCGAGAGCGTTGTTTGCTTACTTTGGAGTTCTTCTTACGCTTCTTCTTCAATCGGGGATAGGTTCGGTCGGCAGCCTGGGCTAGCGTGGTGGATATTGTTCGAAGTTTACGTTTATGATTCATCCGTAGTCGGATGTTGATCTTGTATGTTGTATTGTTGTATTCATGTAACATTGTATGTCTTGGTTGTATCCCTATGTATTATGTAATGTTGATGTAATGATATCCACCTTGCAAAAGCGTTTCAATATGCGGGTCTATCCTTGGTGGGACCTTCGAGTTCCTTTTGGATAGGGTCGCATATTGGGTGTGACAAGTTGGTATCAGAGCCTCGACCGACCCTAGGAGCCCCCTTGATTGATCGTGTAGTTGGCCGTTGTTGAGTCTAGAAGAAAACTTTTTCGGAGTCTAGTTATATCGGAGAGTAGGAATTCTTTTTACTCCTCAGACCCTTCGTCGCTCTGGTCAGGAATCTTGACATAGGTGTTTTGAATTACTCCTCTTCCCCTTCAAATTTTTCTTTAGGTTCACGCAGTTGGTTTTCCGGTAGTTGTTCCTCAGCTCTTTTTATCCGGTGCATTTCTCGTCAAGTTGACTCGAGCCTCTTCATCTTTGAGTTCAATTCTCAGTTGTTTTCTTTTCCCACCCGCCCACCCCTTTTTCTTCTCGGAGCCGGAGTCCGTAATCGAGTATCCATCCTAATCGTGAGAAGTCTTTGCTTTCCTTTCCTAAATTATTTCAACCGGTGTCTTCTCTCCCTTTCTCAAGTTATCTGTGTTTTCCCGCCCTCCCACCCTCTTCTTCTCGGAGTTTGAGTCTCTTTCGAGCATCAATTTCATTCGTGTGGAGCCTCTTCAATCTTCCCTCAATTATTTCAACCGGTGAATTCTCGTCTCGTTCGTCATTCTTCATCTCTTTTTCTTCTCCGGTGGATTCAATTCTAATTTTGGTAGTGATTATATTCTTTTCCTCAGCTCAAGTGTTTTCCCTGCTCGTTCGCCTCTCGCCAGTTTATCATTCCGGAGTTCGGAAGACATCTCAAGAGATTCGTCTGTGTTCGAATTAATTCGAGGTTGTCACCTCATTCAAATATTTCAACTGTTCCGGTGCATCATCATCTATCGGTTCAACTATCCCTTTCCAACGGTATTTTAGTGGGCCCTAACCCACAGGTCTTTTCCCAGGATTTTACCTGACTCTTCTAATTCCCCCGGAGTTATTCTTAATTCTTTTCAAGTGTGACGTAAGAATGGATTCCATCAGTCACATGCCTTTTCCAAGATCAATTTCGAATCATTTTCATTGTTGGCTCAACCTCTTCGCTTATCATTCTCCCGGAGCATCTCCGTAATTTTGGTGGTGTTTATCGTCGTCCTTTGAAGATCGAAGAAGAGTTTTTCCTCTAAATCTTGTCTCTTCTCTAAAATATTCGTGGTTCTAGTTCATGTTATCCTCTCGAATTATTCCATTTGTCAGATATTCTTTTCTTAACCATCCGGAGTATGTCAGGAGTTGTTTTTCCATTTCTTTTTACCGGAGGCCATCATTCCAGAAGAATTCGTTGTCCTCACATTTCAGCTACCGTTATCCAATTATCCCGGAGCTTCGTTCAAGTGTTCTTTAATCAGCTCATGATCTCTTTGTTCTTTTGAATCTAAATCCCCTCTAGCATATTGGTTCTTCTAATTCTTCCCGGTGATTCATTCTCTTTCGTCAGTCATTTTCGAATTCTTACGGTGGTTCTTTCAGATTCTTTTTCCTTGATTATCATTTTAATTCATTCGTTCTTTCCAATCCTACCGGTGGTTCATGAAGACTTTCTCAAGTTTTGTGCTACACCCCCCTCAATCCTTTCAACAAGAATAAGTAGTACGTAAAATCCATTGCTTCTCATCAATTTAATTGGTGGAGGATAAGCATAACATAATTCTTATTCTCATTTCATCGTGGTCAAGTTGATTAATTCTTTCTTTGGAGATTGTTCGTGATGAGTGATTTTCTCGGATCTAAGTCATTCGTCTTTTCTTTTCCGGAGTTCATATTTCCTCGGCCATTTCGTCGGAACCTCCATCTAAATCATCAGGATGTAATCTTATTCTTTTCATCCTTCATTCAATCTCATAATCCTTTTGCTACCAGAGTTCTCACGGTGGTTCTTCATGATTTAATTCATTCTTCAAGAGTTCATCAAGTATCGTTCCATCCTCTCAAGCTCCTGTTCTATTCCTCCATGTTTCAGTCGGAGTGCTGCCTAAATCCTTTCAGTCTTATTTGTTTCTTATCTCGTTCTAACTGGAGTGGTTTCATAGTCTATCTAATTTCCGTGAGCTTTTGATTCTCGTCATTCTCGTCGTTCCTCCCTTCTTCTCAAGTGTTCTCGATTCTTTGCTTCTTCTCTTGAGTTCTTGTTTCACCTCATCCATTTTCCCTTCCGTCTCGGTCCTAAGATCTCGGACGAGATCTCTTGTTAGTGGAGGAGTGTTGTAACGCTCGGATTCGGCGCGCCAGTGTCCGCCATTATTCATCGTTGTTGCCATGTCATTTGCTTGTGTGTTGCATTTTATCATGTCATCATGTGCATTGCATTGCATACGATTCGCCTCATGCATCCGAGCATTTTCCCGTTATCCGTTTCGCGATCCGCACTCCTATGTCCTCCGGCGTTCCTGCTTTGTCTCTCGTTGAGAGCGGGTGTTAAACATTCTCGGAATGGACCGAGTCTTGCCAAGCAGCCTTGGTATAGCACCGGTAGACCGCCTGTCAAGTTTCGTGCCATTTGGAGTCCGTTTGATACTCCAACGGTTAACCGGGTAACCGTAAAAGCATCCTTCTCTTTGCAGCCCAACACCCCTTTCAAAGTGGCCCAAAACCCAGCAAACTCCCCTCTATGCTCTCGGTCGTTCGATCACGATCGTGTGGCCGAAAACCGTGCTCAATTTGGAGCCTCCTAGCCCCTCCTACCTATAAATCTAGACCTCCCCCGAAAATCCCGGGTCTTCTTCCACCCTAACCCTAGAAAACTCCACCCGCCGCCGCCGGACAAAAATCCGGGAAGCGGACGTGTCCGCCCGCTCCGCCGGACCAACCCGTCGTCGCCACGTGTCCTGGGCCGGTCCCCAGTTCGCCGCCGACCAGCGGGCCCATGAGGCCGTGCGGGGCCCTCCTGCCCAGATCCGCGCGCCAAGCCAGTTCGCGCCCGCCGCCTCGCGCCCGCTCCATGGGCGGTACGCCGCACAAGCGCCTGCTTCGCCGGCGACCAGCGCCGCCGCCGCCCGTGCACCCGCCCCCGCGCTTAAGGTCGTCGCCGCGCCGCCCAGACGCCTCGAAAGCAGCCCACGGCGCCGCCCCCGCCGCCGCTGCGCCGCCGCCGTCGTCGCCGCTGGCTGGCGACCTCGTCCCGGCCGGCGCCCCCGCCATGCGGCCATGCCTCCCGCCGCCTCCTCCGCCTCGACCCGGACGGATCCGGCGAGATCCGGCCGGAGAAGCCCCGGATCCGCCCGTCCCCGCCATCTCCCTCCTCTCCGGCCACATCTCCGGCGAATTCCGGCCCTGCGTCGATTTCTGTGCAACGAGGTTGACCCCGAAATTTTCGCCTAAGTCCCTGGGTTTTTCATCATATGTACCCATGTTCATCATGCCATGACCCCCTGCATAGTGCTCCGTTTTGCATGCATAGTGTATCAAAATGTTTGTTGTGAGATGCTCTTCATTTCATTCCATTGCATCATGTTCATTTGAGCTCATCTTGATGCCTGAATCTTCGTTGCAAGAGTGCTATATGATGTTAACCTGCTGAAACTGTTATAACTTGATGATTTGTCATTTTTGTTGCATTTGATGTGTGCATCTTATGAGCATGAGCTCTACATGTGTTTTGTGATATGTCATGCCATCTTCACAGTGGTGCCATCAATGGATTTTTGTGGGTCTTGTAGTGAGTGCATCGAGCTTGTTAAGTGGGGTACTTGCTGTTGCTGTTTTGCTAGGCTGATTCTGTTATATTATGATGCTATGTAAACCTGCTGCTACAAGTCATTCTATGCATAATATTGAGATGTTAACTAAGGATGTTTTGTTATACATGTCTTTCTCTATCCATCCATGCCCTTTTTTGCAATTATAGTCTGCTGTAACTTGTTGTAATCTTGCTCTCAAATTGCTAAATAATGTTGATGTCAGCCTGTTAACATTAAGTTCAGTTTTGCCATGAGCTTTGCCAGTGATCCATGCACCCTATGAACTTGCTCTTGCCATGCTTTGCTTCACAAACATGTCTTCGTACTGTGAGTTGCCTTGCCATGCCATGTATTGCTCTGTGGTGAGTGGTTCAAGCTCACCAACATGCCTACTTATTGTTGTTCCTGCCATGTATAAATCTGTCATATCATTTTCCATGTTTACTTGGGTGCCATCATATTTTCTGTCCCCTTTTGGCTCATGGTCAGTAAAGGACTTTTGTTCTATGCAATTAGTAGATTCATGCCATGCCTTTGTTTGCATTGATAAGTTCCTGTAACATGTTGTTTGATAGCTCTAAACATTGCAACCTGATGTTATTTCCTGATAAGTCTGAAACTGTTATTATTTGCAATCTTGCCATGTCATTTTGAGCATGTTCTAGTGATTTATGGAGATAGCTCAGTGTTCATGTTTTGTCATGTTTTACCTGTACTTCATGCCCATGCCTTTTGTTTTCAAGTTGAGATGTTGTAGCATAGTGTTTTGATGCTTGCAATATGCCTAGTTGCTGTTTTGGACAGATTGTTGCTATAACATGTATAGAGTGTATGTGTTGCACCGTTGCTCCGTTTTGAGTGTGCTCTATATGAAACTTGCTTAGAATTGCATGTTGTTTCATATTATCATGTTGCATCCTTGTTTTGAGGTGTTTGCTTGATGTTTTAATGCATTTCACATCAATGCCATGTTTATCTTGTTTTGCTCATATCTTCTAGGCCGTAGCTCCGAATCTAATGAACTTTATATGTAACTTGACTAGAATTTCGTGTAGATCATCGTGGTGCATCTTAACTTGCTGTATAACAACTTGAACATAAGGTTTATTCAGATCTGGACCAATTTCGAAATTTGCATATGAGGACTTACCGGAATTGTTGTATGTTGTTCCCGGCCTCATTTAAACTTGCTTTCATGTGTTGCTCTTGTTTGCATCATCTCTTGCCATGAGTAGCTTCATGTAGCCTTGTCATGCATCATACTTGGTTGTGCATCATGCCTTGTTCATGTGTGGTGTGTTTACCATGTTGTGTGCTTTTCTCGATAGTTCCTGCTTGCTGCGATCGTGAGGATTCGCTCGCTCACGCTTGGTTGTCTTCGTGGCTTCATCTTCTTCTTGGACTCGTTCTTCTTTCTTATGGATTTCAGGCAAGATGACCGCTACCCTGGATCTCATTACTATCATTGCTATGCTAGTTGCTTCGTTCTTTCGCTATGCTGCGTTACCTACCACTTGCTTATCAAGCCTCCCAAATTGCCATGAACCTCTAACCTTTGACACCCTTCCTAGCAAACCGTTGTTTGGCTATGTTACCGCTTTTGCTCAGCCCCTCTTATAGCGTTGCTAGTTGCAGGTGAAGATGAAGATTGCTCCATGTTGGATTATGTTTATGTTGGGATATCACAATATCTCTTATATTATGAATGCATCTATATATTTGGTAAAGGGTGGAAGGCTCGGCCTTATGCCTGGTGTTTTGTTCCACTCTTGCCGCCCTAGTTTCCGTCATATCGGTATTATGTTCCCGGATTTTGCGTCCCTAACGCGGTTGGGTGATTTATGGGACCCCCTTGACAGTTCGCTTTGAATAAAACTCCTCCAGCAAGGCCCAACATTGGTTTTACCATTTGCCTCACCACCACCTACATTTCCCTTGGGAGTAATTAACCCAAGGGTCATCTTTATTTTAGCCCCCCTGGGCTAATGCTTGTCTAAGTGTAGGTCCGAACTAGAGCCCTTTGCAGCGCCTCCTCGGGGAAACTCGAGGCCTGGTTTTAGTTGTACGGACTGCTCATCCGGTCGTGGGCTCGAGACGAGATCTGTGCTGCTACTATCGTGGTGTCGGCACGCCGGAGGTCTTGCTGGTCTTGTTTTATTACTGTCAAAATGTTTTGTAGCCGGATTCCGAGACCGATCGGTCTTCCCGGGAGAAGGAATATCCTTCGCTGATCGCGAGAGCTTATCATGGGCTAAGTTGGGACACCCCGCAGGTTTAAACTTTCGAGAGCCGTGCCTGCGGTTATGTGGCAGATGGGAATTTGTTAATATTCGGTTGTAGTAAACTTGAGGTAAACTCTTCTTAAATACACCAACCGGTGCGCGAATCGTGAGTGTCTCTTTTCGGGTGGATCGAGAGGAGAACACGGTTTCTGGGTTATGTTTGACGTAAGTAGGAGTTCAGGATCACTTCTTGATCATTGCTAGCTTCACGACCGTTCCGCTTGCTCTCTTCTCGCTCTTATTTGTGTTGGTTAGCCACCATATATGCTTAGTCGCTGCTGCAACCTCACCACCTTACCCCTTCCTTTCCCATTAAGCTTTGCTAGTCTTGATACCCATGGTAATGGGATTGCTGAGTCCTCGTGGCTCACAGATTACTACAACATCAGTTGCAGGTACAGGTTATGCGATGATCATGACGCGAGAGCGTTGTTTGCTTACTTTGGAGTTCTTCTTCTGCTTCTTCTTTGATCAGGGGATAGGTTCCAGGTCGGCAGCCTGGGCTAGCAGGGTGGATATTGTTCGAGTTTCTGTTTATGATTCATCCGTAGTCGGATGTTGATCTTATATGTTGTATTGTTGTATTCATGTGACATTGTATGTCTTGGTTGTATCCCTATGTATTATGTAATGTTGATGTAATGATATCCACCTTGCAAAAGCGTTTCAATATGCGGGTCTATCCTTGGTGGGACCTTCGAGTTCCTTTTGGATAGGGTCGCATATTGGGCGTGACAGCGATGGTCGAAGCCACCAATGTTTGAGTCAAATGGTATGGCACCGCGAAGAATTATCCTTGGGCCCATGACCAAAACTCGTCTTTGAAGCACAAGTACCATAAAAAATGGCTAATGCGAAAGAGGTGATCGATTTATGCATGATGGGGGGAGGGAGAGCTCATTGAGAGAACAACACTCACCCTATGTCCATGCCTACACCTAAACTAGACAACAAGTTGAGTGTTGTGGGGGGTGCATGGGTTCAAGTCACATTGCTCAAATCAATGATATTTAGCTCATGCCTTAACTCGCGAAATCTTGCTTCATCCAAGGGCTTCGTGAAAATATCTGCAAGGTTATCATGAGTGTTGACATACTTGAGCTCGATCTCCCCTCGCCTAATGTGATCCCGGATGAAGTGATACCGAATCTCAATGTGCTTCGTCTTGAAGTGTTGTACCGGATTGAGAGAAATCTTGATGGCACTTTCATTATCGCACCAAAGAGGCACTTTGTCACAAATGACACCGTACTCCTTTAGAGTTTGCCTCATCCATAGGAGTTGAGCACAACAACTACCGGCCGCCACATACTCCGCTTCGGTGGACGAGAGAGACACACAACTTTGCTTCTTGGAAGACCAACTTACCAAAGAGCAACCAAGAAATTGGCACCCTCCGAAAGTGGACTTCCTATCCACTTTGTCCCCGCCTAATCGGAATCCGTGAAACCTTCAAGCTTGAAATTTTCTCCTCTTGGGTACCATAAGCCAAAGTTTGGGGTATGAGCCAAATATCAAAGATTCGCTGACCGCCACATAATGGCTTTCCTTCGTGCGGCTTGAAACCGTGCACACATTCCCACACTCAACATGATATCCGGTCTAGATGCACAAAGGTAAAGCAAGGAGCCAATCATGGAGCGATATACCTTTTGATCCACCGCTTTACCATTGGGATCAATGTCAAGTTGGCACTTGGTAGGCATTGGTGTAGTAGCCGGCTTGACATCACTTAGCTTGAATCTTTTGAGCATGTCTTGAGTGTATTTGGCTTGGTTGATGAAGGTACCTTCTCTTCTTTATTTGATATCGAAACCAAGGAAGAACTTCAACTCTCCCATAGAAGAAATCTTGAACTTGGAGGTCATGAGAGCGGCAAATTCCTCATTGAAAGCTTTGTTAGGGGAACCAAAGATGATATCATCAACATATAGTTGGCATACAAACAACTCCCCATTAACCTTCTTAGTAAAAAGAGTGGGGTCGATTTGCCCTACTTCAAAACCACGATCTTGTAGCAACTCGGTAAGGTGGTCATACCACGCACGTGGGGCTTGTTTAAGGCCATAGAGTGCCTTATAGAGTTGATACACATGATCCGGGAAGTAGGGGTCCTCGAACCCGGGGGGTTGCTTGACATAGAACAACTCATTAATAGGACCATTAAGAAAAGCACTTTTCACATCCATTTGTTGCAACTTAAAGTTGTGATGGGCAGCATAAGCAATCAACAAACGAATGGATTCAAGGCGAGCAACGGAGCAAAGGTTTCACCGTAGTCGATACCCTCGACTTGGGAGTAGCCTTGTGCTACCACTCTTGCCTTGTTGCGAATGATGTTCCCATGAGCATCTTGCTTGTTCTTGAAGATCCACTTGGTTCCAATGACGTTGTGGTTCCCCGATGGCCTTGGCACCAATCTCCACACCTTGTTGTACTCGAAATTGTTGAGCTCTTCATGCATGGCATTGAGCCAATCCGAGTCTTCGAGCGCCTCATAGACCTTTTGGGGTTCAACACAAGAGACAAACGCGTGATGTTCACAATAGTTTGCCAATTGTCTACGAGTGCTTACCCCTTTCATTAGGCTTCCAGCCACATTCTCCATGAGATGGCCTTTGGTAGTAAGTTTGGATGCAATCTTGGCGGCACGACGCTCTAAATCTTCCTCGGAGGTGAGACGAGGAGGAGTCACTTGATCATCTTGAGCGTCGTCTTGAACATGTTCATGATCTTGAGCATGCTCGGGGAGGATAACTTGACCTTGGGTATCAATTGGTGTATCACCATCGTCTTGAGCACGATCTTGCCCTTGGTCTTGTTCCTGAGGTTGAGGGCCTTCACTATGTTCTTCGGAAGCGTGTGGGCCTTGAGTTTGTGATGGCTCCACTTGAGTGGAGCATTGTCCTTCTCCTTCGGCCACAAGGGGTTCCTCAATGGGTAGGATAAAACCAACACCCATTCTTCTTATGGCTTGAGGAGGAATTTCATCACCTACATCACAAGTGCCACTTTGCTCCACTTGGGAGCCGTTATTCTCATCAAACTCCACGTTACATGTCTCCTCAATAAGTCCCGTGGATTTATTAAGGACACGGTAAGCATGAGAGTTTGTAGCATAACCAACAAACATGCCCTCATAGGCTCTAGCTTCAAATTTAGACAAACGAACACCTTTCTTGAGAATGAAACACTTACACCCGAACACCCGGAAATACTTGAGATTGGGCTTGTTACCGGTGAGTATCTCATAGGGAGTCTTGTTCAAGCCTTTGCGGAGATAGAGCCGGTTGGATGCATGACATGCGGTGTTGATGGCTTCGGCCCAAAATTTGTGTGGAGACTTGAACTCCGCCATCATGGTCCTTGCCGCATCCATCAACGTCCGGTTCTTCCTCTCCGCAACACCATTTTTTTGAGGGGTATATGGTGCGAATATTGATGCTTGATCCCTCTTCACTAAGAAACTCATCCAGGTGTAGTTCTTGAACTCGGTGCGTTGTCACTTCTTATTGTCAAGATCTTTGCATTATGTTGACGTTGAGCTTTATTTGCAAAGTCGATAACAGTTTGTTGAGTCTCACTCTTCCTCTTGAAGAAGTATACCCAAGTGTACCTTGAATAATCATCCACAATCACCAAGCAATACTTTCTACCCCCAAGACTATCAAAGGATGGAGGTCCAAAGAGGTCCATGTGCAGGAGCTCCAAGGGTCTCTTCGAGTAGATGATAGTCGTGGGAGGGTGAGCCATTTCATGAAGCTTTCCTTCGATACAAGCCCGCAAGCACGATCTTTGGCAAAGCTAACATTTGTTAGTCCACGGACATGGTCCCCTTGAGAAGACTTTGCAAAGATCTCATATTGACGTATAAACGGCGATGCCAAAGCCATCCCACGTCAACTTTAGCCATTAGGCATGTCGCGGTCTTAGTGGGTCGCTCCGAAAAGTTTATCACATAGAGACCGTTCTCGACATGCCCAACAAAGGCTACTTTAAGAGTCTTGCTCCACAAGAGGGCCACGGTATCAATGTCAAAGAAGGTGGCAAAGCCCATGAGTGCAAGTTGACGAACGGAAAGCAAATTGTATGCAAGGGACTCAACAAGCATGACTTTCTCGATCGTTAGATCATGAGAAATGACAACCTTGCCAAGACCCAATACCTTAGAATGTGAGGCATCACCCCACTCGACATTGGTGGGCATAGATGGGATCCTTTGCACGTCCACCACCATGTCCTTGCTCCGGTCATATGATTTGTTGCTCCACTATCGAGCAACCATGATCCCCCACCGGAAGCAAACCCCTACAAGAGATCAATGCTTGGTTTTAGGTACCCATTTGGTAATGGGTTCTTTGATGTTAGTAACGAGGGTCTTAGGAACCCAAATAGACCATTCAATGTACTCATAAGAAGAACCAACAAATTTAGCATAAACATGCCCATCACTAGCACGGCACAACACATATGAGGGGTTAAAGTCGCCGTCTATGTTCATGGGGATGACGTTGTCCTTCTTGGCATTGCCACCCTTTGCACGGTTCTTCTTCTCCTTGGAAGAACCCTCTCCCTCCCTCACAAAAGTTTGCTTGAGAGGGGGAGGTTGCTTGGTCTTGTCATTCTTCTTCTTGCTCTTGGGCTTGGGTGCGAACCCAATCCCCTCCTTGGCCACAACTTCCTTTTGATTACTCAAAAGGTCGTTAAGGTTCTTCTCACCTTGTATGCATGTGACAAGGCCCTTTTCAAGTTGCTCCTTCAACTTAGCATTCTCTCAACAAGATGCACATGCTCACAACAAGGGTTAGTAGCATTTGCATTATCAATCAATATCATATGAGGAAAGGTGGCTTTCTCCTTGGTTAGCTTCACTTGGAGTTGATCATGAGACTCTTTGAGACTAGCATGAGCACCCTTCAAGACTTTGTGAGCCTTGTCGAGAATGTCAAAGTCCTCGTTGAGTCTAGCAAGATCAACTCCAAGCTTTGCCTTCTCGGAGCTAAGCACGCGAGACACAACAAGAGCATGATCAAGGTCTTTCTTTAATTTAGCATGATCATCGTTGTATGACTCCTCAAGAGCCAAACGAAGACCACGCTCTTCCTCAAGAGCATTGGAAAGATCTGAAATCTCATCGGCATAGTCACGACTATGCCCTTCCATCTTAGAGATGGTTTCTTCATGAGCCTCGATCATGACATTGGCTTCACCAAGTTGTTCCAAGAGAGCAACGAAGTGCTTCTTGGATTTGCCCTTGAGTTTACTCATAAATATCTCAAACTCATTCTCCTCCACATTAGTCCCCTCATGTTCATCAATGCAATCTGTCAAAGAAGAATGATTGATGATGGTAGTTTTGATGTTGGGGGTTACCTTGTTGGTGGCTTTAGCCATGAGGCACTTGGCGGTGATGCTTTCATTGGGTGAATCAAGAGAGACACTGAGGAGTCGCTGTAATGGCAACGGAGGCCATGGCAACCGATTCACCATCTTCATCATCATCATCATCATCCTCATTGTACTCTTCTTGAACCACCAAAGCTTTGTGAGGAGTCTTCTTGGTGAAGTTGCTCTTGTTGGGGAAAGACTTGGCCTTGTCCTTACGAATGAGCTTGCCACCATTGTCTTCCCTCTTCTCATATGGGCACTCCGCAACAAAGTGACTCACATTGCCACAATTGAAACAAGTCCTCACACGTTGCTTGCCCTTAGAGCCACTTGAGTTGCTCTTGTTGAAGTTGGGGCCTTGAGTTCTTCTTGCTCCAAAATTGCCTTGAAGCAAGGGCCATCTTCATCATCATCATCATCATCCTCATTGTACTCTTCTTGAACCACCAAAGCTTTGTGAGGAGTCTTCTTGGTGAAGTTGCTCTTGTTGGGGAAAGACTTGGCCTTGTCCTTACGAATGAGCTTGCCACCATTGTCTTCCCTCTTCTCATATGGGCACTCCGCAACAAAGTGACTCACATTGCCATAATTGAAACAAGTCCTCACACATTGCTTGCCCTTAGAGCCACTTGAGTTGCTCTTGTTGAAGTTGGGGCCTTGAGTACTTCTTGCTCCAAAATTGCCTTGAAGCAAGGGCCATGTGTTCATGATAGTCATACTTTGTATCTTCGAGGTTGCTCTCTTCTTCTTCCTCCTCTCCATCTTCTTTGACACAAATCTTGGCCTTCAAAGCGAGGTTGGGCTTCTTTGCTCTTTGGGAGCGAAGCACCGCATTGTCGGCGGTCTTGTCCAATATGCTCACAGCCACAAACTCATCCAACACATCACTTGAGGACAGGGTGTGGAAGTCCGGCCGTTGACGGATGACGGAGTACATGGCTTTGCGGTAGGGCATCATTGCCTTGAGGAATTTGCGCTTGATCCAGTTGTCATCCGTGTCCTTACTTCCATGATCCCGGAGGGAGACTGCAAGCTTGGTTACTCTCCGATAGAGCTCACAAGGTTCTTCTTCTTCTTTCATTGCAAACTCATCGGCTTCATCTTGGACCACTTCATAATTGGAACGTTGAATGCTTGCGCTTCCTCGATAAAGGGAAACCACCTTGAGCCAAGCATCTTTGGCAAGGGAGTAGGGTCGGAGATGAGGGAGGTCTTCGGGAAGGATTGCTTCTTGGATGATGAAGAGAGCATTCTCATTGAATTGATGGTCCACGACTTCTCTTGGAGAAAAGTTGCTCGAGTCATGCGGATATAAACCTTCTTCAATGATTCTCCAAAGGTTAGTGTTCACATGATTTAAATAACGCTTAAAACGATAGACCCAAGAATCAAAATCCTCCTTTTTATCAACCTTAGGTGGTGGACCGACATGATTCAAATGAGTGCAAGGAATCGGTCCACCATAAACGGGAGAAGGTTGCACATGGGAAAAGGTGCCGGTGCCATTCTTACCACTAGACGAGGGGCCTTTTTCACTAGTAGCTTCCCCCTTATCGGAGTTAGCATCCGCTCCCGTGTTGGCGGGATCACCCACTTTCACGGGTGCGGTGGAAAGTTTAAGCCCTTCTAGGGATTCCTTAAACATGTCCTTGACCTCGGTCGTCATGGAGTTTTTCAATGTGTCCAACGCCACATTGAATTCCTCACGAGAGATCGAGGTACCCTGTAACGCCCCGGACACACCCGCCGGTGGTCGTTACTCCTGGCGGGATCTAGACTGGCCCCACAGATCAATACTAGTCTTTTCTACGCACTTTGTCCTCACTCGTGCGCACTTTGGAGCAACTTCGGTCGGTCACCCATCCCGACACTACTCCAAGCTGAGCACGCTTAACTTTGGAGTTCGTCCGAATGGGCTCCGGAAAAGAAGGAATTCCTTATTGATATGAGTAGTCTATCATCCCTAATAAGCCGTGCTATCACATACACCCCACTCGGAGGAACCGACGTCCTCGTCGGCCACGAGAACTTCCTCTTGGCACAAGCGTCGTGCTTCCAAATCCGGTACATGTGCCATGTCGGGTGCCACGACGGGTCACAAACGTCATGAACAACATGACCACGCACCTGTCGCAACCATCCGTGTAACCGCGAGGGTCAGCTCGATACCAACTTGTAACGCCCGGACACACCGCGGTGGTCGTTACTCTGGCGGATCTAGACTGGCCTCACAGATCAATACTAGTCTTTTCTACGCACTTTGTCCTCACTCGTGCGCACCGGGAGCAACTTCGGTCGGTCACCCATCGACACTACTCCAAGCTGAGCACGCTTAACTTTGGAGTTCTGTCCGAATGGGCTCCCGGAAAAGAAGGAATTCCTTATTGATATGAGTAGTCTATCATCCCTAATAAGCCAGGCTATCACATACCCCCATCTCCCGTAGATGATATCGGATTCACACCGGAGTGCTCCCCCACATCATCTACGACGTCAACCACACTCTTCGGACGGTAAAGTCCTTAAAAAGAGACGAGGCTCTGATACCAATTGAAAGGATCGATATGGTTGACTAGGGGGGGGGTGAATAGGCAACTAACAATTTTTAAGCTTTTCTTTACCAAATTAAACTTTGCAACAAAATAGGTTGTCTAGATGTGCAACTAAGTGAGCAACCTATATGATGCAATAACAACTAGCACATAAGCAAGCAATGGATGTAACACAAGTAGGCTTGCAAAAGTAAAGGCACGAATTAACCAAGAGTGGAGCGGTGGAGACGAGGATGTGTTACAAGTTCCTTCCTTTTAAGGGAAATGCGTCTTCGTTAGAGCGGTGTGGAGGCACAATGCTCCCAAGAAGCCACTAGGGCCATCAGATTCTCCTCACGCCCTCACACAATGCGAGATGCCGTGATTCCACTAATGGTGCCCTTGAAGGCGGCAACCGGACCTTTACAAACAAGGTTGGGGCAATCTCCACAACAATTGGAGGCTCCCAACGAAACCACGAGGCTTCACCACAATGGAATATGGCCTCGAGGTGACCTCAACCGTCTAGGGTGCTCAAACACCCAAGAGTAACAAAATCCACACTAGAAAGTATGGGGGAACTAAATATCCTTTGGTGTAAGTGTAAATCTAGGTCTCCTCCTTCAAACCCTAGCAAATCAACAAGTTTGAGTGGCTAGAGAGAGAGAGATCGGGCAAGAAAGCTTGAGAGCATCAATGAAGGAGAGAGAGAGGTGGGCGTGGTAGGTGGAGGAACCACCTTATATAGCAGCCCACAAAAATCCAACCGTTACTGCATTTTCAAGATCGCAGCGGGTACATCGCTCCTTGTCCAGTACAACGGGACTCACGATGTAGCTGCAGAACCCTACCAGCGGTACAACGGACCATCGGGCGGTAGTACCGGTCATTAACAAATAACAGGACCAACGGGCCACCACCGCCCACCACCGCATCAAAAGCAGAATCTGACGGTACATGGGCGGTGCATGGCCGAACAACCGCCTGGCTTTGAGCGCTTGGCGGCTAAGGTACGAGCGAAGAACGCTCGAACCTCCGGTTGTACCGTTAAAAGGACAACCGGACCAACCGGGCCACCACCGCCCAGCCACCGCATCAAAACAGAATCCTGACCGGTACATGGGCGGTGCATGGCCGGAACAACCGCTGTAGGTCTTTGCAGAGACAGGTGGCGGTACCACCGCCCGGAGGCAGCGGTACCACCGCTCGACAAAGGCAGATAAGCGTCAAGAGCCAGCGGTACAACCGCTGGGAAAACACAGCAAGGATTAGATCAAGAAGGAGGCACACTCTCGACAAAAGAGGGGTGAAGGAGGTGTACGTGAATGGAATCCCCTATACTCCCCAAAGTGGATTCCCTCTTGATAGTACGGGATCCCTACGACCAAAGAGATAAAAAGCGTAGAGGATTCCGTCTTCAAACGATTCCTTCGAGAGAGAACCACCAACCGACGCAAGCCTAATCATTGAGAACCTGAAACATTTAGCACAGGATTAGACCAACAAAGGGTTGTCATCATCATCCAAAACATAAGATAGGGAAATGCCCTTTCATTGTTCTTATCTCTAGCACGATAAATCTGGTTGACATCATCCAGCTTGGTGAATAATCGAAACCTGTTTGATTGCCTGCACGAGGCTCATACAGGCTCTAGTGAGCCAAGATTCGACTGTTTGTTTATCCACACGCTTCCATGAGCTTGCATGACATGAGTCTCAAAGCACCCCTCAACGAGGCTTTGAGAATATGGGCTGAGCGAGGCATCGTTCTAACTTAAGTATACTGTCAACGAACAGACTCTCTCATGATCGCGTCCCCCCCATGGGCGACGGCGCAGGCCAGCCTCCTCCTCTAGGCCCCCATCTCCCTCCTTCCTTCCCGCCGTCGTTGCCGGCGCCCGCGGCCGGCTTGGCCCCGGGGCTGCTAGTGGCGGCAGCCTCCTGGCCCTTCCCCTCCCGGTCACTCTCCGGCGCGGGCGGAGTTGCTCCGGGGGGTGCATTTAGGCGGCGGCGGTCTGGCATGGCGGTGGGGTTCCGTGGCGCATGCAGGCGAGAAGCTAGGCGGCGATGCTGCCGTTGGCGGCGGGGCGGCGCAGCGGCGGGATCTGGCGTCGTCCACTCGGCCCAGACCTGGGCCCTTCGGCCCCCATCTGGGCCTGGTCGGGCCGGCGGCGGGGATGGTCTCCGGCGTGGCTTCTGGGAGACAGGGGAGATGCGACGAGTGGCTGGGTGCCGGCGGCGCCGCGCCGCCTCTTTGATCGCGGCGGCGGGGATTAACGGGCCCGCTTCGGGCCTGGCTGGGCCAGGGATGGCCCGGCATGCCCCGCTGCCGTGTCCGGACGGCTACCGCGACGGTGCCAGAGGCACGGGCCTCCCGCACGACGGCGGTGGAGGTGGTTCCCTCCCGCTCGGCATCGGTGTTGCTGCTCCCGTTGTGGTGAGCTTCTCTCCAGTCCTCTTGGCCTCGTGGTGGTGTTCGTAGTGAGGCGCCGTGGGTGGCGGTGCTACTGCATTGGCGCATGGTGGTGGCGACGGTTTGGCGGGTCAGTTTCGTCCGGTTGGGCGGTTGGGGTTGGAATGCGGGAGAAATCCCTGCCGGCTTCGGCCCCGATGCGGTGACACCTGCGGGTGCCACCATTCCTTCCTGGAGGGTGTCGGTGGTATCCACCCCCCCCCCACCTCCCTCCGCGTGCCCGGGGAAACCTGAGGACTCGTCCGGGCAGCAGCGTCATCGGCATCGCATCCCTTCTTGGAGGTGCTGCTTTGTTCGTGGCGGATCGGAGCCTTGGTCTGTGGTGATTTGTATCCGATGGGCGCCGCGGTGACGGGTCATCCACGCTTTGCCGAGCTGCCGGGTTAGCATTTTTTTTTCTTTTGGTGTGTTGTGCTGCTCGCCACAGCGATATCTATACTCGGTGTTGGTTACTTTGCAATACAAAGCGGGAAACCCTTTTTGGGTAATACGGGCTGAGCTGTGAGAATGTCCAAATCGACCGTTTCCTCAAATGCAGGATTATTATAATGCAGTTTACACCATATGAAGAAGCCCAAGGGCTCCTCAGATACATGCTCATTGTAGTGCAATTTACACTAAAGGAACCCGGGCGGGGCTTTGAAAATGCCCAAAATCAGCCGTCTCAAAGTCCAAAATCAGCCTTTTTCTCGGATGCGGGTTTGTGGTGCAGTTTACACTACAAGAGAGAATGCAGTTGATCATGATTTCTGTTTTCTCTTTCTTTTCTTTTTTGTTTGTTTCAGCATGCAAAACGTGACCCTAGGCTTTCGAAAAAATGTGAAAAGCGTGTAGATAACCAAACAGCCGGCGGCGTTTTGCCTGTGCGTTTGCGAAAAAAAAAATACAAACAGGGAAATTTGAATGCCCACATGCATGGAAGAACACGAGGAGAATTTGTAGCCAAAGAACTGGAGTAGTCTGCTGCTATGTACACGCACACACACAAAACGGCATACTAGTCGTGCGGGCCAGCTTCACGTCTCTTGCAGCCTTCTCTAGGCCAGGACGCACCCCAAAATTTTGCCGCGCTACCAGCCGATGCTAAAGCTAAAATACTGGGCCAGGAAGAAAAAAAAACGTAGAAAAGGTAAAATTTCAAACTAAACACGCAAGCTAGAACGGTGCAGTGGCAATGTCCCTCTTGATGGAGCGTCCGTGGGTGCGGCCAACCGTGCCGCCGCCACCACGCGGCGTCGAGTCCTCCGACGAGCCGAGCTCAACGTCGTCGTCCGACGAGTCCGTCATGGAGGAGCCCATCTTCCGCACGCCCCGCACTGGCTTGAGCCCTTCCGTGAAGATCCTGATGGCTTCCTCAGTCGTCCTCGTGCTCACCACGTACAGCGCCGCCTCCTGCAATTTCGATTAATACTCAAGCTGCTCAGTCTTTTTTTCTAGAAAACTTCCGATCTGTTCATCGTCCCATGAGCAAGAACACAAAAATAACAAAAATTACACCCATATCCATAAACCACCTAGCCACGATGCATTGGAGCGAACCGATGTACGTACGTGCATACGTACAAGTTACATGGGTGATGTGTATGCGAGTACAGAAGGAATGTACATGCGTACAGGCGACGTAAACGAGCGAGATTAAATTGTGGTCTGCAGCGTCCTTGTCACGACTGTTCTCTGCTGTGACGGACGCACGACACGTCGACACACAAACATGGGAACAGAGACCGACCCAAGTGCATGAACAGCGAATGCAGGAAGCAATAGCAATCGCACTTGCGTATATAAGCACATTCGTTCATCAATTCCTTTTCATTGCAGTACTATTTGTTATGTGTTTCTTTGTGCATTGTTTGGGTGACTGCGACCCTCCAAGTTTACAAAGTCGTATATATTATATGCTGGGATACAAAATAATTTTGTAGAAAACATTGCAAATTTATATATTCACTTCAACCAGGAAAATAGTATATAAAAAAACAGGAAAATAGTAAATGCGGGATTATGATTATTATTATTTTCACTTAGCAGGAGTGTCCTTCGTACAAACAGGATCCCCTTTTTTTTTGCGAGTGTACAAACAGGATCCCTTGAATGGATGGATCCAGTACATACGTTTATCAAGAATCCTCTTTAAGGCTAGTTCTTTTGCTAAACCAATGTGCATGCATACGAAACTTATCGTCCGGGGTG
This sequence comes from Aegilops longissima, assembly GCA_021605205.1. NCBI lineage: Eukaryota > Viridiplantae > Streptophyta > Magnoliopsida > Poales > Poaceae > Aegilops > Aegilops longissima. The sequence goes on from CM038678.1 coordinate 537,221,738, forward strand.
TTGTAGAGATGAGTGGAAACCGGATGGAATCGACTTTAGAGGTAGCTGAGGTAGGTCACTAATCACCACAGAGAAACGGTATAGTTACACGTGCAAAAGATGGCCGAGTTGAATAATTTGCCTTTCAGCTCTAGAAGACTAGAACCATGAGAAACCTACCATTGAACACAGTAAATTATTAAGTTGTTATAAAAAATATTTTCAGATTTCAGTGTTAACTTTAGTTTTCAAATTCTTATTTTTCTTTTAAATTTAATTGACAAATTAGTAGGAACACTGTCCCAATTGAGGGGGTTTTGTCAAAGAAAAAAAATCTTCAGTAAAATGTACTCCCTCCGTTTCTAAGTATAAACGTTTTTAGAGGTTTTTAGAGATTTCAATAAGGAGCACATATGAATGTATATAGACGTATTTTAAAGTATAGATTTACTCATTTTGCTTCATATATAGTTCATACTAAAATCTCTAAAAAAGACTTGTATTTAGGAACGGAGAAAGTATATTACAAATCTGTAGGCTGCTTTAGTGCAATCCTCTTCTGCTACAACTATCTGTATATCCTATACTGGAATATTGGTTTCATCTTTATTCTACGCAAGGTATATAGACATGTGTTAGTAGTACATCCTAACAAGTTTCGAAGAAGCCACATACAAAATTAAGATTATTTTATTTTACTAACAAGGAATGGAGGGAGAACACATGATACTTTTTGGGCTAGCGCTACTTGAATTTCCTTTAAGCAACAGCGCTAGTGGTGATGGATCGGATTCCAGACATGGGAGGAAAAAACAGCTGCCTGATTTGGAACAGATATATACGTATATACACAGCGTATACGTACCCTTGCGTACTTGAGCTGCTCGAGGGTGAGCGTCTTTGGCTCCGCCTCCATGGACGGCATCCTCCCCGACGCCGCCACACCTTGCACCTGCACCGTCCCCATCTCCGGCGCCGTGTATATATGCCCCTAGACAGCTTCTACCGTATGCTATGGGCAATACGTAGGTATGCACCACAAATACACGACACGTACGTGTCTCACTCTCACTGCTGCTCTTCGTTGTACGTGGGATGTGGCCGCGAGTGCGTTTCGATTGGAATTTGCTGTGGACGATATGGCCGGGAGGAGCACGGCCAGGCTATATATACGAGCCGGCTCTGGGCCTGGAGAATCGTGTCGTGAAATGACGGGCACACGTGGCTCGAACGGAGTGGCAGTACGAAAACACGTGGCAGCGGGGCGACCGAGCGATGGGTCCGCGCGTCCGTTGCGGACCGACGTGCTGGCGTGCCGATGGTGGCTCCCGGCCGTGGCCAATGGGAGCTTGCCATGACGGGCACACACGGCCCGGTGAATCGGGTTCCCGGATACGTATCGTCGATCAATCATGATTCAGGACGGTAGTACGAGTCTGTCTCTCAGTTGCGGATCGCGTGGGCCGATCTCCCACGTGCTTGGGCACCGGCCTACTGCGGCCCTGCACGTGGCTCCACAAGGAAACACGTCAACTTCATCGCATTTCCCGACCGCTAGAACTGTGCACATAGATCAGCTCCGACCTCCGAGGTTTCAGGATGTTCGAGGAGGGGAGAGCAAAACCGACTCGTACGTCGAATCATATTCATAGGTGCGTACGTACCCTGGTGCTCAACGATTTATTTTTGCGGGGTACGTGCTCAGTGCTTGGCTGCTTGCAGGTTGCACCAAGGGTCGCATGGCATGCATGCATGCATGCATGCAGGAATGTACTATACGACGTGCATACTTACTTTCATCACGTATGTACACGTACCAAAGCAGCTAGTGCGTACACCCGGAAGCCCATGACACCGGAGGTACCGGCGCAGCGGCGAAAAGACTAAAGAGGAGCGACCAAACCAAGAGAAGGGAGCAAGATCTTTTCTCGGCGGCTGCGTGCATGTGGTGGTGGGGGCGCCTGCTTGTAATTTGTGAGCGGGAGTGCATCCACGACAGCGGGGAGGTGGAGCCCGCGCGCGCCCTCCTCCCGCCACGTCCACCTGCGCAGCCCGCTCGCTTTCACAGCGCGACCACCTCTGTACCGAACACAAGCGACCGAGGAGATAGAACTTAGTTAATGCCGCCATGGTTTGTTAATTCCACCGATTAGTTATAATCCGGTGGACGCTGCGCTGGCGAGCTCCCAGCTACCGGTCTCTATCGCCACAGTGCCGTGCGTGTGTATGTGAAATACTGTGAATGATTGGGAAGGTAATTCGTTCATCTTTTTAAAAAAAATTGAGAAGGTAAATTGTTAAGAGTGTGTTCTCTTACCAGAGAAATTTTACAATCTATTCATAAATCATGCCGTAAAGAGAACACTAGAGGTAATAAAATTACAACCAGGTTCCTGAACCACCTAGTGATGACTACAAGCACTGCAGCGAGCTGAATACATGTCGCCGTCATTGCCCCTCCCTCACCGAACCCGAGCAAACCTTATTATAGTAGACAGTCAGAAAGTTGTCGTGTTAAGGCCCCAAAGGACCAGCGCACCGAGCAGCAACCATCGCCGATGAAGAAAGTTGTAGATCGTTAAGATCAAATCTGTAACCACACGAACTAAGAGGAACAAAAACTGGATTTAAATAGATCTCCGAAGACCAACATCGATCGAATCCCCGAGATCTACCAGACACACACCTTCACACATGCTCCGAGACGCTATTTGCACCACGGGAACGGGATAGAACATGGGAGAGATTATTTCTACTAAGGAACAAATACATGGATCAACCCAAAGCCACCTTTCTGACGATCTATATCACTACACTTACTAGCTTGATGATGTGCCCTAACCACGCATCAGCGCACACCATCTAATCTGATGGCCTCATCAAGCCTCCCACGATGAGCCGAGAGCACCAACCGGTCTAGCAGACTCTCAGCGCGCACCGCATACACATGCTCTAGAATCCGGCGCCGTCATCTTCTGTCGTCCCAATTTTAGGAGAGGTCAACGCATTGACATTGCCAGGCCTAACTACCGTCGATGCCACCACAATGCCAGTTAGGGCCATCACGCTGCCCGCGTCCATCAACACACGTCCAACATCGACTCCGTTGTGTCACGCCACCGAGACCCGCCGTCGCCGACACGGTAAATGTCACGCCGCAGCACCTCCTGATCCAGATCGTCGCCAATGCCAACCCAATGGTATCCACCAACCAACTATCTTCCAAGGCGGGGCCTTCAAGAAGGGAACGACGTTGAAGGTGTCGTCGCTACCCACGCAGTTAGGGTTTTCACTCAGAAGACAAATAGCGTGATGGAAGTAGAATTCGATCCGACGAACGTCTCCATGAAGAAAATACGGCGCCCACGGGCATTGCCGCCCTCGTGGCCAACTAGTGTCGGCTAGGGATTTCTCTCAATCTGAATCCCCACCTCCAACTCCAACCACATCGAGGATCGGCAAGTCTCGCGGCCCATAACCTTAAGGAGGAGCACATCGCTTCCTCCCGGTGACCATCATCCCTGACGAAGGATTGGTTGCCTTTATCTATAAAGCGGAGCGAAAGCCTATTTTGTAAAACAGGAATGTTAACACCAGGTCTAACATGATTAACCCTATTTCGTGAATAAAGTAATTTAGGAATGAACCCATGACTTTCAAGTAGAAGCTCGGGTAAAAATATTCAACAACATGGAATAACTTTGACACTTATAACTACCCTAAACCCTAAAATACATCATTCTAAGTTCAACGATACGAATAGAACTAAAAAAACACATAGACTGCAAACACACAGTTTTTCATTTAAATATCGGTTCAATGTTCATTATTACTTGTCATGTTTACGCATTGCACACACAAAGGAACTGCACATACAGACAATTAGTGGTTGTTCTTGTTCACTACTTGTCCGTCAACCAACGGAATTCCACTATACACACGATTGTTCATCATAAATTCAGCAATGAATATATTATAAAGCAAGAAATTTAACAAGCAGCTAGCAGTCAGCAGCCAGCCGGTGGTCATGCAGGCAAGGGCAGGGGAGTAGCTGGGGCTGGGAGCAGCTTGGCGCGCGGTGGCGAACTGCGGTCAGGCAGGGACGGGGGAGTAGCAGGGTGTGCGGCGACGAATGGAGGTGGCTTCTCTGACCTACGGAGAAAAGTCAGGTAAACTACACTAACCTAACTCCCCTTCCCTCTAGGTCCGTGCTCATTTCAATTTTAAAAACTGGTTTTTAATTTTCAAAAGATCAATTTCAATTCATGACATACAAATTTTAATTTCAAAAGACTCGTTTCAATTTTTAAAAGACCAATTTCAATTTTTGAAAGCTCTACTTTAATTTCACAAGCTCCCCGACTTCCCTTTTCTTTTCTACACAAGAAGAACATTGTAACTCCCTGACTTTCCTTGTACAAGTCAGAGGATCCGGCTCCGCGACGAATAGGGGCAGCAGCACGGCGGATAGGGCGAGGCTTGGTGACACGTAGAACGACGAGTACGGAGTGCGCGCTTGCATAGGATGGCGGGGTCCTGGAACATGGCAGCTAGGATGGCCTGCATGGCGGCTGGCGACATCACAAGAGGAGCCGGGCAGGGAGGTGTGCGTGCGGTGCAGCCCAGAGTCATTTTGTGTACTCCATTCATTCCAATAAATAAGGCGTGCACACATCCCAAAATTCAACTTTGATCATAAAGTAGACCAACAAAATATGAATTATATTTTATATGATAAAATTCACACCGTTATTTGTATTAAAAATGAGTTTTTAATGGTATAATTTTTATGTCACAAATACGTATAATCTAATTTACGATTAAAGTTAGATTTAAAAAAAACATGCGCCCCTTATTTATTGGAATGGAGGGAGTGTTGCTCATCAGTCTCTTTTTTTTTTTGAGACAACCAGTCGTCATATTTAATGACCTGCGCGGAAGACAACGCACAAACACGCATGATTTGGGCCGGCCCGTGTGAGCGGCGCCAGGTGCCCGGACGAGACTTGCCTGCTCCCTCATGAGTCGTCCTGTCTTTTTCCCTTATGAGTCGTCTCTTTCCTTTTCTTTTTTCATTTTGTAATCCCAAATATGTCCAGGATATCACGAATTTGGAAACAGTTTCCAGATTTTTAAAAACGTTCATAATGTTTTTTGATTTTTTTCTAAAATTTAAAAAATACCTGCGAATTAAATTATCTTCATGAATTTTGAAAATCTTCATTTTTTCCTGAATTTAAAAATGCTTGTAAATTTCAAAAATTATACTCAAATTATTTAAAAACACAAATTAAAATATGTTTGGGAATTTTAAAATTATACACAGATTTCAAAAAGGTCCGTTGAGTCAAAAAAACTGATCACAGATTTTAAAAATGTTTGCAAATGTAAAAGAAAATGTACCCAAAAACTAAAAACATTCTAGTATTTCAAAATATTTTGACGGATTTGTAAAATATTTTCAGATTTAAAGGCATGTTATCAATTTGAAAATATTGCCGTATTTCCATAATATTTGTGATTCAAATTTTTTGTAAATTTGAAAACAAATTCAAAATTTTCAAAAGAATTGAAGATTTGAAAAAAAAAATCGCAATTTTCAAGAAACTTCAGGAATTTTAGAAAACATCATGGATGAGGGAAAAGTTCACAAATTTCTAAAAAAATCCACAAGTTTGAAAAATAGTTCATAGATTTGAAAAAAAAAATAGTTGCATTGGTTGACATACAGAGCAAAACAACAGTCCCATGAGGCCTTGCCTGCCTGGGCCCAAAACTTCAGATAACCTCTTCGTGCTGCTGTTGGCAAGTAAAGCTAGGACTGCTATCTCCACTTCCTCTATGTAGATAGTTGAGGCTGCCTGAAGGCATTGCTTTGGTTTGGTTGTTGTAACACTAGTAGCTCAGAACCTCAGAGACTGTTTTTCTGTTCTTTTTTTTTCTGTACAAACTTCTTAACAAAAAATATAAAAATTATGATGTGAGAAGAAATACTCATAGTTTCGCCTATACAAAAAGGTAACTGCAAAGAAAAAAAAGTAAATGATAAAAGAAAAACAAACGAAAATTCGCACAGGCTTCAAGAGCGACGCGATATGGGCCGGCCCATTAATGGTTGGTGCAATCCCGGTTTTGGGAAGTTACCGGCGAGACGTTTGGTTCACAGAAAAGCCGAGGCTTCCGATTCCAATGCTTCCCGAAACCATATAGTTGCGTTTGGTTCACCCACAATGTCTTTCGTAACCGTGGTTTCCGACACAAGACTTCGCGAAACTGAAAATGCCCAGATCAAAGCTGATTCGAAAACAGGAACACATGTGCGCCAACCAAACAAAGCGGGTTTTCCATAAAACTAATCGGACAATGGAGCTTCCTGATACGATAAAATCAATACGTTACTGGGGCCGAACCAAACGCGTCGTAGAGGTTCCCACAGTCGGGTTTCCCCCTTTTTGGGAACCTTCTAGGAGGATTCAGAACCGGTTTTTTTTTCTATTTACTTTTCCTTTCTTTTGTTTTTCTCTCTTTTTAAGAAAATTTGTCTTCTTATTTTCTTTTTCCAATTGTTTGTTTATATGTAATTGTTTTTCAAAAAATGTTCGCGTTCCCAAAAATCATTCATGTTTTCAAAAAATGCTCACGTTTGCAAAAATTGTTCTATTTTTTTAAAGTCGCAAATATAAATAACTGTTCCTGTTTTCAATTTTATTCAGGGGAGTTTAAAAAAATGTACACGTTTTTAAAATTTGGTTAATAGTTTCAAAAATGTTTCAGTTTTAAAAATATGCATATATCCAAAACATGTTCATATTTTTCGAAATGTTTGAGCTTATTCTGAATTCGTTCGCAGAATTTGAAAAGTGTACGGGTTTCGTTTAAACATTCATTTAAAAAACTTATTTTTTATAAACATGAACAAAAAATGTTCATGTTTTCAAAATTTGTTCTCATTCAAAAAACGTCCGTGTTTCCAAAAATTGTTTGCATGTTGAAAGGTTTTCGGGATATTTAAAAAATGTTCACGTGTTGTAACATTTGTTCACAAATTCAAACAATATTCGGAATTTCTGGAAATGTTCCTGTTAAAATTTATTCATAAACACCCAAAATGTTCATATTTTTAAAAAAATCACAAATTTGAAAAACTGTTCGCAAATTTATAAAATTGTCCACATTTTCAAAAACACTAGATCCCATCTTAATAAGTTTCGGAAAACATTATTTTAAAAAATCAAAAAAAACAAGTTGGAAGCATAGTCTGTCCCACCTTTTTTCACTTTGCAAGAGGCACAGTTGTGCCTCTCGCGCAAGCAAACCTGTGCCTTCATGAGCACAAAACTGTGCCTCTCGTGAAAGCAAAAAAAACTTGTTTTTACCTTTTCAAGAGGCACAATTGTCTCTTTCGCAGAAGAACACATGTGCCTCTACAAGAAGTAAATCCGTACCTCTTAGGAAACAAAAAAAAAACATTTCCCCCCTTTCCAATAGGTACAGTTATGCCTCCCGCGGAAAGCAAACATGTGCCTTCACGAGAAGCAAATTGCACCTGGCGAAAGCAAAAAAAATGCGTTTTTCCCTTTCCAAGATGCACTATGCCTCTCGCAGAAGAAACATGTGCCTCCACGAAAAGCAAATCTACGTTTCTGACGAAAGCAAAAAATGTCTTTTTTTTTTCATTTTCGATGTGCGTCTCGCAGAAGCAAATCTGCGCCTCCATGGGAGGCAAATCCTTGCCTCTCAGAAAAGCAAAAAAACACGTTTTTCACACATTTTTCTTTCTGAAATTGTTCCTCGAAAAACTTGGGAAAACAGGGCAGTAACCGAAAAGTAGGAAAAAACCATCTAAAACACAAAAACACATACAGAAAAGTAAAAAGAAACAAAATCTCAATGGAGCGCCCAGTACGGGACACGTGATGGGGGCTGAGAGTGTGCTACTTGGCGCGCTTGCAAGGGGTAGCCCTTGGTTAGTTGCTCCCGATAAGGATTATTGTGCAAACGAGCGAACCCCCTCCATTCCCATAATTCTGAATAGGCCGGCCCACCAAGCACACAAAAGGTAATTTTTTCCCCGGTTTTTAATGCTTCCTAGGCCGGTTTTCGGAAGCTTGAAAGCTTTCTCACTGGGTTTTTTGTTTTCCTTTTCTTTTTTTCTTTCTTTTTTATCCTTTTCTTCTGGCTTTGTTTTTCATTTTTTTTCATTCCTTCCATCTTTGCTCTTTTTCTTTCTCATTTTTTATTTGCGCAAACTTTTTTCTAATTTGAAAACTAACTTTAAGTTTGTGTTTTTCTTAAATTTGTGATAATTTTTCAAAATCTCTGAACATTTTCCAAATCCACTAAATTCTTTTCAAAATCATGTTTTTAAAATTTTGTGAACTTTGTTTTCCAAAATCAATATTTTTTAGAAAATTAGTTTTTTTACTAGAATACATTTTTTTCAAATTCATGAACTTCTCAAATCCTGACTTTTCAAAATCCACATATTTTTTTCTAATTCTTGAACATTATTTCTGCAATATCATGAACTTTTTTCTAATCTATGAATAGTTTTCAAATTCGTGAATTTTTCAAACTTATGAAAAAAATCAAAATTGTAATTTTTTTATCAAATCAGTGAACTTTTTAAAAATCCATGAACATTTTTTAAAGCCAACTGATTAGCGGTCAAGTTTCCCACAAAACCTGATTTGCGCTCAACGACAGACTGTGTTAATTGGTTATCGAACGAAGGAAATCCGGCTGAGCGAGTTGCTTCACTTTTGTTGGGCGTCCCAGAAAGGCAGGGCCCTGGGTGCCCGGGTTGTGGCTCGACCCATGATCGGTCTATATCGTTGCAGTGTCGTGTGTGTGTGTGTGTGTGTGTGTGTGTGTGTGGGTGTGTGGAATACTATGGATGATTGGGAAGGTCATGCACTATTATTTTCATTAAAAAGGGAAGGTAATTGTTAAGAGTGTGTTTTTTCAATGAAATTATTGAGTTTTATTCCATGGTAACAGGTTTTCTTTTGCGGGGACCATGTTATCAGGGTTTCCGTCTGCTAATACATTATGCTATTTGGCACAACCAAACATCAGTGCTAACACTAGGTCTACAATGATGAGCTAAACAATGAGCAACTTTTTTTTTGAACGAAGTAATTTCAGGGGAATAAACTCATGACTTTCAAGTAGAAGCTTGATTTCAATTAGCAGATGACCTCAGCAGGACCGGTCCATCGAGGTACTAGCGAGAGCTCCAATAAGAGCGACACAGTCTGCTTGGATGATCATGGGGTGATCCGTCATTGCAAGTTGAGAGTAATGCCCTCCAAAAATATGTGTATCTCCAATTTGAGGGCATCATTGCAATAAAACAAGTGCATCAAAAAGGGACCCATCAACAAACGAAGACATCCATCCGATGGTTGGCCGAGGCCAAGGATCCGACGCCAATGTGTGACGCCCTCGATTCAATCGTACACTTATCATACACACAAATGTGTACGATCAAGATCAAGGACTCACGGGAAGATATCACAACACAACTCTAGACACAAATTAAAATAATACAAGCTTTATATTACAAGCCCGGGGCCTCGAGGGCTCGAATACATAAGCTCGATTACACAAGAGTCAGCGGAAGCAACAATATCTGAGTACAGACATGAGTTAGACAAGTTTGCCTTAAAAAGGCTAGCACAAAAGCAACATCGATCGAAAAGGCAAGGCCTCCTGCCTGGGAGCCTCCTAACTACTCCTAGTCGTCAGCGGTCTCCACGTAGTAGTAGGCATCGGCGGTGGCCTCTGGCTCCTGGGCTCCGACATCTGGTTGCATCAATCGGAAAGAAGAAGAAAGGGGAAAAAGGGGGAGCAAAGCAACCGTCAGTACTCATCCAAAGTACTCGCAAGCAATGATCTACACTACATATGCAACATTATCAAAGAAAGGCTGTATATATGGACTAGGCTGCAGAAATGCCAGAATAAAGAGAAGGCCTAGTCCTATCAAAGACTAGCCTCTTCTGGAAACCACCATCTTGCAGCAAACAGGAGGGAGTAGAGTAGCATAAAGTAAGTAGTAGCAGTGTTATCAACCTCGGCCGGAGATCCTTTCTCGACTCCCTGCGAGAAAGAAATCCCAGAGCCATACTATCCAGTTATCATCACAATCCATTACTCATATCCATGTCTCATCTCAAGTATCCAGTTCTAGTTGTATCGATCGGGATACAAATCCAAGTGTCCGTTACCGTAGGACAGGCTATCGATAGATGTTTTCTTCCCTACAGGGGTGCACCAACTTACCCACCTTGCTCGATTAACTCCGGCCGGACACACTTTCCTAGGTCATGCCCGGCCTCGGCCAAACAATACGCCGCAACCCGACATAGGCTTAATAGAGAGGTCAGCACGCCGGACTAAACCTATGCCCCCAGGGGTCATGGGCCATCGCCCCGGGAACTCCTGCATGTTGCGTGGGCGGCGGTGAGCGAACCTAGCTACCTTCCTAAGCGGTAGGAGCTTACCGGTCCAATCCGGGCAGCGCCGCTCGATTCGGCCGACGTCTATTAAGCTTCGGCTGATGTATCTGACGCGAACGCCCATACTATGCCCACGTGATGGTTAGTGCTATCGGGCCGAGGCCCTCGGATCAAATATCCAAATCATAGTGGATTAGGGCGCGGTAACAAGCGAGACTCACGAAGATGTGACCCGTTGCCCGTCTCGAGGACTTGCGGCAAGGGCTAAGAATGCCCGGCCACGCTTCGTAATTATCTCGCGGGCACCCTCCAGGTCAACCCGTCTCCACATCACTCGCAATTAAGCTCGCGCGGGTACCCCTCAGGGTCGACCCGTCTTTCCAAGTAACAGTGGTAAAGTCCAAGTATCCGTGTGTCCAAACATCAAGGGGAAAACCCGAGGAATCACCCTCGGTCAATTCCACTCGATGTAATCATCAAGGTGAACGTAAGAGGAACCACCCCCGAGGTTCACACTTGAGGGTTGCCGACGCAGTCGTGTCGGAAGTGGTTAAGGCGAGAATCACCCTCGATGACCACGACCGAATAGCTACACTCTGAGGTTAACATCGGAAGTCTTTGTAGAGGTCTCACCCTCGGCACTCGATAGTAACCCAGTAGTTTCGAGCAACTAAGGGGAAAGTGATGTGCGGTGTCGGGGCCTGGTCTTCAATCTCGTTGATCAGGTCTTCGACGATGAAGCAGGGGCAACAAGGACAAGGTGGGGGTTATTGATGGATCACTAAACAACCTATACTAAGCAGTTTAGGATAAGCAGGTAAGGTAACAACAACATGTTACAATAAACAGGCTATGCATCGGAATAGGAGCAAACAATAACAGTAGCAAAATCTAATGCAAGCATGAGAGAATGGAATGGGCGATATCGGGATGATCAAAGGGGGGCTTGCCTGGTTGCTCTGGCAAGGAGGGTTCGTCGTCGACGTAGTCAATCACAGGGACATCAACATCGGTCTCGGGGTCTACCAGAGAGAAGAGGGGGAAGAAACAATAAATACACGCAAACATATGCATAACATGACAATAAGCGATGCTAGAGGTGATCTAACGCAGTACTACGCGATATAGGTGAAGGGGGAATTCAACCGGGAATGTTTTCCCGGTTCCGGACCTATGTCACACATATGACCGGAGAGGGAATGTTCCATGTTCAGATAGTTAGGGGCATCTGACAGATGAACGGACCGCATATTCGGATTCGTTGGATTTTTCTAAGCAACTTTCATATAGAAAACATTTTCATCTGAGCTATGGTTTAATTTCTATGAATTTTCAAAGTTTAAACAAAATCTTGGAATTATCTAAATTAATATAAATGAATTATGACACCAACAGAGTGTCAGCATGACATCAGCAGGTCAACAGACCCGCTGACTGGTCAAATTGACCAGTGGGTCCCACATGTCATAGAGAGAGGGCTAACAGTGGGGTTATTTTAATTGAACAGGTGTTAGTTAGCAGTTGGGCCCTACATGTCAGTCTCTAAAATGCAACTAATTAGGTTTTAATTAATAAAACGTTGGTTAAACTAATTATGCGATGGGGCCCGCATGTCAGCGTCTCTGGCTGCCCGATCGCATTGATCTGGTCAACCCAGATCAGCCCAGGACCCGCTGGGCCCAGCGTCAGTGGCTCAGTGATGGGGCCCACGCTCCATGTTGGTGGCTGCGCCGGGGAGGGCTCCGGCGACCAAGGCGACGGCGGCGCCTCGCCGGAGTTGGCCGGGGTCGCGCTACAGGGGGCCTCCGGACCCGCGGCTTGGACCTAAGGGCGCGGCCCGGCGCCGCGCACACGATGGTGACGACGACCGGCATCGGGGACGACCGGAGCATCGCCGGCAACGAGTAGAAACGGCGCCGGAGTACGGGCGCGAGCGGGTTCAGCGTTAGAGCACGCGAGCGGCCAAACTAACCAACTAGGTGGGGTCTACGGCGCTCCAGGAGCTCGTCGGAGCTACTAGCTCGAGCGGAGGAGCTCGGTGGCGAGCCCTACGACGACAATGGCGGACGGCGGAGGTCGGCTTGCGGGCAAGCTAGCTATGGCGAAAGGCACGTCACGAGGAGAGGAATGGAGGAAGGGAGGAGCTCACCGTGCGGCCAAGAAAGGCACGTGCGAGCTTAGGAGCAGCAGCATTGGACGGACACGACGGCGGGCACCGGCAACCGAGAAGGAGAGGTGAGGTTGATCCCGAGCATGTGGTCGTTCCCGAGCTCCATGACGAGGTGTAATCGAGGCAGCCGAGCGAGGCGGAGCGGTAGGGCGCGTCGGCGAGGCGATCGGGAGGCGGTGGCCGCGGGATCGATGGCGGCGTGTCGACGACCGCGCACGGGCAAACGAGACAGAGAGGAATAGGGGCGAACGAGGGAGAGCGAGGAGGGGGCGAATGGATGAGGAGGCCAGGGGGGAGGAGAGGTGGATCTTTATCCACCCGCGGCGCCTGTAGCGGCATGGTTGGCGAGGTGGGTTCGGCGGCGACGGCGGGCGTGCCTCGGTCGCTTGAACAGAGAACAGGGGGGAGGAGGAGGAGGCCGTGGTGGGCTGGGCTCCCGGCACTGCGCACTTAGGCCCAGTCCCCTGTAGTAGTCTAGGCCCTTTTCTATTTTTTATCTCTGCTTTATTTCCAGAGATAGTTTTGTAATAATCTGAGCCATCAAATGACTTAGTAAAAATGTGAACCTTGGTCACATAAATACTATGGTATATTCCTCATAGCCACAGAATGTTTGGGAAGTTTTGGAATCCTTTGGCATTTTTCAAAAATGAATTTAGACATTTATAGTGTTGTTTTGGCACTGATTTAAACGCTTTGGCCCACTTTGACTTGATGGTGATGTTGTTTTCCTTAACAACAAGTTGTTTTGGAATATTTGCTAAATGGTGAACATTTTTCCAGCATCTTTTGTGCAACTTCAAATTTCACTTGAATTTGAACTGACTGGAATTTCAAATGGGATATTGAACAAAGGGTGATTAAGCACTGTTTGGAAACATGATTAGTTTAATCACAGAGGGTTACTGTTGCATGACACTGGGGGCGTTACACAATGTTACCTTTGTCAAAGTAGGTCGAGCCCATTCAATGATTGTCTTACCCTTCAGTGCCTCCTTCATGGCCTGATGTCTTAATTGTAGAACCACTTTGAGATAGCTACAAAGGAATTCCTTCCAGATGCGCACCAGTTGTATTTGCTTGCCGTGTACCTTATCATTCCTGAGGTTCCAAATCTGACAGATGAGAAGAAATATCATGGATCATACCAATTCCATTTTGTTCAAAGAACATGAAATAACCACTTCAACACTGAGATAACAACGTCTTTCTTGCGAGGATCGACCACTCCCCCCATTGCATCTGAAAGCTTCCCAACATTCAGGCTAGTGGCCAAAGCAAGGGTAGTATCTTCTTCTTCGACACCACACAACGGGCATGCAGCATGTACTATCAAATGGCGACATTTCGTACACTGGTTAGTCCCTATTTGGAGCAAATTACACAACGAACCAAGTTCCTCGAGAAATACTTCCTCCAAGTGAATCATGCCATGCGACTAGTCAGAGAAGACACCATTGGGATGAAGTATTTCTTTATGATGGGGTTGCACCCGAACATCACAAAAGCTAGTCCGAAACCCCATGTCTTGAATCCATGCTCCAGTTTTCTAATACCATGGTCAAAGTGTTTAGAGCGGAGTACTTGAGAGAACCAACTGACAAAGACACCGCATGACTCATGGAACTGTCGTAAGCTAGTGGTTGGCCAGGTATGCTTCAATTCCTCGATTGCATGCACCGGCAATGGAAGAATTGTCCCATATTCTCTATAAGGGCAATATCAGGCCTATTGCAAAAAAGCCCGCGATCATTCTTGAAGTAGCTGCATCATAAGACTTTTGGATTTGTCACTCTTTCTTTGGGATTCTCGGGTCTCACAATGACATCAATGTGCTGCAGCGGTCTCCATTGTTTGCAAGGTTGTGTGTGTGGGACAAGCTCTTTCATGCAACTACACCATCAATGGTCATGAGTACAACATGGGCTATTATCTTTGTGATAATATCTATCCTTCATGGGCGACCTTCGTCAAGACCATATCTGATCAAATGGGTGAGAAAAGAACTCACTTTGCCCAAAGACAAGAAATGTGCTAGAAAGGATAACGAGAGGGCATTTGAAGTGCTCCAAGCCCGTTGTATTGCAATAAGTTGAATTCAAATTTAAACCATTTTGTTGGAATACTTCATGTTTGGATTGTAATAATTATATTTGTATTATTGTTGTATTGCAATATTTGCAGAACATGATTATGGACGAAATCATCTTTAATAATTTTAAGTGCTCTGAATATAGGAGAACAAAACAGAGACGAACATTGATATATAATTGTTGGATGGCCGTCCCCCTATCCACTGTCCATGGACACGCTGGACGTGCCATTGGACGTTTGATGTATCCATTATTATGGACGGTGGTAGAGATGCCCTTACATTCCAAGCTTGTCAGATACTCGGATCAGAATCATACGGCAAGATCGCAAATAACCCCGCTGGATCCTAATCCTAAAGCTAAAGAACCACATGATATAACCGTGTTTTTGACAACCTTTATCCTGATTTCACGGATTAGGAGATTGGTGTTCATGTCACATTATCACTAGTTCACTACAAAGACATGGTTTAAAACAGACTTTGCCATCATGTCCGTACTATATTCTGTGCGGATCATAATAGCATTTGCACTACTTGTCAAAGTGTTTACACATCATGAAGAAATCACGAGAACATGTGAGAGAAAACTGGTGTCGTGGGTGAAATCGACCTCTGGACTTCTAGAAGCTAGTTTTGTACACAGCAGCTACGCCCGTCTTGCACGCACGCGTCACGATCGAGCCGCGAAGGCCTCGCTCCCCGCCATGACGGCGGCAAACGACCCACCGCCAGGCGCGCCCTGCCCGCCGACCGCCGGGGCGCGCCTCCTCAGCTCCGGTGGCGTCAGCGCGCAGGCGCCGAAGTCGCACGGCCCGTTCTCGGCGATGGTCGCCATCGCCGGGCCCTTCCTCCGAGCCGGCACGATCGCCGGCGCCACCGGGCCAAGGCGGCCCTTCTTTGCTGCCCCGACATCCGCCGGTTGATCGGCCGTCGCCACGCGGCGCTGCTTCGTCGACGCGGCGCGGATGAGGTCGTCAGCGCGGTCGGAGCTCGTCCAGAGGTGCACGGCCGCGGCCGATCTGACAAAGCCGGAGCCGCGGCCGCCCGCCACCGCCCCCGCCGGCACGCGGGTGGCGCACCCTGACATGCCGCGCACGTAGAGGTCGCAGGCCGAGTCGCACGCCCGCGACAGCGCGCGCATCGGCGCGCCGATGCAGAGGCACCCGCCCGCCTGGCTGCTGCCGTCCTTCGTCATCTGCTGCGTACGTTCGTGGAGATGGCTTCCGACAAAGAAACACCGACGGAACGCTGCTGGTACTGATAGCTAGGTCGTCGCGGTTTCTTGCTCTTTATATAGAGCCAGCTCGACGGACGTCTCCGTTATCTCTGGGCTGAGAATCGAGCACCCGATGATGGCGTTCCCACCGGGTTGCTTGTGCAGTCGAGGTGCTTGGTTTTGAATATTAGAGATTTGCTCGGTTAACCATGGCGTAAGCGGTTTTTAATACCGGCGGTAAGGGCGAAATGGTCAGGATGCACATGTATGTGATGTATTTTGGGGCCATAGAGTGATAGGGGAGTTGAGCCGGCCAAGTCTCACGAGCGCAGACGCGCTGCATCGGGTGGTGCCGGGTGCACGCCTATGTAAGCCGGAGTTGATACCATTTGTTTTTCTGCTAATAAAATCAGTCGGCCTACTAACTTGGGATTTTGACGTGCTAATTAAGCTTAGCAAATAGCAATCGCCGTTGCTTGTGTCAACGATGCAATTGTAAAACAGAGCGAGCGAGCGACCGCGGGAAAGATAGCGACCTTTTCCCGACTAATCGTGTTCCCTGACAGAAGCGCTGGCCGTGAGTCAGCCGTTAATTCTGACAATGGTGGCATTTTTCTTTGGAAAATGGACAATGGTGGCAATTTTATTTCTTTTAACTTGACAATGGTGGCAACTGGGAAAGAGAGAAAGTGAAAATAGCAAGACACGAACCCGGCCACCGTCATATCAACACATCATGCTTAACCAAAATAGAGAGTGACCACGTTAAGTCATGAAGTTATTCCCCGCAAAAGAAAAGTAATGAATAACATAGCACTGGTGTTTTGTGCAATGCAAGTAAGTAATGCATTTCCTTTTTAACATCAAGGAGGGTCCCCAAGGACCTAGGTAGAAGTGGTTACTCCACAACTATTACAATGACCCTATAGAAATATAAAATTAGGCACTAGTCCTTCCTTTGTGCATAAAGATCCTTGAATGGAGAACTAATAATACAATTGAGTCCCCATGACGATGCCAACCTTGTCAGAGTAGGTGGAGCCAGCGATGCCGACAAACACCACCTTGTCATTACTCTTGGGACTATGCTCATGAGACTTGCTATGAATTTCCACTATGTGCAACATGTGTTGGGGCATTCCTATCTTGGAGGTTCTAGCAAGAGGTGTGTGGGATCGGTGCCAAGCCAACGTGAAGGAAATATGCCCTAGAGGCAATAATAAAGTTATTATTTATTTCCTTATTTCATGATAAATGTTTATTATTCATGCTAGAATTGTATTAACCGGAAACATAATACATGTGTGAATACATAGACAAACAGAGTGTCACTAGTATGCCTCTACTTGACTAGCTTGTTAATCAAAGATGGTTATGTTTCCTAACCATGAACAAGGAGTTGTTATTTGATTAACAAGGTCACATCATTAGTTGAATGATCTGATTGACATGACCCATTCCGTTAGCTTAACACTTGATCGTTTAGTATGTTAATGCTTTCTTCATGACCCATACATGTTCCTATAACTATGAGATTATGCAACTCCGTTTACGGAGGAACACTTTGGTACTACCAAAGCGTCACAACGTAGCTGGGTGATTATAAAGGAGTACTACAGGTGTCTCCAAAGGTACTTGTTGGGTTGGCGTATTTGAGATTAGGTTTTGTCACTCCGATTGTCGGAGAGGTATCTCGAGCCTTCTCGGTAATGCACATCACTTAAGCCTTGCAAGCATTACAACTAATGAGTTAGTTGTGAGATGATGTATTACGGAACGAGTAAAGAGACTTACCGTAACGAGATTGAACTAGGTATTGGATACCGACGATCGAATCTCGGGTAAGTAACATACCGATGACAAAGGGAACAACGTATGTAGTTATGCGGTTTGACCGATAAAGATCTTCGTAGAATATGTAGGAACCAATATGGGCATCCAGGTTCCGCTATTGGTTATTGACCGAGAATGGTTCTAGGTCATGTCTACATAGTTCTCGAACCCGTAGGGTCCGCACGCTAAGGTTTCGATGGCGGTTATATTATGAGTTTATGAGTTTTGATGTACCGAAGGAGTTCGAGTCCGGATGTGATCACGGACATGACGAGGAGTCTCGAAATGGTCGAGACATAAAGATTGATATATTGGATGGTTATATTCGGACACGGAAAGGTTCCGGAAGTTTCGGAGAAAACCGGAGTGCCTTGGGAGGGTTACGGAACCCCCGGGAAGTTATGGGCCTTATTGGGCCAAGAGGGGAGAGAGGGCTGCACCAGGAGGTGGTGCGCCCCCTCCATGGGGAGTCGAATTGGACTAGGGGGGGCGCAGCCCCTTTCCTCTCCTCTCCCTCTCTTTCCTTCCCTTCCCTCTTCCTAGTAGGACTAGGAAAGGGAGTCCTACTCCTACTAGGAGGAGGACTCCCCCCCTTGGTGCGCCCCAAGGCTGGCCGGCCCTCCCCTTGCTCCTTTATATCACGGGGCAGGGGGCACCCTAGGACACACAAGTTGATCTACGGATCTTTCCTTAGCCGTGTGCGGTGCCCCCTTCCACCATATTCCACCTCGGTCATATCGTCGCGGAGCTTAGGTGAAGTCTGCGCGGAGAAGTCATATCGTCGCGGAGCTTAAGGCGAAGCCCTGCGTCGGTGGAGCATCATCATCGTCCCACCACGCCGTCGTCTTGTGGAACTCATCCCGACACTTTCTTTGGATCGGAGTCCGGGATCGTCATCGAGCTGAGCGTGTGCGTAACTCGGAGGTGCCGTCGTTCGGTGCTTGGATCGGTCGGGTCGTGAAGGCGTCGACTACATCAACAGCGTTGTTATAACGCTTCGCTTTCGGTCTCACGAGTGCGTGGGCGGACACTCTTCCTCTCGTTGCTATGCCATCACCATGGTCTTGCGTGATCGTAGGAAAATTTTTGAAATTACTACGTTCCCCAACAGTGGCATCCGAGCCTGGTTTTATGCGTTGATGTCATATGCACGAGTAGAACACAAGTGAGTTGTGGGCGATACAAGTCATACTACCTACCAGCATGTCATACTTTGGTTCAGCGGTATTGTGAGATGAAGCGGCCGGACCGACATTACGCAGACGCTTACGCGAGACTGGTTTCACCGCCTGTGAGCACTCGTTGCTTAAAGGTGGTGGCGGTGTCTGTCTCTCTCACTTTAGTTGAACCGAGTGTGGCTCGCCCGGTCCTTGAGAAGGTTAAACGGAGTCTATTTGACGAAGTATCGTTGTGGTTTTGATGCGTAGGTAAAACGGTTCTTGCTCAGCCCGTAGCAGCCACGTAAAACTTGCAACAACAAAGTAGAGGACGTCTAACTTGTTTTTGCAGGGCATGTTGTGATGTGATATGGTCAAGGCGTGATGCTATATTTTATTGTATGAGATGATCATGTTTTGTAACGAGTTATCGACAATCGGCAGGAGCCATATGGTTGTCGCTTTATTGTATGAAATGCAAGCGCCATGTAATTGCTTTACTTTATCACTAAGCGGTAGCGATAGTCGTAGAAGCAATAGTTGGCGAGGCGACAACGATGCTACGATGGAGATCAAGGTGTCGCGCCGGTGGCGATGGTGATCATGGCGGTGCCGGAGATGGAGATCACAAGCACAAGATGATGATGGCCATATCATATCACTTATATTGATTGCATGTGATGTTTATCCTTTATGCATCTTATCTTGCTTTGATTGACGGTAGCATTATAAGATGATCTCTCACTAAAATTATCAAGTAGTGTTCTCCACGAGTATGCACCGTTGCCAAAGTTAAATCGTGCCGAGACACCACGTGATGATCGGGTGTGATAAGCTCTCGTCCATCTACAACGGGTGCAAGCCAGTTTTGCACACGCAGAATACTCAGAGTTATACTTGACGAGCCTAGCATATACAGATATGGCCTCGGAACACGGAGACCGAAAGGTCGAACGTGAATCATATAGCGAGATATGATCAACATAAGATGTTCACCATTGAAAACTACTCCATCTCACGTGATGATCGGTTATGGTTTAGTTGATTTGGATCACGTGATCACTTAGATAACTAGAGAGATGACTGTCTAAGTGGGAGTTCTTTAGTAATATGATTAATTGAACTTTAATTTATCATGAACTTAGTCTGGTAGTATTTTGCAAATTATGTTGTAGATCAATAGCTCGCGTTGTTGCTTCTCTATGTTTTCATATGTGTTCCTAGAAAATTGTATTGAAAGATGTTAGTAGCAATGATGCGGATTGGATCCGTGATCCGAGGTTTATCCTCATTGCTACGCAGAAGAATTATGTCCTTAATGCACCGCTAGGTGACAGACCTATTGCAGGAGCGGATGAGGCGTTATGAGCGTTTGGCTAGCTCAATATGATGACTACTTGATAGTTTAGTGCACCATGCTTAACGGCTTAGAATCGGGACTTCAAAGACATTTTGAGCGTCATGGACCATATGAGATGTTCCAGGAATTGAAGTTAATATTTCAAGCAAATACCGAGTTGAGAGATATGAAGTCTCCAACAAGTTCTATAGCTAAAAGATGGAGGAGAATCGCTCAACTAGTGAGCATGTGCTCAGATTGTGCGAGTACTTCAATCGCTTGAATCAAGTGGGAGTTAATCTTCGAGATAAGATAGTGATTGATGAATTCTCTAGTCACCATCACTAAAGTTACTAGAACTTCGTGATGAACTATAATATGCAAGGGATGACGAAAACAATTCCCAAGCTCTTCGCGATGCTAAAATCGCGAAGGTAGAAATCAAGAAAAACATCAAGTGTTGATGGTTGACAAGACCACTAGTCTCAAGGAAAAGGGCAAAGGGAAGAAGGGAACTTCAAGAAGAGCGGCAAGAAAGTTGTTGCTCGAGTGAAGAAGCCCAAGTCTGGATCTAAGCACGAGACTAAGTGCTTTTGCTACAATGGAACTGGTCTTTGAAGCGGAACTACCCCAAGTATTTGGCGGATAAGAAGGATGGCAAAGTGAACAAAGGTATATTTGATATACAAATTATTGATGTGTATTTTACTAGTGTTCATAGCAACCCCTCGGTATTTGATCTTGGTTCGGTTGCTAAGAGTAGTAACTCAAACAGGAGTTGCGAATAAGCAGAGACTAGTTGAAAGGGAAGTGACGATGAGTGTTGGAAGTAGTTCCAAGATTGATATGATCATCATCGCACACTCCCTATACTTTCGGGATTAGTGTGGAACCTAAATAAGTGTTATTTGGTGTTGAGCATAAATATGATTTGATCATGTTTATTGCAATCTGTTATTCATTTAAGTAAGAGAATAAATTGTTGTTACATTTACATGAATAAAACCTTATATGGTTACACACCCAATGAAAATGGTTCATTGGATCTCGATCATAGTGATACACATATTCATAATATTGAAACCAAAAGATGCAAAGTTAATAATGATAGTGCAACTTATTTGTGGCACTTGCCGTTGAGGTCATATTGGTGTAAAGCGCATGAAGAAACTCCATGCTGATGGGATTTTGAATCACTTGATTATGAATCACTTGATGCTTGCGAACCATGCCTTATGGGCAAGATGACTAAAGACTCATTCTCCGGAACAATGGAGCGAGCAAATGACTTATTGGAAATAATACATCTTGATGTATGCGGTCCGATGAGTGTTAAAGCTCACGGCAAGTATCGTTATTTTCGACCTTCACAGATGATTTGAGCAGATATGGGTATATCTACTTGATGAAACACAAGTCGAAACATTTGAAAAGTTCAAAGAATTTCAGAGTGAAGTGAAGAATCATCGTAACAAGAAAATAAAGTTTCGCGATCGATCGCGAAGCGAATAATTGAGTTCTGAGTTTGGCCTTGATTAAAACAATGTGAAATAGTTTCACTACTCACGCCACCGAACACCACAGCATAATGGTGTGTCCGAGCGTCAGTATCGCACTTTATTGGATATGGTGCGATCTATGATGTATCTTACCGATTTACCACTATCGTTTTGGGGTTATGCATTAGAGACAGCTGCATTCACGTTTAATAGGGCACCATCTAAATCCGTTGAGATGACACCGTATGAACTATGGTTTAGCGATAAACCTAAGTCGTCGTTTCTTAAAGTTTGGAGTTGTGATGCTTATGTGAAAAGTTTTCACCGATAAGCTCGAACCCAAATCGGAGAAGTGCGTCTTCATAGAATACCCAAAGGTAACTATTGGGTACACCTTCTATCACAGATCCGAAGGCAAGTTATTCGTTGCTAGATGGATCCTTTCAAGAGAAGAAGTTTCTCTCAAAAGAAGTGAGTGGGAGGAAAGTAGAACTTGATGAGGTAATTGTACCTTCTCCCTTATTGGAAAGTAGTTCATCACAGAAATCAGTTCTAGTGATTCCTACACCAATTAGTGAGGAAATTAATGATGATGATCATGAAACTTCAGATCAAGTTGCTACCAAACCTCGTAGGTCTTCGAGTAAGATCCGCACTGAGTGGTACGGTAATCTTATTCTAGAAGTCATGTTACTAGACCATGATGAACCTACGAACTATGAGGAAGCGATGATGAGCCCAGATTCGCGAAATGGCTTGAGACCATGAAATCTGAGATAGGATCCATGTATGAGAACAAAGTATGGACTTTGATTGACTTGCTCGATGATCAGCAAGCCATGTTAAATAAATGGATCTTAAAGAGGAAGGCGGACACCGATAGTAGTGTTACTATCTACAAAGCTCGACTTGTCGCAAAAAGGTTTTCGACAAGTTCAAGGTGTTGACTACAATGAAGATTTTCTCAAGCTGTAGCGATTCTTAAAGTCTGTCCGAATCATGTTAGCAATTGCCACATTTTATGAAATCGGCAAATGGATATCAAAACTACATTCTTTAATGGATTTATTAAAGAAGAGTTGTATATGATGCAACGAAGTTTTTGTCAATCCTAAAGGAGCTAACAAAATGTGCAAGCTCAATGATCCATCTATGGACTGGTGCAAGCATCTCGGAGTTGGAATACACGCTTTGATAAGTTGATCAAAGCATATAGTGTTATCTGAGACTTACGGTGAAGCTTTGTATTTACAAGAAAGTGAGTGGGAGCACTACAAACATTTCGATAAGTATATGTGAATGACATATTGTTGATCGAAATAATGTAGAATTATTCGCAAAGCATAAAGGAGTATTTGAAAGGAGTTTTTCAAAGAAAGACCTCGGTGAAGCTGCTTACATATTGAGCATCAAGATCTATAGAGATAGATCAAGGCGCTTGATAAGTTTTTCAATAAATACATACCTTGACAAGATTTTGAAGCAGTTCAAAATGGAGCATCAAAGAAAGAGTTCTTGCACTGTGTTACAAGGTGTGAGATTGAGTATGACTCAAAACCCGACCACGGCAGAAGATAGAAAGAGAATGAAAGTCATTCCTATGCATCAGCCATAGGTTCTATAAAGTATGTCATCTTGTGTACGGATCTATTGCATACCCTACCACTAAGATTGGCAAGGAGTGCAATAGAGATCTAGGAGTAGATCAATGGACAGCGGTCAAAATTATCCTTAGTAGAATAAGGATATGTTTCTCGATTATGGAAGTGAAAAAAGGTTCGTCGTAAAAGGTTACGTCGATGCAAGTTTTAACACTGATCCAGATGACTCTAAGTCTCAATCTGGATACATATTGTAAGTGGGAGCAATTAGCTAGAGTAGCCCGTGCGAGCATTGTAGACATAGAATATTTGCAAAATACATACGGCTCTGAATGTGACAGACCCGTTGACTAAGCTTCTTTCACGAGCAAAACATGATCATACCTTAGTACTCTTTGGGTGTTAATCACATAGCGATGTGAACTAGATTATTGACTCTAGTAAACCCTTTGGGTGTTGGTCACATGACGATGTGAACTATGGGTGTTAATCACATACGAGATGTGAATATTAGTGTTGAATCACATGATGATGTGAACTAGATTATTGACTCTAGTGCAAGTGGGAGCTGAAGGAAATATGCCTAGAGGCAATAATAAAGTTATTATTTATTTCCTTATTTCATGATAAATGTTTATTATTCATGCTAGAATTGTATTAAGGAAACATAATACATGTGTGAATACATAGACAAACAGTGTCACTAGTATGCCTCTACTTGACTAGCTTGTTAATCAAAGATGGTTATGTTTCCTAACCATGAACAAGGAGTTGTTATTTGATTAACAAGGTCACATCATTAGTTGAATGATCTGATTGACATGACCCATTCCGTTAGCTTAACACTTGATCGTTTAGTATGTTAATGCTTTCTTCATGACCCATACATGTTCCTATAACTATGAGATTATGCAACTCCGTTTACGGAGGAACACTTTGGTACTACCAAGCGTCACAAGCGTAATCGGGTGATTATAAAGGAGTACTACAGGTGTCTCCAAAGGTACTTGTTGGGTTGGCGTATTTGAGATTAGGTTTTGTCACTCCGATTGTCGGAGAGGTATCTCGAGCCTTCTCGGTAATGCACATCACTTAAGCCTTGCAAGCATTACAACTAATGAGTTAGTTGTGAGATGATGTATTACGGAGCGAGTAAAGAGACTTACGTGCGAGATTGAACTAGGTATTGGATACCGACGATCGAATCTCGGGTAAGTAACATACCGATGACAAAGGAACAACGTATGTAGTTATGCGGTTTGACCGATAAAGATCTTCGTAGAATATGTAGGAACCAATATGGGCATCAGGTTCCGCTATTGGTTATTGACCGAGAATGGTTCTAGGTCATGTCTACATAGTTCTCGAACCCGTAGGGTCCGCACGCAAGGTTTCGATGGCGGTTATATTATGAGTTTATGAGTTTTGATGTACGAAGGAGTTGAGTCCGGATGTGATCACGGACATGACGAGGAGTCTCGAAATGGTCGAGACATAAAGATTGATATATTGGATGGTTATATTCGGACACGGAAAGGTTCGGAAGTTTCGGAGAAAACCGGAGTGGGAGGGGTTACGGAACCCCGGGAAGTTATGGGCCTTATTGGGCCAAGAGGGAGAGAGGGCTGCACCAGGAGGTGGTGCGCCCCCTCCATGGGGAGTCCGGTGGACTGGGAGGCGCAGCCCCCTTTCCTCTCCCTCTCCTCTCTTTCCTTCCCCTTCCTCTTCCTAGTAGGACTAGGAAAGGGAGTCCTACTCCTACTAGGAGGAGGACTCCCCCCCTTAGTGCGCCCCAAGGCTGGCCGGCCCTCCCCTTGCTCCTTTATATCACGGGGCAGGGGGCACCCTAGGACACACAAGTTGATCTACGGATCTTTCCTTAGCCGTGTGCGGTGCCCCTTCCACCATATTCCACCTCGGTCATATCGTCGCGGAGCTTAGGTGAAGTCCTGCGCGGGAGAAGTCATATCGTCATGAGCTTAAGCGAAGCCCTGCGTCGGTGGAGCATCATCATCGTCCTGCGCCGTCGTCTTGTGGAACTCATCCCGACACTTTGCTTTGGATCGGTCAGGGGATCGTCATCGAGCTGAGCGTGTGCGAACTCGGAGGTGCCGTCGTTCGGTGCTTGGATCGGTCGGGTCGTGAAGGCGTCGACTACATCAACAGCGTTGTTATAACGCTTCCGCTTTCGGTCTACGAGGGTACGTGGACGGACACTCTTCCCTCTCGTTGCTATGCCATCACCATGGTCTTGCGTGATCGTAGGAAAATTTTTGAAATTACTACGTTCCCCAACACAACGATCAACCCAAGAACGCCTCGATGCACTTTGTAGACATATGATATTAGGGGTCTTCAACTCCAGCAAACATCGACATTGTGTGATGGACGATGGGGGGTGGGGGCGATTTCACTAGAAGCTCGTCTATCCCTTTGATCGATGACAACTTCTAGAAGATAAAGCTTGTCGTGGAAGGACGGATTCAGAGCAAAGCTTCATGAGGGAGAGCTCAAGCTCCGCTGTCGCATCATCATCACTATGGCCCGGGGAGAAGAAGCTCGGAGCTATCACTCATGGAGCACTCACTATGTCTGCATGTCACTTTATTTAGCGCCAACAACACCAAACACAGGATACCTAGGGTAATATGAATATATTTGAGGGATCCTAGGGCTCCCCACCTTGTCTCTCCGGCAGCCGGAGCCACATGCGAAGGAGAAGGTCAGGGGAACCCTCACGAAGGATGAAAGAAACTGACTTATGGGCAAGTCCTTTTTCTCTCAAACTTATTGCAGTTAGTAATGTGTTGGTGGGTTGTAGAATGATTTCAATCGGCAAGTCTATTTTAAATCATGAACTCCTATAGCCGTTCGGAATCATATCCTGAAGTCCTCGTAGCTGAAATGGGAACCATGTAATTTGAACCCGGGCAATCCCGACACTAGACTTGTTTGTCCCTCCGGGGAAGGAGGATCCCAGTAGGGATTATTTTCCCGACTAAGCAGGCACACCCCATGGTCTGTCGAGCTACCACTCACCCCCTCACGTGCCTTGCCCCTAGCCACATGCACTCAAGCGGTCGTGCACATGAGCAAAACCACATGTAGAACTTGCCATCTCTCGTGGGAGCTCCTATTTGACACTCTTTGTTTAAAATAGAAGCGCACAACACATGGGGCTCCCCGAATGGGCTGACTCAGTAGCGAGTGGCACTTTGTAGCACAAACAATGGAAACTCCCAAGAATGTCGTGCGATGAACTTTGGTGTCTTGTAGTCAGCGTAGCAACATTGAAACTATCAGAAAACCCAAACAAACAGAAGGAGAACAATTGAATATTTTTTGAAATTTGAAAAGAAAAGAAACAAAAAAAACCAGAAAACCCAAACAAACATAAGGAAAAAAACCAAACATCCAGAACAAAAACAGAAAACCCGGATCCTAAAATAAGAAAAAACCAAGATTCAAATTTTGCTCTAAATGGGTTGGCCCATATCTCGTTCGCATGCTTGGTTTTCTCTTGAATGAAGGAAAAAAGGATATTCCTTCAAAAAACAGTGTTTTTTTTGCAAGAAGCACAACTATACCCCCCAAAAAGGGAAATGCACGTCACATGCTTTCCGAAAAGTAAAAAACAAGCATAGATGTGTTGCATGAGAAGCACAACTATGCTTTTCCCGACCGTTGTGCTTCTTTGAGAAAAGAAAAGCAAAACTTTTGAAAACATAACTGTGCTTCCCCGGAAAAGGAAAAATCGCAGTTTCTGATTCCATGAGAAGCACAACTGTTTCCCCGGAAATGGAAACGCAAAGCATGTGCTTCGCAAAAAAGGAAAAAATAAACACAAATGTGCTTCCAGAAAAGTTGAAAAAGCACAACTGTGCTTCCAGGTTCCAGCTTTTTTCGGTTTCCTTTTGTTTTCATTTTTTAATTCCATTTTATTTTTTGTGAAAATTGTTGAAACCTATTAATATGAAATATGTTCGAAGATATCGCTACGGGAAATTCAATGGTGAAAACGGTTCGTGATTTAGATGCATGGTTCAAAATATAAAACATTTTAAGAAAATAAATTCACCAAAAGAAAACTCTCAGGTTGCAACAACTAACGCACAAACAATGTGTCATTTGTAAACATTAGGGCAAAGATAGAGTTACTTTTACAAGAGATACTTGCTAATCAGTAAATTCAGTAAATTTCATCTCTGCCTGCCCACTCGAAGATGTGCAACATCACAACCGCCACGGCTCGCACTGAGGCCCATTTGGAGCCCAAGGCCTGGTTAGTTCCCGCCGCAGCCTGGGGAGCTTCCCCAACGCCATCACCCCATCTTCGCTATCGATTTCTCAAAAAAAAAAAAAAAACTTACTGTCATGGCCGATGCAGCCGCACACCCGCCAAAACGCTTGCACACAGTGTGAGGGCTGCCCCGCGCAATGTTGGCTCGGAGTATTTTTCTACACAACGAATGTTCTCGGAATGGTTTTTCAGCGTGATTTAATGCCTACCATCTGATTTGGCCCGTCGACGTTGCGCATACCGAGAACGTTCGTTGTGTAGAATTTTTTTTGTTGATATTAAAAACACGTTCAAATAAGGTCATTTCCAATTTCCAAACCGTCGCGCCAAGTTCCATTTGCTGATTTGCGATCGTTATCAAACTGTTTATACATAACAAGAAGAAATCAAGGGGGAAAAAAAACTGGTCGAATCAATGGAAGTCTAGAAGCTAGTATTATCACGCACGCGTCACGCTCGGCTCATGAAGGCCTCGCTCCCCACCTTGATGGCACCAAAACCACCGCCGCGAGCGGCCAGTCCGCCAACCGCCGCGCCGCGGCTCGTCTGCTCTGGCCGTTTCAGCGCGCAGGCGCCGAACTCGCACGGCCCGTCCTCGGCGATGGTGACCATCGCCGGGCGCTTCCTCCGCGCCGGGACGGCCGCCGGTGCCTGGCTAAGGTGGACCTTCTTCTTCGCTGCCCCGACGTCCGCCGGCTCGGGCGCGACGCGGCGCTGTTTCGACGCGGCGCGGTCCGAGCTCGCCCGCAGGTGCATGGTCGTGGCCGACCTGCCGAAGCCGCCTGGGCCGCGGCCACCCACGACCGCCCCCGCCGGCATGCGGCGCGCGCATCCGGACATACAGCTCACGTAGAGGTCGCACGCTCTGGACAGCGCGCGCATCGGCGCGCCGAGGCAGAAGAAGCACCCGCTGGTTTTCCCGCCACCCTTCTTCATCCTTCTGCCTGCGTGCCGGAGCTTCGTTGGCTTCTCGCAGAGAAACACAAGATCGAGCGCTGTAGATTGCCTGCCTTTGAACTCGATGGCTGGCTGCGTTGTGAGAGTGTACAATTGCACCTCGATCACCTCGTGATATATATCCGCTTCCATTCCGTCCGCGTAAACAGCCGCTTGGTGTTGACCTTTTTGCGTTCACGTTCATATCCGTGGGGTCGGCAGGTTTCTGTACCGGCGGATAAGAGGGAAATGGTCAGAATCTGCAATTATTTTGATGGATTCGCAGGAATTTGTCCATAAGGGTCGAGCGACAAGTTGATCGGCTGGCCAACTCGCACGCGCTGCATCTGTTGATCCAGTGAATCATTGCGTATGTGCATACCACCATGCATGCATGTTGGCCGTTTTTTGCGTGCGTGTGTTGCAATTCGGCCGGCAATTATACAATAAAACTTTTCTACCGTTGCTCGTTTCAGCGCACGTAAACCATTGGAAGACAGCGACGTCTACTGTTTCGATTGTCTGCTATAGTAAGCCATGTCTCCTGATAGAAGCTGCCATCACTTTTCCTTTTTATTTTATATTTTCTGGTGGGTAACTTGCCCCTTAATTTTGGCATATAGAGGACCAAAGAGAAAGCAGACGACCCGGACACACCACCATTACATTACATTTACACATCAACCTTAAGCAAAGCAATTAGGGACCGAAGCGTTAACATATGGAGACGTGCACTTTGGAGGACTGTAATTGTTCTTGTTTCTCGGGGTCAGCTTTGAAAATTAACCTTTCTTCCTTTTCTTCTTTTTGAAAATGTTACATTTACACACAGGGAAAAAAATCGCAACTGCCCCCACGTCGCTCGCTTGGTTGACACGGGCGTCCGCCCAACCCCGCCGCCTCAGGCTCGTCCTCTCATTCCTCCCCTTCTCGCCGTCCGTCGGATGCGTCAGACATAGCCCTGGCGGCCGACTGTGGTGGCGGGAGATATTGTCGTCCTTCCGTTCCTCTCAGCGGCAAATCCTTCCTGTGATGGTTGGAGGAATCCATGCGGGATGCATCCGGTTCTTTGGTTGCCTTCTCCATTGAGTCGTCTTGCTTAGGTCCGGCTGTCGGTGTCAAAACCGACGGATCTCGGGTAGGGGGTCCCGAACTATGCGTCTAAGGCGGATGGTAACAGGAGGCGGGGGACACGATGTTTACCCAGGTTCGGGCCCTCTCGATGGAGGTAATACCCTATTTCCTGCTTGATTGATCTTGATGATATGAGTATTACAAGAGTTGATCTACCACGAGATCGTAGAGGCTAAACCCTAGAAGCTAGCCTATGATATGATTGTTCTTGTCCTTCGGACTAAACCCTCCGGTTTATATAGACACCGGAGGGGGCTAGGGTTACACAGAGTCGGTTATACAAGGGAGGAGATCTACATATCCGTATTGCCAAGCTTGCCTTCCACGCCAAGGAAAGTCCCATCCTGACACGGGACGAAGTCTTCGATCTTGTATCTTCATAGTCCAACAGTCCAGCCAAAGGATATAGTCCGGCTGTCCGGAGACCCCCTAATCCAGGACTCCCTTTATGCTGCGGATGAAGTTCGGAGATCCTAAGTACGCTCCTCTTGATCAACTATGGAGTTCTGCAGACGCATATGTGGATTTGGCAGCAAGTGCTGCTGATGCGGCCGAATACATCAAAGATCAAAAAGATCGTGAAGTGGAAAAGCTGTTCTGGTCACAATTCAATGTTCTAGCGCGTCCGCTTCTGTTGAATGAGCGAATGGCCGAGTGGGCCGAGCTCCATAGGTTGTCCAGGCTTGCCATGAGGTCTGTTGTGGATCATCTGTGGCCGGAAGGGCCAAGGCCGAACAGTTATTTTAATTTAGTGCAACAGTTCCTTGGTGCTGTGCCGCGCATCGACGCTATGAAGAGGTCGGCGTGCATAGAGGATGCGCGGATGGCTCTTGCCCGTGTTAAGACATACTGGGCAGAGATGGAGGCCATCGCTATTGCAACCCAGAGTTCGGCCATAGGCCGAGTATCAACCGAGCACTATTTTGAAGAAGTCCTTGAAGGCGCTCGTTTAATAGAGGCTCAGTGCTCGAAGAATATTATGTTCTAGTGACATGTATTCCCATTGTAAAAACAATGTTTTATTGAATTATAAAGGCTGTGTTTATACTTTTGCCTGAAAGTATTATGATGCCTCATGTGCGGCCGTTTATGTATACTAGGTGATGCCCCGCGCGTTGCTACGGGAATTGGTTGAATTAATAATATGAGAACTAAAACATAATATGCTACATATAAGTAGCATAACAAAATCCTTGGTGACACGTTGTGGTGGGCCTCTTGTCCCTTTTAGGAAATTCAAAGCAAATTTTTGTCTTAGCATAGTAAACAGTGAGGGTGAAACTGAGAGACTGCCTCGCATCTCTGCAGTTTTGTATAGTAAGATTGCACTTAGTTTAGCTCACACTATTTTCCTTGAAGATTTGTATTGGGAGGTGGCATTGTCTATGGCGTTAATGTCTAGGAATAAAAATATACTCCCTCCGTTCTTAAATAATTGTCTTTCTAGAGATTTCAACAAATGACTACATACGGAGCAAAATGAGTGAATCTATAATTTAAAACATGTCTACATACATCCGTATGTTGTAGTCCATTTAAGATGGCTAGAAAGACAAATATTTAGGAACGGAGGGAGTAGAATCTAGGGAAATCCATATGAGAAATCTTATCCCCAAGCATTGACAAACAATATTCTGAATGATAGGAAAATAAGTTCAGAAATACATATCCTAGCCTGCAGTGAGGTATTAGTCCTCCCTCCATTCCATGTGTTGGAGATACAAAACATGTGCAGAATTACATAGATGTAAGAGGTGTGATTAAAATATGCATGTTATGTGTACATTTTATTTTGGAATGATACAGAATGGTCTGTAGTATGTCACGACGCAGGTATTTTTCATTAACTCTGGTGGTTAAGCTAAGTGTCTCCCTGAAAATAGTTCAAGTGTTGCAATGGTAAACAATAGATGGATTCAAGAGTAAATAATACTGTCCATATGCCAGACGTATGTGGGCTCATGATCAAAGGTCAACGAAGGTTTCAGTCATCAATGTTGTGTGAGGTCATAATGATTTGGGGATGACAGAAAATAATGCATAGACTACATACATTGATACCTGCAAGCATAGACGAATAAACCATGTTATTGCCTGAACATCATATCGTACCATAGGGATGATAAACGTAATTCCAGGCCTCTATTTCAGTGTTATATAATCATTTAGTTATCTCTAATTAATTTTATGTTGTTTTCATCCGATATGGTATATTCTGATGGGACTTATGATGTAGATTTTATTCTTGTTAGACTTCGTTGCAGCTCTCAACCCTTTTCTCTTCATACGAAATCGACATTTAATATCCTGTTTATACAACTGGGACAATCACGCAAGTCCTCACTTTCTTCTTAATAGACGCTAATTTGCATATATCACTTGGATGGGTTTGATAATGTATCAGAAGCTGAATCGTTTCTATATCAATTTTAAACATGTACTTATAATTTCTTATTAAGAAAATGGCATGTACTCTTAACTTGTCCAGAGTGTGCTATATATGATTCACTTTTATGCCATTTATACTTAAGCCGCCCCACTTGTCATGTCTTGTCTCAGCGGAAGGCCCGTGAATGTGTGGTAATGACAATATACCAAAAGGGATGATACATGGACAATGCATTAGGAAATTAAATACATGGATGAGAAGTTCAAGCAGCAAGCCTGAAAATGACTGAAGTTTGCACTGATAAAGATTAGTCAGGTTCCAGATTAGAGAAAATCTTCGTCAGTCATTCAAATGTGAAGGAGCAAAGAAAGTTGTCGGTTGTCAGTGTTGTGTGTGGTCGTATTGATCTGGGTAAATACAAAAGAGTGCCTACAATCCACTGTGTAACTGCAAGCATAAACAAACAACCATGTTATTTTTAGCACAACCAGATCATAATATAGAAACATAGACTAGATTATCTCATCATACAGTGATAGATTTAATCCTAGCAAAAGAATTAAAATGAAACAGGAAACAACAGTGCCTACCTCTATGATGTAGGATTGCTAGTGATCAGAAGGTTTCAGAGAAATCAAAAGTGACAGGTAGATGGACCGTCCCAGTGAACAACACTAAGGGAAGGGGAAGGAATTAACGTTGATGCGTGAGTGCTTACCTCCACTTGCTAGATAAGGTAAAAATTGTTGGATTGCCGTGGCGTGCAGCCTGCTGATAAATCAAGAGATGCAGGTGCATTGGGTTATCCAAAAGAGCAACAGTCAATGAATGGGATGGATCTAGATGCTGAATAAATGATGGCATTAGACATCAATAATATTGCTTAAAAGGCATGAGAAATTCAGAGACATATTTTAGCAATCAAATACTTGTGCAAGACAAAAGAAAAAAGTGAATCACAATCACACTGCATAATCTAAAATGATATATGTTGCCTTATGTCCAAGTGAAAGAGCATCTTCATTGT
This sequence comes from Aegilops longissima, assembly GCA_021605205.1. Classification (NCBI taxonomy): domain Eukaryota; kingdom Viridiplantae; phylum Streptophyta; class Magnoliopsida; order Poales; family Poaceae; genus Aegilops; species Aegilops longissima. The sequence goes on from CM038678.1 coordinate 537,254,876, forward strand.
TGAGAAGGCATGAGGAATTGAGAAACATGTATTAGCAATCAAACACTTGTGTGAGACAAATGGGAAAATTAAATCAAAATCTCATGTATTGTCTAAAATGATATCTGCTACCTTATGTCCAAGTGAAATAGAATCTCCATGAAGTCCATGTGGAAGCACATCGATCTGATAGCCTGGCCTTGGGAGTGTCGGCGGACCCGTGTGGAGCGGATGAACAGATGTTGCAGACTGCAGAGTATGAACTGGAAAGTGACTGGAAAGGTAGAAATGGAATGACCGACTACACAGAAGTATGTTATTCAAATGTAAGCGTGGAAATGCTCACTTGATAAACTGATGTGTTAGCCCCAAAGGTGGAGTCCCTTTGGAAGTCCTGTTTGGCGATTGAGCGGGATTCCCCACCTCTCCTTCTGTGTTCCCACGATCAGAGACACATTGGAGCGAGGCGAGGCAGACAGGCGGGCGTGCGGGAGGCGGTCCGGAGCAGAGCAACGTCGTGTCTTCCTTGACGATGTGGGTGGTCGGCAACGGAACCGCGTCCTACCCCTACCCGCACCCAGAGATGCATCGGAAGAGAGGCAGACTAGCGATGGTGTGGGAGGATGCTAGCATAACAGGTCTGTAGACGCGAAGGCGGTGGCCGTGCAGTTTAATCTAGCTTTTCTTCCTGTAACAGAGGGCAAGATAATGAGGGGCGATGAATGTGTCGGGAGAGATTCGGTCGCGGCGGCGATCGGAGTCACGCGGAGAAGATGAGCGACCTAGTGTGCCAGTTGACACCCATGGGCCATACAGCCCACGTACGAAATATTGACTCCGGCAGAAGCCCACGTACCTGGCTCGGGCAGCCCACATGCAGTGGCTACCAGCCCAGGCGTTGGAACATATCGAGAGTTAGCACACACTTCAATCCCAACTGGCTCGGTTGATATGATAGACATATGGCACATTCGGCATCCTGCTCTTTTTATGGGGCGGCGGAAGACACGTGGCGCCACTCTTTGTTAAACTGTCATATGGAAAGGTGTGTTTGGGCTTTGGAGGACGATGATCTGGTAGAGCATGTGATTTCGAATCAAAGCGACAATGCAAGGCTCTGGCTGTTTTGGCTCTTCGAGACTACTTCACAAAAAGATCTAGCTAGAATTCTAGTGACCATTTGGGCAATTTGGTGGGCAAGAAGGAGGGCTATTCATGATAACGAGTTTCAGAGTCCGCTTTCTACTAAGTGTTTTATCGACAGGTTTCTGGAGGAGCTAGATATAGCTACCGCGCGTCGACCAGTAGCTACTGAAGGTTGACTGAACCAGCCGAAAATGAAAGTGTGGCTGCCGCCTGCGGGCGAGGCTGCAAAGATAAACTATGATGGTGGCTTGTCAACCCTAGGAGACAAAGGTGCAGCGGGAGTGGTGTGTCGTGACAAGTTGGGCAATTTTTTGGGTGCTTCAGCAATGGTCTTTGACGGTCTAACGGACCCGGCAAGTCTTGAGGCACATGCATGTCGAGAAGCACTAGCCCTAGCCCAGGACTTGAATATGCAAGATCTTGTCATTGCTTCAGATAGTCCAAAAGTTATCGCTAATATTAAATCTGCAGCATCCCCACCTTATGCTCCTATTCTTGGAGAGATTCGAGTTAGTAGCAACAATTTTTCTTCTGTTGTTTTTTGTTTTGAAAGTAGATGCAATAATTTTGAGGCCCACATGCTAGTTAAGGGAGCTGCGTCTCTCGCGGTGGGCCGCCATGTATGGCTAGGAGTTTTACCAGATATTGCCTGTATTCCAGAGGCCGTGAACTTTGAATAAAATCCCTAGTTTACCTTCAAAAAAATCCAATGGCTAATAATAATAGGGGTGACGTGGCTGCGTGAGAAACCAGGAAAATCAGCTGATGGGGGGGCTCCTATTTAGATATAGAAGATATGTATATAACACGAAAGTTTGCGATCGTTGGCTTATTTACGCATATAATGCGGGGTGTTATAAAAAGCAGCGTATTCACAATTGATCCAACGTCTTGGTCCATTAAGGAGGTGGTAAGCGCGTGACGAGGCAATCGAGACTATATTGCTTTAACACTTTCACTTAGCCATAGGAGTTTGGCGGTAGGACTACTATATAGCCCTGGTACCTCCGCTCGTCCGAATCACGGAGACGCGTCGTACATGACCGAAAGCGGCCGCCGTTAATGCGAGAGGAATCCGAAGATTCCGCTAAGTCATCAGTGGTTGACCAGTCTCGTGCTTTATCATGACGGTCGGTTTCGGCTTTCTCTCTTGAGGTGCTCATCCGGATGAACCAGGGCACAATCGCGATAGTTCTCCGGTGCCACCTTAGCCGATAGAGTGGAGCGTAAGGTAGCAAAACACGGGGCCGGGCAAACCCAACATTTGACCAAAGACATGACTCGCGGTGATGCATATAAGGACAAACTCATGACGCGAACACTCCCTAAGGTATTCGTCTTTATAACATATGTCGGGCTGAGCAATGCCCTTGATAATGAACCCAGTGTCGGTACATGCAATGTTACGGCGTGGCGAAATGCCAATAACGTCGACATCCTTCTCGGTTATACTAAGTATCCGGAGGATGTGAACAACAAGAGCAGTAAAAAAGGTTTACAGGGGTCTTAATCTAAAAAGAAACCTTTAGGCGGGTCCTGCTTTGCGTCTGCGCTGTGTCTCCGTTGTACGCATCTGGGCCGGGTGTATACGATTGTCATCTGTAAAAGAGAAGAACTTAGGTGAAAGTTGTCATGCCAAAAAATTGGTTATTCTCAATAAGCCATTAAAATTCAAGATAAGTCAAGTTGAGCCAAACTATCCCTGATTACACGCGGGAAGCCCCTGGTACCGTCTATGAGGGTATAACCATCGAACCAATCTCAGGCATATCTAGTGATGCGCCAGACTCGTCTAACCGTGTCCGCGGTCTTGACAACCGATCCTTTATTCTGGTTGGAGGGGCCATTTAGTGTTCGGCTGTTAAAGCCGTCGCACATTCTTCCGCTCGTAAGGAACGTTCAATATTTCCGCTAATGGTGATGATGCCACGTGGACCGGGCATCTTAAAGAGAGAAGCGTAATGCAATCTTGCATTAAAGCAATGAAGCCGCTCTTCAGTAGTGCTTGATAGCCACTTGAATGGGGCGATGTCGAAGGTTAACTTTTGCTTGAAAGTTGTCGGGAGAACCGAATACAACCTCTAGTAATAGAGAGCCCGTGCAGCTGGCCTCTGGGCCTGGTATTACTCCCTTGAAGTTAGTATTACTGTGGCTGATTTTTGTCAGGTCTATCCCCATTTTGCGGACTGTGTCCTGTGATACGTCTCCAACGTATCTATAATTTTTGATTGCTCCATGCTATATTATCTACTATTTTCGGCAATACTGGGCTTTATTATCCACTTTTAAATTATTTTTGGGACTAACCTGTTAACCGGAGGCCCAGCCCAGATTCTTTGTTTTTTGCCTATTCGGTGTTTGAAGAAAAGGAATATCAAGCAGTCGAAAGCGGGCGAAATCAAGCTGGAGAAGTTATTTTGGAAGAAATCTACGGATGGACTTGGACCCCACGTCGGGGAAAGGAGGAGGTGCTCACGACGGTGAAGCGCGCCCCATGCCTCATGGGGCCCCAAGCTCCACCGACGCGTTCTCGCACCCATATATACTCACGTGCCCTAAAACTTCCGAATAGAGATTAGATCGGGAGTTCGCCGCCACAAACCTCGAGCCACGAAAAACCAATGGGACCTGTTAGGCACCTGCGGAGGGGGGAACCCTCACCGGTGGCCATCTTCATCATCCCGGCGCTCTCCATGACGAGGAGGGAGTAGTTCACCCTCGGGGTGTAGCGACCCGACCTCAGATGGTCAAGTCTCTGTGCTTCGGTGTCATCCCTGGATCGGTAATGCTGACACACACAGTACTCGAAGGATTTATAACAGAGTAGCAATCACACACTTATTACATCAAATGTCTCAAAAGAGAAGTTATTACAATAATATGGCTTAAGGCCATCTAATGCGATAACAGCGGAAGGCTTGGAAGGTAAAGTGAGTCCATCAACTCCAGCGGCATAAGCGAAGCTGCACTGCACAGCGACCTACAAATCCTTACTCCTCGTCTGAAAAGTCGCAACATAATATGTTGCAGCCGAAAACAGGTCGACACATGGAATATCTTGGCAATGTAACACATAGAGAGTAATGAAAGAATAAGCTATACTACATGCATATATGGCTGGTGGAAAGCTCTATGGTTACAATTTTTGCGGAAAGCAAGTTTTCCCTACATCAAAGGAATAAATTTTACTTTAACTATCATGGTGGTTGAAACATCATTGAGAAGGTACCCCCAACTCAGATGATCCCAATTAAGGTAATTAACATCCAGCAATATTAATTTAGAGTGATGAGGTACATGCGAATACTCAAGTACTAGATACTCGAATTGTCGAGGCGGGGACACGGCTAACCATGATTAGATTGTACACTCTGCAGAGGTTTTGCAATTTTCCCCACAGGACTCGATCGCCTCCGTTGGTTTCTCGCACTACATGGTGTTTGGGAGGCGGATGGCCGAGACACGATCTTCGAAACATTAACTCTCTACTCGGATAGATCATACCAAACCTATAAACCCACTACCTGTGACCTACCTCTTGAGAGCTTCACGTAACTTACTCAACTATGCTAGAGCCCATAATAGCTTGTGGCTGCACACGGAAGTTTTCTAGCATGAATAATCTCAGTTCCCTTTGAGCACAGGTGGCGGTCCATAGGAAGATCACACGGGTACCCGGGATTTCAAAAAAACAGACAACCTTGGGTTCCCCGGTGCCTCAATCCACCAGGATGTGTATTTAAGTTGCCACCTTAAAGTAAACCATTAGTTAACAATCTCACATATGTCGTGAATATCTCTCAAACCCAATCACGTCTCTGAGCATAGCATGGCAATAAGCATAACGTAGAAGTAACTCCCAAGGTTTGAAAGTAACAGGCAATAGGTTCCTACCTCATCATCTACTTCCCAACCCACAAATTAATGACTCCCTAATCATGCAATGGTTGAGGTTGAAACTAATGCATAAAAACTGGGTATAAAAAGATATGATCAAGTGTTACTTACCTTCTGACGATCAAGTAAATCCTAGAGACTCAGTAGTAACACGCTTAGCACTCAGGAATTCTATCGCAAGCAAACAATACATATATAAGCATACAACAAGAATGCACAAATAAAACTTCAACTGAAAGAGGTTGACCGGAGAGTTCAACTTAAGAACTCCGGTTCGCAAAAAGAATCAAACCAAATGAAACAACGAAACTCAAACGGCGAAAGAAATAAGGTCCGTTTACTAATCCGAACTAGAGTCAAATTTTACAATGACAAAAACTGGTCTGAGTTGATTATTCGGAAAGAGGGTTTCGATACAAAACTCCAGGCGCTTGAATCGCCTGATTCCGATAAACGAGCGAAAAGATAAACAGGTTTGAAAATTGGATCTAAAATCGCGATCGGAATAACCGCGGAATAATGTAAAACAAAAGAAAAACGACGAACTGTTAAACAAACGAACGTTCGTTAACAGAACTTAAACAGTGAACGCGTTCGTTAAAACGAACGGACGAACGGACGTTCGTTAAATAAATAAACCGACGAAAATAAACCGTTTTTTAAAGCGATCTAGGGTTTAAAAAAACGAAGGGTTTAAAAAAACGGCGGCGGTCGGTACCTCCGGAGGCGCGTCCGTGAGCGGGCGGCTCCGTGGTCGGGGCGGGTCGGCGAGGGTCGGCGGCGGCAAAGGCGGCGGCGGCGGCGGCTGAGGGGCGGCGAGGGGAGGCTCGGCGGCTCGGTGGTCGGCTCGTGTGGCGGGTCGGGTGGTGGCGGGTGGTGGCGGAGGCGGGCGACTTATAAAAGGGGCGGGCGGCGGCGGCTTGGGAAGGGTCGCCGGGGTGGAGTCGGCTCGGACTCCCTCGGCGTCCGTGCCTCGCCTGGCGGCGCTCGATGAAACTACTGGCTCATTTGGGCCTTTAGCCCGATCGGTAGCTGAATCCGTTCGTTTTTAAATTATTCCATGAAGAAAAATTCCTAGAAAAATAAATAAAATCTAAAAATTCCAAAATAAGTTTTCTCCGTCTAAATAAAATATTTAGAACTGGATGAACTTTTCTTGGCCCATAAAATGCAACTTTTAAAGCGTGCAAATATTTTTCTAGGGCAAATAAAATTCCAAATTAAATTAAATAAAATCCCAAAATGATTTTAACATTTTCCTCCGTTATTTCAGTTATTTTGGAGAAGTCATATTATCTCCCTCATTTATTTTAAACTTGAAATATATTTTTCGGAGAGAAAATAATTAAAATCAATATCCTCGACTTTCATTGATTGATAAAATTCAATTGTGAAAATCAAAAATCCCCAACTCTCTCAGGGTCCTTGAGTTGCTTAGGATTTTCGAGGATAGCAAATGATTATGCAATAAAATATGATATGCATGGATGACCTATGTATAACATGCCAAATTGAAAATTTGGGATGTTACAAACCTACCCCTTAAGATGAATCTAGCCCTCGAGATTGGGTTAACTAGAAAATAGGTGCGGATGGTCCTTGCGAATATCATCTTCTCGCTCCCAGGTGGCTTCCTCCTCGGTATGGTGACTCCACTGAACTTTGCAAAACTTGATCACCTTGTTGCGAGTGACTCGGCTATCAAACTCCAAAATCTTTACTGGCTTCTCCTCATAAGTTAGATTATCGTTCAGTTGAATCGCCTCCAAAAGTCTTTATGTCGTTCAACGGTATGTCGGCCATCTCAGCGTGGCACTTCTTTAGTTGCGATACGTGAAACACATCATGAACTCCTGACAGTCCTTCAGGTAACTCCAGCTTGTAGGCAACTTCTCCCATTCGTTCCAAAACACGATACGGTCCTACAAATCTTGGGGCTAATTTTCCTTTACTCCAAAACATTTTACTCCCCTCGGGGTGATACTCATGATATACTCTGTCTCCAATTTCATAGATTACTTCCTTGCGTTTTGAATCTGCGTAACTCTTACATCTAGGTGAGCAACCTTTAGTCTCTCTCGATTAGTTTAACCTTCTCCTCTGAGTCTTTGATCAAGTCTGGTCCAAAAAGCGGCGATCTCAACCTCGTCCCACATAAATGGTGTCCTACATCTGCGTCCATCTGAGCTTGAGCGGTGCCATCCTCAAAGCGGCACAGTAGCTGTTGTTGTATGAGAATTCTGCGTCACGACAAATTGTCATCCCAACTAGATCCATAATCTAGCGCATGAGGCTCTCAACATATCCTCCAAAATTTGATTGACTCTCTCATGCATCCATCCGTGCATGGGTGGAATGCGGTACTAAACTCAATCTGGTTCCCAAAGTCAGGTGTAATTGATGCCAAAACTTTGAAGTAAGCTGTGTTCCTCTATCGTCGATACTCCTTGGAACTCCATGCAAACATACAATCCTTGTCATATATATCTTGGCCAACTTTGCACTTGTATAAGTTGTTTTCCTTTGGGATGAAGTGGGCTACTTTGGTCAACGATCCACTACTACCCATATTGAATCATATCCGCTTTGGTTACGGGTAATCCGGTGATAAAATCCATGCCAAGTTTGTCCCACTTCCATTCGGGTATTGGCATAGGCTGCAATGATCCTGCTGGCTTTTGATGCTCAGCCTTCACTCTCGGCATACATCACAAGCGGCTACATACTCGGCAATATCCTTCTTCATACCGATCCACGAAGCGTTCCTTCAAGTCCAAATACATCTTGGTGTTTCCGGGGTGAATCGAGTATGGTGAGTCATGAGCCTCTTCAAGTATTAACTTCTTGATCTCCAAATTGTTGGGCACATAAATCCGATCCTCAAACCACAAGGTATCGTGCTCATCCTCGCGAAAACCTTTGGCTTTTCCTTTGCCCATCCTTTCCTTTATCTCAACAATCTCTTTATCCACCTTCTGAGCTTCTCGAATCTTGTCTAACAAGGTCGACTGAACCTTCATTGTTGCAAGAAAACCTCTTGGAACAATCTCCAACTGTAGTTCCATAATATCCTCTGCTAACTCCTTTGGTAGTCCTCTACCCTTAAGGATATTGGCATAACTTTTCCGACTTAAAGCGTCGCTACAACGTTGGCTTTTCTGGATGATAGTGTAGCTTCATATCGTAATCCTTTATAAGCTCCAGCCATCTCCTCATCGAGGTTCAACTCATACGTGTGAAAATGTACTTCAAACTCTTATGATCGTGTACACATCACAGCGGTTTTCTATGAGATAATGTCTCAGGTCTTCACGCATGTACTACAGCTGCTAACTCCAAATCATCGTGGCATAGTTTAACTCATGAGGCTTCAGTTGTCGTGAGGCATACAAAACAACTTTTCCTTCCTGCATAAGAACACATCCAAGTCCCAAGCGAGAGGCATCACAATACACTTGAAACTCCTTATGTATATCTGGCAAGGTTAGCACTGGGGCTGTAGTCAACAGTTTCTTCAACTCTCGAAAACTTGTCTCACAATCCTCTGTCCATTTGAACTTGGTATCCTTCTTTAGTAACTCTGTCATAGGTTTAGCAATCTTGGAAAAATTCTCAATGAATCTCCGATAATATCCTGCCGGTCAAGGAAGCTGCGAATCTCGCCGATGAAGTGGGTGCCAACCATTCGATGGATGACTGAATTTCTTTGGGATCCTTTGCTATACCCTCTCGATATAACGTGCCCAAGAAATCAACTTCCTTCAACCAAAACTCACACTTGCTGAATTTGGCATATAAGCGGTGTTCCTGAGTTTCTCAAGAACCAAGCGTAGGTGTTCTGCGTGCTCCTCTTTGTTCTTGAGTAAACCATAATATCATCGATAAACACCACAACAAACTTGTCCAAATACTCCATGAACACTTTGTTCATCATACTCATAAAATAGGCGGGGCGTTGGTGGGTCAAGCGACATGACCGTATACTCATATAATCCATATCGAGTGGTGAATGCCGTCTTTGGTATATCCTTCTCTCGGATCTTCAAGCGATGGTATCCTGATCGTAGATCAATCTTAGAAAACACCTTAGCTCCTTGCAACTGATCAAACAGATCATTAATCATCGGTAAGGATACTTGTTCTTTATCGTTACTTCATTGAGCTCGGTAATCAACAACCATCCTCGAGGATTTATCCTTCTTCTCCACCAAAAATCTTGGGGCTCCCCAAGGTGATGAACTTCTCTGAATGTAACCTTTCTCCAATAGCTCCTTGATCTGTTTCTTAATTTCCTCCGGATCATTTGCGGGCATCCGATAGGGTCTCTTTGATATTGGCCGGTACGGCATTAGTTCTATCGAAACTCAATGTCTCGATCCGGTGGCATGCTGGTAACTCTTACGGGAAAACATCTGGATAATTCCTCACTCTGGTACTTCCTCTTGCACCACTCCGTGAGGGTATTCACTTAGCTCCTCCTAGGCACATGCCTAGATACATATAATCCTTTTTCCCTCCGGGGTGGTAAGATAAATTGACTTGCTAGCACAGTCAATACTTCCTCAAACTTCGACATCCAATCCATACCTAATATCACGTCCAATCCTTGCGACTCCAAGATAATTAGGTCGACGGAAAAACATGTGTGCCAATGATTAGGGGTAGCTGGGTGCACCATCGCTAGCCATATACTCTGCTCTGGCGAGCTTACTAAAGAGGGTCCTAAGGGTGCAGGTTGGTAACAAACTTATCCACAAATCCCTTGATATGTATGAATCGATGCACCGAGATCGAAAAGAACAATAGCGATGGCGATGAACCAAAAACTTACCTATTACGCATCCGGCTGCTCTTCAACTTCCTCCACGTTAACGTGGTTCACTTGTCCTTTGTTGAATGGATTGGGCTTCTTCCCAGCGCTCCCATTTCCGTTTCCATTCTTTCCTTCAGGGCAGTCATTGGCATAGTGCCTTGTCTTCCCGCACTTAAAGCAAATAACTTGGCTTAAGTCCCTCTTGGCGGGTGTAGCTGGGTTAGAGCGATTCTGATTATTGTTGACTCCGTTTCCATTCCCATTCTTCGCACCATTATGCGATCCTCCTCCAGTATGGTTATGTCCTCCATGGTTATGAACTAGTCCTCCCGAATTCGGGGTTAAGCGGGGTTTCTGGTGAGCTCCTGAGTTATACTTCCCTTGTCCATACTTCCTCTTACGATTCTCAATTTGCTGCTGCTTTCCTTCAATCATTAGGGCCTTATCTACCAACTCCTGGTAGTTGTTGAAAGTTGCCACCATCAGCTGCATACTCATCTCATCATTCAGCCCTTCCATAAACTTCTCTTGCTTCGCGGCATCCGTGGCCACATCATCGGGGCATAGCGTGATAACTTGCTAAACTCATCCACGTCTTGGGCCACGAGACGGTTCCCTGGCGTAAGTTGCGAAACTCACGCTTCTTTATCTGCATGGCTCCGGTTGAAACATGTGCCGTCTGAAAAGCTTGTTGAACTGGCCCCAAGTGACATTGGTTATAGGAAAAGTAGCTGTGTAATTCTCCCACCATGCGGCTGCTGGTCCATCAATTGATGTGCGGCAAAGCGCACTCTTCAAACATCCGTGCATCCTGCGGTGGTTAACTCCCTTCCATACGGCGTAACCAGTCATCTGCAACTATTGGCTCGGTGCTACTGGAAAACACCGGCGGTTGTAACCTTAGACAACGGGCTAAATTGTCCACTGGCGGCGGGTTGTTATTGTTGTTGTTGGCATTGCCCTGGTTCTGCACTAGCAATTGCATCAAGGTATTATGCTGTTGGATCAACTGAGTGAGCTCCGGTGGGAAAGCAAAACCGGGGTCACGTCTCGGAGGCATCTGAGGGTTTAGAGGGGAGAGATTAGAAGTAGAAAGAGGTCTAGTGAGAAAACACTACCCATATGCACATGAGGCAAACACTCATTCATTCAATCAAGCAAGCAAAGGCATACAAAATGATCTAGGACTATCGCATAAGTGCTCAACTACTACTAGTTACATGGGGGAAAATACTACTAATATTTGGTGGTCATCTAGAAATTTTGATCGCTAGAAGACTCCATAATATCTGCTCCAGCTTCGCCTTCATAGTCATCATCGCTTGGATCTTTGTCAGTGTCATCGATGATGATGTACTTGTCTGGATAAGCGGGGTCTTCTTCCTCTTCTTGCTCTTCTTCCTTGGGTGCTGGTCCTCCCATGAAGACTCCAATCTTCTTGACTAGGTCGTCATTCTTCTCTAGTAGTATCTTGATTTCCTCTTCATATCCATCGCGGGTAGACTTGAGTTCTTCCTCCAATTCGATGATCTTAGTTTTCGCTTTCTTCAACTCCATCATGTCTGCGCACATCTGGTTCTCATGACGTCGAATGTGCTGGTTTAGCTCTGGATGTAGCTGCAATGGATCTATCCTTCTTGGTGCTGATTACTTCCCATTGCTCGTCTCGGCGTCCACATATTTGGTATATGGTGTCTTTAAGCTCCTTATTGTAGACTTCTCCAATCGTCCCATGGTAATGTGAGCTGCCATACTCTTTCCTAAGCTCCATGTGGGTGCATTGAAAACACATACTATGGGCTCCGTGCTTGGTGCAAAGCGTCCTTACGGGGACTAGGGTTTGAATCTTCGGCATTCTTCTTACGGCAAGGTGGCGTTATGCGTCCGGTGAAGCTTAGTATTCAATATTCAGGTACCTAGTGGCTTCCTTCAAGTGGCGTCCAAAAGGTGTGTCTTCATCCGGTTGGGCAAACTTGTACTTTATCTCCGTCATCCTAAAGAGTGGAAAAATGGAGAGAGGTCGAAATGAGTAGAGAAGAGTGAACTATGGTTTTATCTTAGTGGTCGTGTCCTACACTCAGCGTGTGCTCGATACCATTCTTGTAGCGACCCGACCTCATATGGTCAAGTCTACGTAGCCGGTGTCATCCTGGATCGGTAATCTTGACACACACGATTACTCGAAGGATTTATAACGAGTAGCAATCACACACTTATTACATCGAATGTCTCAAAGAGAACTTATTACAATAATATGGCTTAAGGCCATCTAATGCGATAACAATGGAAGGCTTGGAAGGTAAAGTGAGTCCATCAACTCCAGCGGCATAAGCGAGCTGCTGCGGCAGCGACCTACAAATCCTTACTCCTCGTCGAAAAGTCGCAACATAATATGTTGCAGCCGAGAACAGGTCAGCACATGGAATATCTTTGGCAATGTAACACATAGAGAGTAATGAAAGAATAAGCTATACTACATGCATATATGGCTGGTGGAAAGCTCTATGGTTACAATTTTTGCGGAAAGCAAGTTTTTCCCTACATCAAAGGAATAAATTTTACTTTAACTATCATGGTGGTTGAAACATCATTGAGAAGGTACCCCCCAACTCAGATGATCCCAATTAAGGTAATTAACATCCCAGCAATATTAATTTATAGTGATGAGATACATGTGAATACTCAAGTACTAGATACTCAGAATTGTCCAGAACCGGGGACACGGCTAACCATGATTAGATTGTACACTCTGCAGAGGTTTGCGCAATTTTCCCCACAAGACTCGATCGCCTCCGTTGGTTTAACGCACTACATGGTGTTTGAGAGCGGATGACCGAGACACGATCTTCGAAACATTAACTCTCTACTCGGATAGATCATACCAAACCTATAAACCCACTACCTGCTGACCTACCTCTTGAGAGCTTCACGTAACTTACTCAACTATGCTAGAGCCCATAATAGCTTGTGGCTGCACGGAAGTTTTCTAGCATGAATAATCTCAGTTCCTTTGAGCACAGGTGGCGGTCCATAGGAAGATCACACAGGTACCCAGGATTTCAAAAAAAAATAGACAACTTTGGGTTCCCCGGTGCCTCAATCCACCCAGGATGTGTATTTAAGTTGCCACCTTAAAGTAAACCATTAGTTAACAATCTCACATCTGTCGTGAATATCTCGAAACTCAATCCACGTCTCTGAGCATAGCATGGCAATAAGCATAACGTGAAGTAACTCCCAAGGTTTGAAAGTAACAGGGCAATAGGTTCCTACCTCATCATCTACTTCCCAACCCACAAATTAATGACTCCCTAATCATGCAATGGTTGAGGGTTGAAACTAATGCATAAAAACTGGGTATAAAAGATATGATCAAGTGTTACTTGCCTTGTCGACGATCAAGTAAATCCTAGAGACTCAGTAGTAACACGCTTAGCACTCGGGAATTCTATCGCAAGCAAACAATACATATATAAGCATACAACAAGAATGCACAAATAAAACTTCAACTGAAAGAGGTTGACCGGAGAGTTCAACTTAAGAACTCCGGTTCGCAAAAGAATCAAACCAAATGAAACAACGAAACTCAAGCGGCGAAAGAAATAAGGTCCGTTTACTAATCTGAACTAGAGTCAAATTTTACAATGACAAAAACTGGTTTGAGTTGATTATTCGGAAAGAGGGTTTCGATACGAAACTCCAGGCGCTTGAATCGCCTGATTCCGATAAACGAGCGAAAAGATAAACATGTTTGAAAATTGGATCTGAAATCGCGATCGGAATAACCGCGGAATAATGTAAAATAAAAGAAAAACAACGAACTGTTAAACAAACGAACGTTCGTTAACAGAACTTAAACAGTGAACGTGTTCGTTAAAACGAACGGACGAACGGACGTTAGTTAAATAAATAAACCGACGAAAATAAACCGTTTTTTTAAACGATCTAGGGTTTTAAAAAAAACCCGAAGGGTTTTCAAAAAAAAAACCGGCGGCGGGGTCGGGTACCTCCGGCGAGGCGCGTCCGGCGAGCGGGCGGTTCGCGGGTCCGGGTGGGGCGGGTCGGCGGGGGCGGCGGCGACGGGAAGGCGGCGGGACGGCGCGAGGGGCGGCGAGGCGGGCGGGGCTCCGGCGGCTCGGGCGGGTCGGCTCCGTGGCGGGCGGCGAGGGCGGGCTCGGCGGCTCGAAAGGGTCGGCTCGTGGCGGGGTCGGGTGGTGGCGGGTGGTGGCGAGGCGGGCGGCGACTTATAAAGGGGGGGGGGCGGTGGCTTGGGAAGGGTCGCCGGGGTGGAGTCCGCTCGGACTCCCTCGGCGTCCGTGCCTCGCCCTGGCCATGAGGAGGCGGCGATGCTCGTGGGCGGCTGGCTCGGCTGGGCCTTTAGCCCGATCGGTATGGGTCCATCGCTTTTTTAAAATTATTCCATGAAGAAAAATTCCTAGAAAAATAAATAAAATCTAAAATTCCAAAATAAGTTTTCTCCATCTAAATAAAATATTTAGAACTGGATGAACTTTTCTTGGCCCATAAAATGCAACTTTTTAAAGCGTGCAAATATTTTTCTAGGGCAAATAAAATTAAATAAAATCCCAAGAATGATTTTAACATTTTTCCTCCGTTATTTCAATTATTTTGGAGAAGTCATATTATCTCCCCTCATTTATTTTAAACTTGAAATATATTTTTCCGGAGAGAAAAATAATTAAAATCCAATATCCTCGACTTTCATTGAATGATAAAATTCAATTGTGAAAATCGAAAAATCCCCAACTCTCTCCGAGGGTCCTGGAGTTGCTTAGGATTTTCGAGGATAGCAAATGATTATGCAATAAAATATGATATGCATGGATGACCTATGTATAACATGCCAAATTGAAAATTTGGGATGTTACACGGGGCTGAGGGTATGTACCAGTAGCTATGTGTTTGATCTCTCTCTATCGTGTTCTTGGTTTGGCACGATCTTGATGTATCGCGAGCTTTGCTATTATAGTTGGATCTTATGTTTCTTCTCCCCCTCTTCTCTCTTGTAATGAATTGAGTTTTCCCCTTGAAGTAATCTTATCGGATTGAGTCTTTAAAGATTTGAGAACACTTGATGTATGTCTTGCCGTGCGTATCTGTGGTGACAATGGGATAACACGTGATTCACTTGATGTATGTTTCGGTGATCAACTTGCGGGTTCTGCCCATGAACCTATGCATAGGGGTTGGCACACGTTTTCGTCGTGATTCTTCGGTAGAAACTTTGGGGCACTCTTTGAGGTTCTATGTGTTGGTTTGAATAGATGAATTGAGATTGTGTGATGCATATCGTATAATCATGCCCACGGATACTTGAGGTGACATTGGAGTATCTAGGTGACATTAGGGTTTTGGTTGATTTGTGTCTTAAGGTGTTATTCTAGTACGAACTCTAGGGCTGTTTGTGACACTTATAGGAATACCCCAATGATGTCTACTAGACAACCTTCTTCTTGTAGACGTTGTTGGGCCTGCAAGTGCACAGGTTTGTAGGACAGTAACAAATTTCCCTCAAGTGGATGACCTAAGGTTTATCAATCCGTGGGAGGCATAACTGCAACCAAATAGCAAAGAGTCTCTTGTGTCCCCAACACACCCAATACAATGGTAAATTGTATAGGTGCACTAGTTCGGCGAAGAGATGGTGATACAAGTGCAATATGGATGGTAGATATAGGTTTTTGTAATCTGAAAATATAAAAACAGCAAGGTAACAAGTGGTAAAAGTGAGCGTAAACGGTATTGCAATGATAGTAAACAAGGCCTAGGGTTCATACTTTCACTAGTGCAAGTTCTCTCAACAATAATAACATAAATGGATCATATAACTATCCCCAACATGCAACAAAGAGTCACTCCAAAGTCACTAATAGCGGAGAACAAACGAAGAGATTATGGTAGGGTACGAAACCACCTCAAAGTTATTCTTTCCAATCAATCCGTTGGGCTATTCCTATAAGTGTCACAAACAGCCCTAGAGTTTGTACTAGAATAACACCTTAAGATACAAATCAACCAAAACCCTAATGTCACCTAGATACTCCAATGTCACCTCAAGTATCCGTGGGTATGATTATACGATATGCATCACACAATCTCAGATTCATCTATTCAACCAACACATAGAACCTCAAAGAGTGCCCCAAAGTTTCTACCAGAGAATCAAGAACGTGTGCCAACCCCTATGCATAGGTTCATGGGCGGAACCCGCAAGTTGGTCACCAAAACATACATCAAGTGGCACATGATATCCCATTGTCACCACAGATAAACACGGCAAGACATACATCAAGTGTTCTCATAAAAGACTCAATCCGATAAGATAACTTCAAAAGGGGAAACTCAATTCATTACAAGAGAGTAGAGGGGGAAAAGAAACATAAGATCCAACTATAATAGCAAAGCTCGGGATACATCAAGATCGTGCCATAGAGGGAACACGAGAGAGAACTCGAGAGAGAGAGAGAGATCAAACACATAGCTACTGGTACATACCCTCAGCCCCGAGGGTGAACTACTCCCTCCTCGTCATGGAGAGTGACGGGATGATGAAGATGGCCATCGGTGATGGGTTCCCCCTCCGGCAGGTGCGGAGCAGGCTCGAGAGGTTTTGGTGGCTCTGAGAGGCTTGCAGCGACGGAACTCCCGATCTAATATATGTTCTGGAAGTTTTAGGATACGTGGGTATATATGGGTGAAAGGAGTACGTCGGTGGAGCTGCGGGGGCCCCACGAGGCAGGGGGCGCACCCCCCACCCTCGTGGCCAGCTCCCGTATCTTCTGACGTAGATTCCAAGTCTATCAGGTGGCTTTCCTTCCAAAAATAACTTCTCCAGTTGATTTCGTTCCGTTTTGACTCCGTTTGATATTCCTTTTCCTCGAATCACTGAAATAGGCATAAAACAGTAAATCTGGGCTGGACCTCCGGTTAATAGGTTAGTCCCAAAAAAATATAAAAGTGGATAATAATGCCCAATATTGCCTAAAACAGTCGATAATATAGCATGGAGCAATCAAAAATTATAGATATGTTGGAGACGTATCAAGCATCCCCAAGCTTAATTCATGCTCGTCCTCGAGTAGGTAAATGATAAAAAGATAATTTCTGATGCGGAGTGATACTTGGCATAATTTCATTGTAATTCTTCTTAATTGTGATATGAATATTCAGATCCGAAAGATTCAAGACAAAAATTCATATTGACATAAAAATAATAATACTTCAAGCATACTAACAAAGCAATCATGTCTTCTCAAAATAACATGGCCAAAGAAAGTTATCCCTACAAAATCATATAGTCTGGCTATGCTCTATCTTCACCACGCAAAGTATTTAAATCATGCACAACCCTGATGACAAGCCAAGCAATTGTTTCATACTTTTGACATTCTCAAAACTTTTTCAATCTTCATGCAATACATGAGCGTGAGCCATGGATATAGCACTATAGGTGAAATAGAATGGTGGTTGTGGAGAAGACAAAACGGAGAAGATACTCTCACATCAACTAGGCGTATCAACGGGCTATGGAGATGCCCATCAATAGATATCAATGTGAGTGAGTAGGGATTTCCATGCAACGGATGCACTAGAGCTATAAGTATGTGAAAGCTCAACAAAAGAAACTAAGTGGGTGTGCATCCAACTCGCTTGCTCAAGAAGACCTAGGGCATTTTGAGGAAGCCCATCATTGGAATATACAAGCCAAGTTCTATAATGAAAAATTCCCACTAGTGTATGAAAGTGACAACATAGGAGACTCTCTATCATGAAGATCATGGTGCTACTTTGAAGCACAAGTGTGGTAAAAGGATAGTAACATTGTCCCTTCTCTCTTTTTCTCTCATTTTTTTATTTTTTTATTTGGGCCTTTTCTTTTTTTTATGGCCTTTTTTTTCTTTTTTTCTCTTTTTTTAATTTTTCGTCCGGAGTCTCATCCTGACTTGTGGGGGAATCATAGTCTCCATCATCCTTTCCTCACTGGGACAATGCTCTAATAATGATGATCATCACACTTTTATTTTTCTTACAACTCAACAATTACAACTCGATACTTAGAACAAAATATGACTCTATATGAATGCCTCCGTGATGTGCAGGATATGCAATGACTCATGAGCGACATGTATGAAAGAATTATGAACGGTGGCTATGCCACAAATACAATGTCAACTACATGATCATGCTAGCAATATGACAATGATGGAGCGTGTCATAATAAACGGAACGGTGGAAAGTTGCATGGCAATATATCTTGGAATGGCTATGGAAATGCCATGATAGGTAGGTATGGTGGCTGTTTTGAGGAAGGATATGGTGCCGGCGAAAGGTGCGCGATATTAGAGAGGCTAGCAATGGTGGAAGGATGGGAAAAGTGCGTATAATCCATGGACTCAACATTAGTCATAAAGAACTCATATACTTATTGAAAAAATCTAGAAGTCATCAAAGCAAAGTATTACGCGCATGCTCCTAGGGGGATAGATTGGTAGGAAAAGACCATCGCTCGTCCCTGACCGCCACTCATAAGGAAGACAATCAATAAATAAATCATGCTCCGACTTCATCACATAACGGTTCACCATACGTGCATGCTACGGGAATCACAAACTTTAACACAAGTATTTCTCAAATTCACAACTACTCAACTAGCATGACTCTAATATGACCATCTTCACATCTCAAAACAATTATCAAGCATCAAACTTCTCATAGTATTCAACACACTCATAAGAATTCTTACAAATCTTGTATGCTTAGCATATTAGGATTATTTAAGAAAATTACCATGCTATTTAAGACTCTCAAAATAATCTAAGTGAAGCATGAGAGTTCATCTATTTCTTCAAAATAAAACCACCACCGTGCTCTAAAAGATATAAGTTAAGTACTAGAGCAAATAACAAACTACTCCGAAAGATATAAGTGAAGATCAATGAGTAGCTAAATAATTATGTAACTATGCGAAGACTCTCTCTCATTTAAGAATTTCAGATCTTGGTATTGTATTCACACAGCAAGCAAAACAAAATAAAATGACAATGCAAGGATAGCACAACTCATGTGAAGAAGCAAAAAGTTAGGCTCAACCAATACTAACCGATAGTTGTTGAAGAAGAAAGGTGGGATGCCTACCGGGGCATCCCCAAGCTTAGATGCTTGAGACTTCTTGAAATATTATCTTGGGCTGCCTTGGGCATCCCCAAGCTTGAACTTTTGTGTCTCCTTAATTCCTCTCATATCATGGTTTCTCTTTTTCTCAAAAGCTTCATACACACCAATCTCAACAAGAACTCGTGAGATAGGTTAGTATAAACCAATGCAAAACCTTATTATTTTCTACTGTAACAAATCACTAACATTATTATTCAACATTGAATACTAAATGCCTCTGCATATTTAATACTCCTATCCTTAAATAGAATCATTAAACAAGCAAACATATGCAAACAATGCAAACATAACAGCAATCTGCCAAAACAGTACAGTCTGTAAAGAATGCAAGAGTATCAATACTTTACTAACTCCAAAAATTATGAACTAAAATTCCCACTGTATTAAATTTATCATAGCTCAATATGCAAAAATATTCAACATTATACCACTCTCTGACTTTTCTAGGGAATTTTTGCAACAGCGGTAAACTTTCTGTTTTCAAACAACAACATGTATACTAGCAAAATAAGCATGGCAAATGCTATCCTTGACTTTTTTATTGAAACTAAAGATGCAAAACATTATTCTAACTAACAGAAAGCAAAGCTAAAGAAAATAAAATGATGCTCCAAGCAAAACACATATCATGTGGTGAATAAAAATATAGCTCCAAGTAAAGTTATCGATGAACGAAGACGAAAGAGGGGATGCCTTCCGCGGCATTACCAAGCTTAGGCTCTTGGTTATCCTTGAATATTACCTTGGGGTGCCTTGGGCATCCTCAAGCTTAGGATATTTCCACTCCTTATTCCATAGTCCATCGAATCTTTACCCAAAACTTGAAAACTTCACAACACAAAACTTAATAGAAAACTCGTGAGCTCCGTTAGCGAAAGAAAACAAAACACCACTTCAAGGTACTGTAATGAAATCATTCTTTATTTATATTGGTGTTAAACCTACTGTATTCCAACTTCTCTATGGTTTATAAACTATTTTACTAGCCATAGAGTCATCAAAATAAGCAAACAACACACGAAAAACAGAATATATCAAAAACAGAACAGTCTGTAGTAATCTGTAACTAACGCAAACTTATGGAACTCCAAAAATTCTAAAATAAATTGGTGGACATGAGTAATTTCTCTAGTAATCATATGCAAAAATAATCAACTAAATAGAACTCTCCAGTAAAAAGTTGAAGCTAATCTCGTGAGCGCTAAAGTTTCTGTTTTTTACAGCATGATCATAAAGACTTCACTCAAGTCTCCCCAAAGGTTCTACTTGGCACAAACGCTAATTAAAACACAAAACCACATCTAAACAGAGGATAGATGGATTATTTATTATTAAACAGAACCAAAAAGTAAGAAACTAAAATAAAATTGGGTTGCCTCCCAACAAGCGCTAACGTTTAAAGCCCCTAGCTAGGCATGATGATTTCAATGATGCTCACATAAAAGATAGGAATTGAAACATATAGAGAGCATGATGAAGAATATGACTAGCACACTTAAGTCTAACCCACTTCCTATGCATAGGGATTTTGTGAGAAAACAACTTATGGGAACAATAATCAACAAGCATAGGAAGACAAAACAAGCATAACTTCAAAAATTTAAGCACATAGAGAGGAAACTTGATATTATTGCAATTCCTACAAGCATATGTTCCTCCCTCATAATAATTTTCAGTAGCATCATGAATGAATTCAACAATATAACCAGCACCTAAAACATTCTTTTCATGATCTACTAGCATAGAATTTTTATTACTCTCCACATAAGAAAATCTATTCTCATCAATAGTAGTGGGAGCAAACTCAACAAAATATCTATCATGGGATTGAAAATTGAAATCAAGATGACAAGTTTCATGGTTATCATTATTCTTTATAGCATATTTGTCATCACAATAATCATCATAGATAGGAGGCATGCTTTCATAATAGTAAATTTGCTCATCCAAGCTTGGGGGACAAAAAATATCATTTTCATCAAACATAGCTTCCCCAAGCTTGTGGCTTTGCATATCATTAGCATCATGGATATTCAAGGAATTCATACTAACAACATTGCAATAATGCTCATCATTCACATATTTTATGCCAAGCATTCTATGTAATTCTTCTTCTAGTACTTGAGCACAATTTTCCTTTCCATCATATTCACGAAAAATATTAAAAAGATGAAGCGTATGAGACAAACTCAATTCCATTTTTTTGGTAGTCTTCTTTTATAAACTAAACTAGTGCTAAAACAAGAAACAAAAAGATTCGATTGCAAGATCTAAAGATATACCTTCACTTACCTAGCTTCCCCAGCAACGGCGCCAGAAACTGCTTGATGTCTACTACACAACCTTCTTCTTGTAAACGTTGTTGGGCCTGCAAGTGCACAGGTTTGTAGGACAGTAGGAAATTTCCCTCAAGTGGATGACCTAAGGTTTATCAATCCATGCGAGGCGTAGGATGAAGATGGTCTCTCTCAAACAACCCTGCAACCAAATAACAAAGAGTCTCTTGTGTCCCCAACACACCCAATACAATGGTAAATTGTATAGGTGCACTAGTTCGGTGAAGAGATGGTGATACAAGTGCAATATGGTTGGTAGATATAGGTTTTTGTAATCTGAAAATATAAAAACAGCAAGGTAACAAGTGGTAAAAGTGAGCGTAAACAGTATTGCAATGATAGTAAACAAGGCCTAGGGTTCATACTTTCACTAGTGCAAGTTCTTTCAACAATAATAACATAAATGGATCATATAACTATCCCTCAACATGCAACAAAGAGTCACTCCAAAGTCACTAATAGCGGAGAACAAACGAAGAGATTATGGTAGGTTACGAAACCACCTCAAAGTTATTCTTTCCAATCAATCCGTTGGGCTATTCCTATAAGTGTCACAAACAGCCCTAGAGTTCGTACTAGAATAACACCTTAAGATACAAATCAACCAGAACCCTAATGTCACCTAGATACTCCAATGTCACCTCAAGTATCCGTGGGTACGATTATACGATATGCATCACACAACCTCAGATTCATCTATTCAACAAACACATAGAACCTTAAAGAGTGCCCCAAAGTTTCTACCGGAGAATCAAGAACGTGTGCCAACCCCTATGCATAGGTTCATGGGCGGAACCCGCAAATTGGTCACCAAAACATACATCAAGTGGCACATGATATCCCATTGTCACCACGGATAAACACGACAAGACATACATCAAGTGTTCTCATAAAAGACTCAATCCGATAAGATAACTTCAAAAAGGGAAACTCAATTCATTACAAGAGAGTAGAGGGGGGGAAGAAACATAAGATCCAACTATAATAGCAAAGCTCGGGATACATCAAGATCGTGCCATAGAGGAACACGAGAGAACGAGAGAGAGAGAGAGAGAGAGAGAGAGAGAGAGAGAGAGAGAGAGAGAGATCAAACACATAGCTACTGGTACATACCCTCAGCCGAGGGTGAACTACTCCCTCCTCGTCATGGAGGCGCCGACATGATGAAGATGGCCACGGTGATGGGTTCCCCCCTCCGTGAGGTGCCGAACAGGCTCCCGAGAGGTTTTGGTGGCTCTGAGAGGTTTTGCGGCAGAACTCCCGATCTAATCTCTGTTCTGGAAGTTTTAGGATACGTGGGTATATATGGGTGAAAGGAGTACGTCGGTGGAGCTGCGGGGGCCCCACGAGGCAGGGCGGCGCGCCGTAGGGGGGTGGGCGCGCCCCCCACCCTCGTGGCCAGCTCCCGTATCTTCTGACGTAGAGTCCAAGTCTATCGGGTGGCTTTCCTTCCAAAAGTAACTTCTCCAGTTGATTTCGTTCCGTTTTGACTCCGTTTGATATTCCTTTTCCTCGAATCACTGAAATAGGCATAAAACAACAAATCTAGGCTGGACCTCCGGTTAATAGGTTAGTCCCAAAAATAATATAAAAGTGGATAATAAAGCCCAATATTGCCTAAAACAGTAGATAATATAGCATGGAGCAATCAAAAATTATAAATACGTTGGAGACGTATCACCCAACGGATTGATTGGAAAGAATAACTTTGAGGTGGTTTCGCACCCTACCATAATCTCTTCGTTTGTTTTCTGCTATTAGTGACTTTGGAGTGACTCTTTGTTGCATGTTGAGGGATAGTTATATGATCCAATTATGTTATTATTGTCGAGAGAACTTGCACTAGTGAAAGTATGAACCATAGGCCTTGTTTCCTAGCATTGCAATACCGTTTACGCTCACTTTTACCATTAGTTACCTTGCTGTTTTTCTATTTTCAGATTACAAAAACCTATATCTACCATCCATATTGCACTTGTATCACCATCTCTTCGCCGAACTAGTGCACCTATACAATTTACCATTGTATTAGGTGTGTTGGGGACACAAGAGACTCTTTGTTATTGTTGGAAATATGCCCTAGAGGCAATAATAAATTAGTTATTATTATATTTCCTTGTTCATGATAATCGTTTATTATTCATGCTATAATTGTATTGACCGGAAACAGCAATACATGTGTGGATACATAGACAACACCATGTCCCTAGTAAGCCTCTAGTTGACTAGCTCGTTGATCAATAGATGGTTACGGTTTCACGACCATGGACATTGGATGTCATTGATAACGGGATCACATCATTAGGAGAATGATGTGATGGACAAGACAATCCTAAGCCTAGCACAAAGATCGTGTAGTTAAGTATGCTAAAGCTTTTCTAATGTCAAGTATCTCTTCCTTAGACCATGAGATCATGCAATTCCCGGATACCGTAGGAGTGCTTTGGGTGTATCAAGCGTCTGGCGTAGCTGGGTGACTATAAAGGTGCACTCTGGTATCTCCGAAAGTGACCATTGGGTTGACACGGATCGAGGCGGGATTTGTCACTCCGGTAGAGCGGAGAGGTATCTGGGCCCCTCGGTAAGACATCATCATAATGTGCACAATGTGACCAAGGGGTTGATCACGGGATGATGTGTTACGGAACGAGTAAAGAGACTTGCGGTAACAAGATTGAACAAGGTATCGAGGATACCGACGATCGAATCTCGGGCAAGTACAATACCGCTAGACAAAGGGAATTGTATACGGGATCGATTGAGTCCTTGACATCGTGGTTCATCCGATGAGATCATCGTGGAACATGTAGGAGCCAACATGGGTATCCAGATCCCGCTGTTGGTTATTGACGGAGAACGTCTCGGTCATATGCGCATGATTCCCGAACCGTAGGGTCTACACATAAGGTTCGATGGCGCTAGGGTTATAAAGGAAGTTTGTATGTGGTTACCGAATGTTGTTGAGTCCGGATGAGATCCTGGGCGTCACGAGGAGTTCGGAATGGTCCGGAGGTAAAGATTTATATATGGGAAGTCCTGTTTTGGTCACCGGAAAAGTTTGAGGCGATATCGGTAATGTCTGGGACCACCGGAGGGTCGGGGTCCACCAAGTGGGGCCACCTGTCCCAGAAGGTTGCGTGGGCCAAGTGTGGGAGGAACCAGCCCCAAGGGGCTGGTGCGCCCACAAGGGGCCCAAGGCGCAGGATGAGTGGGAGGGGGCAAACCCTAGTCCAGATGGGCCCTAAGGCCCATCTAGTGGCGCCTCCTCTCCCTCCCTCTTGGCCGCCCCTTGAACCCATCTTGGGCTGCCGCCCCTCTAGGGGTGGGAACCCTAGAGGGGGCGCACCCTCCACCCCTTCCCCTATATATATGAGGCCTAGGGGCTGCCCATAACACGCGATTTGATCTCCCTCTTGGTGCAGCCCTGCCTCTCCTCTTCCTCCTCTCCCTTGGTGCTTGGCGAAGCCTGCGGGATGCCACGCTCCTCCACCACCACCACGCCGTTGTGCTGCTGCTGGATGGAGTCTTCCTTAACCTCTCCCTCTCTCCTTGCTGGATCAAGGCGTGGGAGGCGTCACCGGGCTGTCACGTGTGTTGAGCAGCGGAGGTGCCGTCCGTTCGCACTTGATCATCGGTGATCTGAATCACGGCAGTACGACTCCATCAACCCCGTTCACTTGAGCGCTTCCGCTTAACGATCTACAAGGGTATGTAGATGCACTCTCCTTCCCTTGTTGCTAGTTTCTCCATAGATAGATCTTGGTGACACGTAGGAAAATTTTGAATTTCTGCTACGTTCCCCTACAGTTATTTGGTTGCAGGGTTGTTTGAGAGAGACCATCTTCATCCTACGCCTCCCACAGATTGATAAACCTTAGGTCATCCACTTGAGGGAAATTTGCTACTGTCCTACAAACTTGTGCACTTGCAGGCCCAACAACGTCTACAAGAAGAAGGTTGTGTAGTAGACATCAAGCTCTTTTCTGGCGCCGTTGCCGGGGAGGTTAGTGCTTGAAGGTATATCTTTAGATCTTGCAATCGAGTCTTTTAATTTCTTGTTTTATCACTAGTTTAGTTTATAAAAGAAAACTATAAAAAATGGAATTTAGTTTGTCTCATACGCTTCAACTTTTTAATATCTTTCGTGAGTATGATGGAAAGGAAAATTGTGCTCAAGTGCTAGAAGAAGAAATCTATAGAATGTTTGGCACTAAATCTTTGTATGATGAGCATGATTGCAATGGTGTTAGTATGAATTCCTTCAATATCCATGATGCTAATGATATGCAAAGCCACAAGCTTGGGGAAGCTATGTTTGATAAAGATGATATTTTTTGTCCCCCAAGCTTTGATGAGCAAATTTACTATGATGTAAGCATGCCTCCTATCTATGATGATTATTGTGATGACACGTATGCCTTAAAGAATAATGATAACCATGAAACTTGTCATCTTGATCTTAATTTTCAATCACATGATAGTTATTTTGTTGAGTTTGCTCCCACTACTATTGTTGAGAAGAAATTTGCTTATGTGGAGAGTAGTAAAATTTCTATGCAAGTAGATCATGAAAAGAATGCTTTAGGTGTTTGTTATATTGTTGAATTCATTCATGATGCTACTGAAAATTATTATGAGGGAGGAATATATGCTTGTAGGAATTGCAATAATATCAAGTTTCCTCTCTATGTGCTTAAAGTTTTGAAGTTATGCTTGTTTTGCCTTCCTATGCTAGTTGATTATTGTTCCCATAAGTTGTTTGCTCAAAAAATCCCTATGAATAGGAAGTGGGTTAGACTTAAATGTGCTAGTCATATTCTTCATGATGCTCTCTTTATGTTTCAATTCTTATCTTTTATGCGAGCATCATTGAAATCATCATGCCTAGCTAGGGGCGTTAAACGATAGAGCTTGTTGGGAGGCAACCCAATTTTATTTTAGTTGCTTGCTTTTTGGTTCTGTTTAGGAATAAATAATCCATCTAGCTTCTGTTTAGATGTGGTTTTATGTTTTAATTAGTGTTTGTGCCAAGTAGAACCTTTGGGAAGACTTGGGTGAAGTCTTTATGATCATGCTGTAAAAAACAGAAACTTTAGCGCTCACGAGATTAGCTTCAACTTTTTACTGGAGAGTGATATTTAGCTGATTCTTTCTGAATATGATTACTAGACAAATTCCTCAGGTCCACCAATTTATTTTAGAACTTTTGGAGTTCCAGAAGTTTGCGTTAGTTACAGATTACTACAGACTGTTCTGGTTTTGACAGATTCTGTTTTTCGTGTGTTGTTTGCTTATTTTGATGAATCTATGGCTAGTAAAATAGTTTATAAACCATAGAGAAGTTGGAATACAGTAGGTTTAACACTAATATAAATAAAGAATGAGTTCATTACAGTAACTTGAAGTGGTGTTTTCTTTTCTTTCGCTAACGGAGCTTACGAGTTTTGTGTTAAGTTTTGTGTTGTGAAGTTTTCAAGTTTTGGGTAAAGATTCGATGGACTATGGAATAAAGAGTGGCAATAGCCTAAGCTTGGGGATGCCAAGGCACACCAAGGTAATATTCAATGATAACCAAGTGTCTAAGCTTGGGGATGCCCCGGAAGGCATCCCCTCTTTCGTCTTCGTTCATCGGTAACTTTACTTGGAGCTATATTTTTATTCACCACATGATATGTGTTTTGCTTGGAGCGTCATTTTATTTTATTTAGATTTGCTTGCTGTTTTAATAAAGTTTCAAGATCTGAAATTCTTAAATGTGGGAGAGTCTTCATATAGTTGCATAATTATGCGACTACTCATTGATCTTCACTTATATCTTTTGGAGTAGTTTGTTGTTTGCTCTAGTGCTTCACTTATATCTTTTAGAGCACAATGGTGGTTTTATTTTGAAGAAATAGATGAACTCTCATGCTTCACTTAGATTATTTTGAGAGTCTTAAATAGCATGGTAATTTTCTTAAATATTCCTAATATGCTAGGTATTCAAGAATAGTAAAAACTTTCTTATGAGTGTGTTGAATACTAAGAGAAGTTTGATGCTTGATGATTGTTTTGAGATATGGAGGTGATAATATCAAAGTCGTGCTAGTTGAGTAGTTGTGAATTTGAGAAATGCTTGTGTTGAAGTTTGCAAGTCCCGTAGCATGCACGTATGGTAAATGTTATGCAACAAATTTGAAACATGAGGTGTTATTTGATTGTCCTCCTTATGAGTGGTGGTCGGGGACGAGCGATGGTCTTTTCCTACCAATCTATCCCCCTAGGAGCATGCGTGTAGTGCTTTGGTTTATAATGGATTGTAGATTTTTGCAATAAGTATGTGAGTTCTTTATGACTAATGTTGAGTCCATGGATTATACTCACTCTCACCATTCCATCATTGCTAGCCTCTTGATGCAGTGCATTGCCCTTTCTCACATTGAGAGTTGGGCAAACTTAGCAGTGCATCAAACCCGTCATATGATACGCTCTTTAACATATAAACCTCCTTATATCTTCCTCAAAACAGCCACCATACCTACCTATTATGGCATTTCCATAGCCATTCCGAGATATATCGCCATGCAACTTTCCACCATACCGTTCATCATAACACATACATCATTATCATATTGTTTAGCATGATCATGTAGTTGGCATAGTATTTGTGGCAAAGCCACCGTTCATAATTATTTCATGCCACTCTTGATTCATTGCATATCCCGGTACACCGCCGGAGGCATTCATATAGAGTCATACTTTGTTCTAGTATCGATTTGTAATCATTGAGTTGTAAATAAATAGAAGTGTGATGATCATCATTTAATAGAACATTGTCCAAAAAAAGGAAGGAAAAAAGAGAAATAAAAGGGGCAATGTTCTTGAGGAGTCTGGATTAGGGGTGTCGAATAGCCGTACTATGACCTTTGGCGGACTCACGGACTATGAAGATACAAGATTGAAGACTTCGTCCGTGTCCGGATGGGACTTTCCTTGGCGTGGAAGGCAAGCTTGGCGATCTGGATATGTAGATTTCCTACCATTGTAACCGACTCTGTAACCCTAACCCTATTCGGTGCCTATATAAACCGGAGGTTTTAGTCCGTTAGACGAACAACGATCATACCATAGGCTAGCTTCTAGGGTTTAGCCTCTCCGATCTCGTGGTAGATCTACTCTTGTACTACCCATATCATCAATATTAATCAAGCTGGAGTAGGGTTTTACCTCCATCGAGAGGGCCCGAACCTGGGTAAAAACATCGTGTCCCTTGTCTCATGTTACCATCCACCTAGGCGCGATTCGGGACCCCTACCGAGATCCGCCGGTTTGACATCGACATTGGTGCTTTCATTGAGAGTTCCTCGTGTCGTCATCTTTAGGCCCGATGGCTCCTCCGATCGTCAATAACGATGCGCTCGGTGAGACTTTTCTCCCGGACAGATCTTCGTACCAGCGGCTTTGCACTGCGGGCAATTAAGCAGCCATCTGGAGCAGATTAAGCTACACCCTGGCCATCAGGTCATATTTGGAAGTTTGAACTACGGTGACATCCGCGGAGACTTGATCTTCGACGGGTTCGAGCCACAGCCAAGCGCGCTGCACTGTCACAAGGGGCATGATCTAGCTCTGCCGCCGGTCAGTGTCCTGGAGGCCGCACCGGTGTCCGCTCCGACCTTTAGATCGGAGCCGACTACGCCGATCGAGGACAGGTGGCTGGACACCGCCTCGGGGGCTGCGATCTCTACGGCGATTGAGCCATACACCTACCATGTCCTTTGCGAAGCTCATGACTCCAAGGTGCCGGACTCCTCTTCGGACTCCGAGCCCTCTGCGCCCCCGATAATCGAATCCGATTGGGCGCCGATCATGGAATTCACTGCCGCGGACATCTTTCAGCACTCGCCTTTTGGCGACATCCTGAATTCAATAAAATCTCTCTCCTTATCAGGAGAGCCCTGGTCGGATTATGGTCAGGAAGGTTGGGATGCGGACGACGAAGAAATTCAAAGCCCACCCACCACCCACTTCGTAGCCACTGTCGATGATTTAACCGACATGCTCGACTTCGACTCGAAGACATCGGCGGTATGGGCGGCGATGTAGGGAGGAGCATGAACCAGCACCTATAGGGCCTTTGGAGAACCACCTCATCTCACGATGTATACATGGTGGACACACCTAAAGGAACCGACGACGAGGAACAGCGGGGACTTCTGAGCGATCGCTCCATCGAAAAGCAGTCAAAACGGCGACGTAAGCGCCGTTCAAAGTCCCACCTCGACAAAGACAACAGCCATACAGACCCAGCTATAGAGCAGGGTGAACCGGTGGACGGTGAACATGCTATCGAGCAACCGTCCGAACATGACAATCTGGATAAACAACCCGTCCTCGGCGAAGATAACAGTCCAGACGAACTCACGCCGGACAAGTTGCTGGAGCAGAAGAACCTCCACAAAAGGCTCGTCGCCACAACACGTAGCCTGAAAAAGCAGAAGCAGAAGCTCGAAACAGCGGAAGATGCACTCAGAATCAGATGGAGCAAAGTACTCAACACCCATGAGACAAATCGGCGGCGATCGCCGAACAAAGAACTACCCAAAGCGAAAACTACTGCCCGAATTTGATGAGGAGGCAGTAGCGCGCCCACAATCAAAAAACAAGGAGGCCACCCGGTCGGATGGATGACCCCATGGCAAACAGAGAGCGGCAAACGGCGCCGCACACAAGCCGGCACGCGATCCACACAAGGATTCGCATCAAAAAGATGGCCCAGTTAGATCTATCTACGGGCCAAGAAAGCAAGCTCTAGTAAGCAAGGCAACACATCAAGTATCCGAACATCACGATACACCTAAATATAGGGGTGCCGCACACCCCCTATGTTTCATCGATGAGGTGCTGGATCATGAATTTCCAGCGGGATTCAAGCCCGTAAACATAGAGGCATACGATGGAACAACAAACCACAGAGTCTGGATTGAGGATTACATCCTCCATATACACATGGCTAGAGGAGATGATCTCACGCCATAAAATACTTACCCTCAAGCTCAAAGGCCAGCCCAGCATTGGCTTAAAAGCCTTCCGAAAACACCATTGGAAGTTGGGAAGAGCTCGAGGATGCCTTCGGGCAAATTTTCAAAGGACCTATGTCCGACCTCCGGATCCGACGATTTAAGTCACATAGCTCAACAGCCCGGAGGGTCAGCCCGGAAATTTTGGAACAGATTCCTTACTAAAAAGAACCAAATAGTCGACTGCCCGGACGCCGAAGCCTTAGCGGCTTTCAAACACATCATCCGAGACGAATGGCTCGCCAGACACCTCGGCCAAGAAAAGCCAAGAACAATGGCCGCATTAACAAGCCTCATGTCCCGCTTTTGCGCGGGAGAGGATAGCTGGCTAGCAAGATGCAGCACCGGCGACCCAAGTACATCCGAAGTAAGGGATGGAAACGGGAAACCACGACGCAGCAAGGACCAGCGTCGGACCAAGGGAACAGCCCGAAGAGCACGGCAGTCAACGCCGGATTCAAAAGCTCTCGGCAGGATCATAAAAAGCTGCCCCTTAAGGATAACAGGGACGAGCTATCTAGCAAACAAAATCTTGGACAAGATATGCCAAATCCACAGTACTCAGGAAGCACGCAAACCACACCCACAGAGATTGTTGGGTCTTCAAGCAGTCCGGCAAACTCAACGCCCGAACACAAGGGGCTCGACATACCAAGCAAGGGCGATGGCGAACCCCAAAAGCAGAGCACCGGAAAACAAAAGAATTTCCACAAGAAATCAAAACAGTGAGCTCACTTCACGTGACAAAAGGGAAAAATAAGCGGCGCCCATAGAGTGCAGCGCCATAGGGCCTATCCGGAAGAGTCCCGCCTTTGGTTGTTAAAACCAATCACCTTCGACCATCGGGATTACTCTAGAAGTATACGGAACACAGGTTGGACTGCCTTGATATTAGATCCGATAATTGGTGGACTCCAATTTTCACAAGTCCTAATGGACGGCGGAAGTGATCTAAACCTGCTATATCAGGACACAATCCGCAATATGGGGATAGACCCAACCAAATTTCGCCACGACAACTCTTCCTTTCAAGGGGTAATGCAGGCCCATATGCCCATTATGCGGGCTCTCTCTGCTAGGAGTTGTGTTGGCTCACCCGACAACTTCCGCCGTGAAAAGTTAACCTTCCACCTCGCCCTATTTACAAGTAGCTATCAAGCACTATTGGGACACGAAGCTTTCGCCCGCTTTAACGCAATACCGCATTATGCATCCCTTACACTTAAAATGCCCGGTCCACGTGGCATCATCTCATTAAAGGGAAACATCAAGGGTTCCTCGAGTCCGGAAAATTGTGCGGATACCTTGACAGCCCCACAATAAACCGGCCTCACCAATACAAGCACTTAGACAGGTCGGCCAGACCCCGGACATGGCTGTACGAGTCCGGCGTAAACATACAAGGGCTCGCTAGACGCATACCCCCGTACAAGGGGCTCCCTGCATCCACAACAAGAGACAATAAAGCTCAATTTTGTTCATTCTTTGAATTGTACTTTGTTTATATAATATAATGTACATTTTCGCACGATCTTTTTCAACTAAGTTCCTCTCTTTTACAGATGAACACCGTGCTACACCCGTCCGAGGATCTGGCGGAAGCGGAGACACGGTAGCAGGCGTGCGGTAGGGACCCGTTGCAAGGATTCTTTTCAGATTAAGACCCTGCGTAAACCTTGTTTACTGTCTCTTGTTGATACACATCCCCCGTTTTCTTGCTATAACCAATGAGCAGGCTGGCGTTTTCGCATAGGCCACGTCAGAATTTTGCGCGTACCTGGACACCAGGGGCTTTTTACCAAGGGCGATTGTTCGACCCGTTTTCATAAAGACCGAATACCTTAGGGAGTGTTCGGCGTCTCGAGTTAGGCCTTATATGCATCAGCTCTAAATCATGTCTTTGGTCAAATGTTGGGTTTGCCCGGCTCCTGAGTTTTGCTGCCTTACGTTCCGCTCTATCGGCTACTGCGGCACCAGGAGAACTACTGCGATTGTGCCCCCGGTTCGGCGGGGAGCACCTCGATGAAAGCGGCTGACTGTCATGACATAGCGTGAGACTGGTCAACCACTCGATGACAATAAGGAATCTTTAGAATTCCTCCGCATTGACGAAGGGCCATTTCGGCCAGCACATCTGCGCCCGAATTCGGGTGGAGCGGTGCCCCTAGGGGCTATATAGTAGCCCCACCGTCGAACTCCTATGGCTAAGTGAAAGTGATAAAGCATTATAGTCCGGTTGCCTAGTTTGCTGCGCTATCACCTCCTTTGTAGGACCAAGGCGTTGGATCAAGTGTGAAAATCGTTTTACGCAAACACCCCGCATTATATGCGTGGGGCTGAAGCCAAAGACTGCCATCTTTCAGGTTATATACACATATACATTAACGGCCGCATAGGAGGTATTTTTAATTCTTGAAAGCACAAGTATAAAAAGCTTTTATATTCCACCGAAACATTGTTTCACAATAATACATGTTATTCGAACATAATATCCTTCGGGCACTGCGTGTCTATTAAACGAGCGCCCTGAAGAACTTCTTGAAAATAGTGCTCGACGGGTACTCGGCTTCCGTCCGAATCTTGGGATGCAATATCGGTGGACTTCATCTCCGCCCAGTATGCCTTGACACGGGCAAGAGCCATCCGCGCACCCTCTATGCATGTTGACCGCCTCATTGCTTTGATATGCGGCACCGCACCAAGGAACTGTTGCACCAAGCCAAAATAACTCTTCGGCTCGGGCCTTTTCGGCCACAAATAAGTCACGACATTCTTCATGGCAAGTCCAGACAACCTATTCAGCTCCGCCCATTCGGCCAAACGATCGGTTAATGGAAGTGGGCGCTCTGGACTCTGAGCTGCGACCAAAAAGCTCTTCCATCTCGTGATCCTTTTGATCTCCGAAGTGTTGGCGCGTCCGTGCACTTTCGCCGCCAAGTCGAGATAAGCATCCGCACTACTCCACAGCCGGTCCAAGCGAGCATATTTAGGATCCGTGAACTTCCCTCGTAGCGAAAGGGCTTTCCGGCGCGATATCTCGGCTGGCGTAGCTCCTCCTTCATAGCTCTCATCGCAGAGCGAGCATCCTTAGCCTCGGTGGTGGCCTTCTTGAGTCCTCTTGCTCCGCTCGACCTTCTTTTCAAGAAGCTCGCAGCGGTCGGTAGCATTCTTCAACTTCACGGCCATCTCGGCCATTTCCTTCTTGCTTCGGCAGTGAGCAGCCTGTTCGGCTTTTAGCTCTTCGGACGCCTTTAAGGCAGCCGCATCACTTTTCCTGGCATGTTCCTTGGCTCGGGCAAGCTCCGCCCGAAGATTCTCCATGGCAGCGGCACCATCTGCATCAAGCATACATGTTGTAAGGCACGGGCATCAAGCTCCCTTACTAGGTGTCCGCGGAGAAATTGCATACCTTGTGACTCGTCCAGCTGCTTGTTGACAAGCGCGATGTCGGCATCCGCCACGTCAAGTTGCCGCTCGAGTTCGGCAAATTCATCGATCCGGCTAGCCACGGACGCCCGCCACCTACATAGGAAAGGCGACATATTATATCTGGGATTATGATCCTCGCACGCTGTCATTTTGACAACGCACCGAGTCTCAGTGCTACTATCTACAGGCGCATCTTATATATGCGGAACCGTCAAAAGGTACATCATTGCACGTACCTCAAAACCCGTCGATAAACTCTGGCGGCCTCGTACAACCCGCTTTCGCGGGACGAAATCTTTTCAATCACCCTACCCATCAATGCAGGGTGATCTTACGAGATAGACACTCGCCCGAGCAGATCCTTCAACTCCTCCGACCGTGCACCGGAGGTGCGGACTCGTCCGATGGCCTTTTGAAGGCGGACACGGAGGGCTCCGAGGCCCTCGACCACACTCTACCCTGCGGATTCGGGAAACCCTCGCGGCGACACCTCGGGATCGTCCGCCTCGCTAGGCGGTACGGCAGGGGAGGCGTTCCGCTCTCCATCATCTCGAGCGAAGATCCCCGAAGGCGAGCTCTGCTGAGAAGGGCTGAGATCCGAACTACAAGGTAAAATTTCGGTCATCTTCAGAAATAAAACAGGGATGTCTTTTATTTTATAAACTCCCCTCTCTACTTACAGCTTGCTGGAGGGTTGATCTCCTTGGGGAAACAATGCGGCCAGGGCATCATCGATGCAGGACCCTCTGGCGAAGAGTTCTTCCCGCGCTTTGAGGCCTTGGTCTCCGGATCTCCAGAGGCGGTCCTTTTCTCCCCTTGGATGGAGGGATTATCGATCCCTCCCTTCTTGATAACCTCCTTCACGGAGGCAGTAGCTTCCTTGTTCCCCCCTTCGCCTTCTCCTAAAGGCGCAGCCTCCAGCATCCTGGTTAACACTGGATCTGGCGTGGTCTCAGGGAGGGGGGCCGGACACCTGATCAGTTTTGCTTTCGCTATCCACTCCTGCTTAAGGGACAACTCTTTTGAGGGCAAGTTTATGATAAATATACGGATAGCATGTCCGGGTACGGGACTACTTACTTGAGCATCCGGGCGATTGCAGCTCAGACATGCATCCTCGGTCAAGTCCGGACACATTGCTTGTGGTCCGAAGAACAGTTTGTACATATCCACGGGCGTTGCACCCATGAAGTGTTGAAGAGCTCATGGTCCCTCCGGATTGAACTCCCACAGGCGGAGGGGGCGACGTTTGCAGGGCAGGATGCGACGAATCAGCATGACCCGCGTTACTACGACCAGATTGATCTCTCTCTCTAGGAGGTCTCGAATACGGCCCTGCAACAAGGGCACATCCTTGAACGGCCCCCAGTCAAGCCCTTTATTGACCCATGACTCCAGCCTCTGTGGAGGACCCGAGCGAAAGGCGGGTGGCGCCACCCATTTGGTGCCCCTGGGAGCTGTGATATAAAACTACTCTTGCTGCCATAAACTGAGCTCCTTTTGAAAAGAGCCCTCGGGCCTTGGAGCATCAACATTCTTACTTATAACAGCCCCTCCGCACTCTGCCTGTTGCCCCTTGATCATCTTCGGCTCCACCTTGAAGGTTTTGAGCCACAATCCGAAGTGTGGGGTAATGCGGAGGAAGGCTTCTATCTGACGATGAGCAGCGAGATGTGGAGGATGGACTCGGATCCAAGTCGTGAAATTCCAGCCCGTAATAAAACATGAGCCCCCTCACGAAGGGGTCCATCGGGAAACTTAGTCCCGAAGGAAGTGGGGCGTGAACACTACGCTTTCACGGGCTTGTGAGTGGGAATAACCTGCCCTTGAGCAGGCAGCCTATCTGATTTCGCGGTTAGATACTGGCATCTCTTAGCTTTAGGGCGTCTTCTTCCATGACGGAGGAAGGCATCCACCGGCCTTGGAGGTCGGGCGGACATCTTGAAGGTCGGCGCTGAATCTGGAGCTTTGGGTGTTGG
Organism: Aegilops longissima; assembly: GCA_021605205.1. NCBI lineage: Eukaryota > Viridiplantae > Streptophyta > Magnoliopsida > Poales > Poaceae > Aegilops > Aegilops longissima. The sequence continues at coordinate 537,290,709 of CM038678.1, forward strand.
AACTTCAAGCGAGGGTGGATTTGATGGAGATTGAGAAAAAGGAGCAGGGCCTTGGTCTCTTTATAAAGAGGTTGAATACGAGAGCCCTCCACGAGGGAGTCTGGATAAGGGGTGTCCGGATAGCGGACTATGACCTTTGGCGGACTCTGGACTATGAAGATACAAGATTGAAGACTTCGTCCGTGTCCGGATGGGACTTTCCTTGGCGTGGAAGGCAAGCTTGGCGTCTGGATATGTAGATCTCCTACCATTGTAACCGACTACTGTAACCCTAACCCTATTCGGTGTCTATATAAACCGGAGGGTTTTAGTCCGTGGGGACGAATAACAATCATACCATAGGCTAGCTTCTAGGATTTAGCCTCTCTAATCTCGTGGTAGATCTACACTTGTACTACCCATATCATCAATATTAATCAAGCAGGAGTAGGGTTTTACCTCCATCGAGAGGGCCCGAACCTGGGTAAAAACATCGTGTCCCTTGTCTCCTGTTACCATCCGCCTAGACACACAGTTCGGGACCCCTACCGAGATCCGCGGTTTGACACGACATTGGTGCTTTCATTGAGAGTTCCTGCGTGTGCGTCATCCTTAGGCCCGATGGATCATCCGATCATCAACAACGATGCGCTCGGTGAGACTTTTCTCCCGGACAGATCTTCGTATTGGCGGCTTTGCTGCGGGCAATTAAGCAGCCATCTGGAGCAGATTAAGCTTCGCCCTGGCCATCCGGTCAGATTTGGAAGTTTGAACTACGGCTGCCATCGCGAAGACTTGATCTTGACGGGTTGAAACCACAGCCAAGCGCGCCGCCTTTATCACGAGGCATGATCTATCTCGCCGCGGACGGTGTCTGGAAAACGCACGAGTCCGCTCCGACCTTTAGTTTGAGCCGACCGCACTTCTCGATGACGGGTGGCAGGACACGCCTCGGGGCTGCGATCTCTCGGCGATTGAGCCGTACACCTACCCGTCCTTTGCGGCTTCGTGACTCAAAGCGCGGACTCCTCTCCGGACTCGAGCCTTCGCGCCCCCAATCGAATCCGATTAGGCGCCCGATCGTGGAATTCCTGCCGCGGACATCTTTCGGCACTTTTCGCCCTTTGGCAACATTCTGAGTTCACTAAAGTCTCTCTCTTTATCGGAGAGCCTGGCGGATTATGGTCGGGAAGGTTGGGATGCGGACGGCGAAGAAAATCAAAGCCCACCCACCACCCCGCCCGTAGCCAACTTGTCGATGATTTAACCGACATGCTCGACTTCGAGTCCGAAGACATCGACGGTATGGACGACGATGCAGGAGACAACCAACAACCAGCGCTCACAGGGCACTGGAAGGCCACCTCATCATATGACATATACATGGTGGACATCCCAAAAGATGGGAATGGCGATGGAACAGCGGAGGATGACCCCTCGAAGAAACAGCCTAAGCGCCGGCGTCAGCGGCGCCGCTCTAAATCCCGCCACAGCAAAAACGGTGATTCCAGCACGGGAGATAATAACACCCCGAACAGTGCCAAAGACAACCCCCTCCAGCAAGATTCAGCGCAGGAGGATGGAGAAGCCAGCCCTCATGAGAGAGCGGCAGAAAAAGAGGTAGAGGACGATAATTACATGCCTCCCTCTGAAGATCAGGCAAGCCTCGACGACGATGAATTTGTCGTGCCCGAGGATCCTGTCAAACAAGAGCGTTTCAAACGCAGGCTCATGGCCACGGGAAGCAGCCTCAAGAAAAAGCAGCAACAGCTTAAAGCTGACCAAGATTTGCTAGCTGACAAATGGACTGAAGTCCTTGCGGCCGAAGAGTATGAACTCGAGCGCCCCTCCAAGAGCTACCCAAGATGCAGGATGCTACCCCGATTAGAGGAGGAAGCACCTAAACCTACATCACCGGTGCATGATATGGCTGACCGGCCGCCTCGTGGCCGCGACATAGAGGCCTCTCGGCCCTCAATTCAAGCCGCACCCGTCGCCGCTCAAAAATACAAAGGCACGGGGAAAAGCGCCAGACCTGCGAGATATATTGGAGGACAAGGCAAGGCAGACAAGATCGATCTATGGATCGGCGTGGGCGCCCACAACACGTGATGATAACATCACGCCAGATATGGCAACTCCGGCCGGGCGAACACGATGAACAAAGCTCATTTGAGCTGCGTCGTGATATAATATCTGAGGCGCCACACACCCACTATGCTTCACGGATGAAGTGATGGACCATCAAATCCACGAGGGTTTCAAACCCATAAACATTGAATCATACGATGGCACAACAGATCCGTAGTGCGGATCGAGGACTATCTCCTTCACATCCACATGGCCCTTGGTGATGATCTACACGCCATCAAATACCTCCCACTCAAGCTTAAAGGACCAGCGGCATTGGCTTAACAGCTTGCAGAGTCAATTGGTTGTTGGGAAGACACGGAAGCCGCATTCCTCGAGAATTTCTAGGGCACATATGTGCGACCACGAGACGCCGATGACCTAAGCCACATAATTCAGCAGCCAGAGGAATCGACCAGACAATTCTGGACATGGTTCCTAACCAAGAAAAATCAAATCGTCGATTGTCCGGATGCCAAGGCCCTTGCAGCCTTCAAACACAACATCAGCGACGAGCGGCTTGCCGGTACCTAGGACAGGAAAAGAGCGAAATCCATGGCAGCCCTCACAACACTCATGACCGCTTTTGCGGCGGAGAGGACAACTGGCTAGCTCGTAGTAACAACATGACCAAGAGCCACGGTAATTCGGATATCAAGGACAGCGATGGCAGGTCGCGTCGCAACAAGCACTAAGCGCCGCGTAACGGCGATAATCTTTGAGGATACGGCGGTCAATGCGGATTCAGAGGCTCTAAACCGGTCAGCGGAAAAAGCCATTCAAAAGAAATACTCGGGCCCGTCCAATTTGGACCGAATACTCGCTTCGCTCGTGCGGATACATGGCACCCCGAAAAACTAGCCAATTACACCAACAGGATTGTTGGGTGTTCAAGCAGGCAGAGCAAGTTAAATGCCAAAAACAATGACAAGGGGTTGCATAGCGATGGCGAGGAGAGCCCGGCCACCGAACAATAGAGGACGAAGGGCTTCCCCCGCAAGTGCGGACGGTGAACATGATATCGCAACCCACATACCCAAAGGGAGCGAGCGTGCACTAAGGGGCGTATATGCGATGGAGCGATCGCCCCAAAGTTCAACCCGTGGTCTTCCTGCCCGATCACTTTTGATCGAAGGACCACCCACTAGCATCCGCCATGGCGGATTCGCGCATTGGTTCTAGACCCAATCATTGACGGATTTCACCTCACTAGAGTCCTAATGGACGGCGGGCAACTGAACCTACTTTATCGGGATACGGTCGCCAAAATGGGCATAGACCCATCAAGGATTAAACCCACGAAAGCGACCTTCAAAGCGTCATACCAGTGTAGAGGCCAACTATGCAGGCTCGAGTTAAACTTGAAGTGGTCTTGGATCCCCAGATAACCACGGGCGAGAGTTAATCTTGACATAGTCCCGTTCATAGCGGCTATCATACCTTTGCTCGGACGAACCGCATTTTCAAAGTTCAATGCGGTGCCGCACACGCATATCTCAAGCTCAATATGCCAGGTCCTCGAGTCATTACGGTCAATGGAAACACCGAGCGCTCTCTCGGGGACGGAGGAGCATCTGGCTGACCCGCATGGCGGAAGTACAAAGCAGCCTCTTAAGGCAATTCTCGAAGTCCGGCTATTAAACGTCCGGACATCGTCAAGCGCGCCCGGAGTAACCTACAACAAGACCGCCTGGCATGTTCCGAGCACGCATAGCAATGCGGCCCAAGCCCTAGCCCTCGCGAAATCGCGAAACCAGTATTACGCGTACATAATTACGCTCTAGAAGTACCATGGGCACAGGGGAAGGGGCACAACCGCGGCATGCCCAGAATGCGGCTCAACCTCACCAGGGGCTCCCGATTGTGTCATTCTTTTTTTCTTTCTTTCTTTTTACTTTCAGGACTCCGTTCTCACGAAGCCCTGTCCGGCATTAGAATCGCCGAACACATGATGCAACAGCCAGGGAAGCAGAAAGCTACGTTGTTGGGTAGCGTAGTAATTTCAAAAATTTTCCTACGATCACGCAAGACCATGGTGATGGCATAGCAGCGAGAGGGGAGAGTGTCCGTCCACGTACCCTCGTGAACCGAAAGCGAGGCGTTATATTACTTGAGTTGTTGATGTAGTCGTCGTCTTCACGATCCGACCGATCCAAGCACCGTTACTCCGGCACCTCCGAGTTCTTGGCACACGTTCAGCTCGATGGCGATCCCGAGCTCCGATCCAGCAAAGCGTCGGGAAGGAGTTCCGTCGACCTGACGGCGTGGTGGCGATCTTGATGTTCTACCGTCGCGAGGCTTCGCCTAAGCACCGCTACAATATGACCGAGGTGGAATATGGTGGAGGGGGCACCGCTGCAGCTAAGGCGATCCGTAGATCAACTTGTGTGTTCTAGGGTGCCCCCTGCCCCGTATATAAAGGAGCAAGGGGAGGGCGGCCAGCCTTGGGGCGCACCAAGGGAGGGAGTCCTCCTCCTAGTAGGAGTAGGACTCCCTTTCCTAATCCTACTAGGAAGAGGAAGGGAAGGAAAGAGAGGGAGAGGGAGAGGGAAAGGGGCTGCCCCCCTCCTAGTCAGTCGGACTCCCCATGGAGGCGCACCACCTCTGGTGCAGCCCTCTCTCTCCCTCTTGGCCCAATAAGGCCCATAACTTCCCGGGGGTTCGGTAACCCCTCCGGCACTCCGGTTTTCTCCGGAAACTTCCGGAACCTTTCGGTGTCGAATATAACCATCAATATATCAATCTTTATGTCTCGACCATTTGAGACTCCTCGTCATGTCGTGATCACATCCGGGACTCGAACTCCTTGGTACATCAAAATACATAAACTCATAATAACCGTCATTGAAACCTTAAGCGTGCGGACCCTACGGTTCGAGAACTATGTAGACATGACCTAGAACTATTCTCGGTCAATAACCAATAGCGGAACCTGGATGCTCATATTGGTTCCTACATATTCTCTGAAGATCTTTATCGGTCAAACCGCATAACAACATCGTTGTTCCCTTTGTCATCGGTATGTTACTTTCCGAGATTCGATCGTCGGTATCAATACCTAGTTTAATCTCGTTACGGAAAGTCTCTTTACTCGTTCCGTAATACATCATCTCACAACTAACTCTTTAGTTGCAATGCTTACAAGGCTTTATGTGATGTGTATTACCGAGAAGGCCTAGAGATACCTCTCCGACAATCGGAGTGACAAAACCTAATCTCGAAATCGCCAACCCAACAAGTACCTTTGGAGACACCTGTAGTACTCCTTTATAATCACCCGATTCGTTGTGGCGTTTGGTAGTACCAAAGTGTTCCTCCGGTAAATGGGAGTTGCATAATCTCATAGTTACGAGGAACATGTATGGGTCATGAAGAAAGCATTAACATACTAAGCGATCAAGTGTTAAGCTAACGGAATGGGTCATGTCAATCAGATCATTCAACTAATGATGTGACCTTGTTAATCAAATAACAACTCCTTGTTCATGGTTAGGAAACATAACCATCTTTGATTAACAAGCTAGTCAAATAGAGGCATACTAGTGACATCTTGTTTGTCTATATATTCACACATGTATTATGTTTCCGGTTAATACAATTCTAGCATGAATAATAAACATTTATCATGATATAAGAAATAAATAATAACTTTATTATTGCCTCTAGGGCATATTTCCTTGATCTCCCACTTGCACTAGAGTCAATAATCTAGATTACAAAGTAATGATCCTTACACCCATGGAGTCTTGGTGCTGATCATGTTTTGCTCGTGGAAGAGGCTTAGTCAGCGGTGCGCAACATTCAGATCCGTATGTATTTTGCAAATCTCTATGTCTCCCACTTGGACTTGGTCCCGAATGGAATTAGGCGTCTCTTGATGTGCTTGGTCCTCTTGTGAAATCTGGATTCCTTTGCCAAGGCAATTGCACGATATTGTCACGGAAGATCTTCATCGGTCCCGATGCACTAGGTATGACACCTAGATCGGAAATGAACTCTTTCATCCAGACTCCTTCATTTGCTGCTTCGAAGCAGCTATGTACTCCGCTTCACATGTAGATCCGCCACGGCGCTTTGTTTAGAACTGCACCAATGGCAGCTCCACCGTTTAATAAAAACACGTATCCGGTTTGCGATTTAGAATCGTCCGGATCGGTGTCAAAACTTACATCGGCGTAACCATTTACGACTAGCTCTTTGTCACCTCCATATCGAGAAACATATCCTTAGTCCTTTTCGGTATTTCGGGATGTTCTTGACGCTGTCGATGATCCACTCTGGATTACTTTGGTACCTTCTGCCAAGCTTACAGCTAAGCATCGTCGGTCTGGTACACAGCATTGCATACATGATAGAGCCTATGGCTGAAGCATAGGAACATCTTTCATTTTCTCTCTATCTTCTGCTGTGGTGGGGCATTGAGTCGACTCAATCTTACACCTTGTAACACAGGTAAAAACCTTTCTTTGCACGATCCATTTTGAACCTTTTCAAAACTTTATCAAGGTATGTGCTTTGTGAAAGTCAATCAAGCGTCTTGATCTATCTCTATAGATCTTGATGCCTAATATATAAGCAGCTTCACGAGGTCTTTCATTGAAAACTTTTATTCAAGTATCCTTTTATGCTATCCAGAAATTCTATATCATTTCCAATCAATAATATATCGTCCACATATAATATTAGAAATGCTCTGAGCTCCCACTCACTTTCTTGTAAATCTGAGGCTTCTCCAAAAGTGCATATAAACCCATATCTTTGATCACACTATCAAGCGTTTATTCAACTCGAGAGGCTTGCACGGACCATAAATTGATCGTTGGAGCTTGCACACTTTGTTAGCACCTTTTGGATCGACAAAACCTTCTGGTTGCATCATATACAACTCTTCTTCTAGAAATCCATTCAAGAATGCAGTTTTACATCCATTTGCCAAATTTCATAATCATAAAATCGGCAATTGCTAACATGATTCGAGACGGACTTAAGCATCGCTTCTGGTGAGAAAGTCTCATCGTAGTCAACCCCTTGAACTTGTCGAAAACCTTTTGCAACAAGTCGAGCTTTGTAGAAAGATTACATTACCATCGGCGTCGGTCTTCTTCTTAAAATCCATTTATTCTCAATAGCTTGCCGATCATCGGGCAAGTCTACCAAAATCCATACTTTGTTCTCATACATGGATCCCATCTCAGATTTCATGGCTTCAAGCCATTTTGCGAATCTGGGCTCACCATCGCTTCTTCATAGTTCGTAGGTTCATCATGATCTAGTAGCATGACTTCGAATAGGATTACCGTACCACTCAGTGCGGATTTTATTCTGGTTGATCTCTGAGTTCGGTGACAACTTGATCTGAAGTTTCATGATCTTTATCATTATCTTCCTCACTAAGCTGGTGTAGGTGTTACGAAACTGATTTACGTGACGAACTACTTTCAATAAGGGAGCTGGTACTATTACCTCATCAAGTTCCACTTTCCTCCCACTCACTTCTTTGAGAGAAACTCCTTCTCTAGAAAGGATCCATTTTAACAACGAATGTTTTGCCTTGGATCTGTGATAGAAGGTGTACCCAATTGTCTCCTTTGGGTATCCTATGAAGACACATTTCTCGATTTGGGTTCAAGCTTATCAGGTTGAAGTTTCTTCACATAAGCATCGCAACCCCAAACTTTCGAAGCGACAACTTTGGTTTCTTGCTAAACCATAGTTCATAAGGCGTCGTCTCAGCGGTTTTGGCGGTGTCCTATTTAGCGTGAATCGGCCGTCTCAAGAGCATAACCCCAAAATGATAGCGGTAAATCTGTAAGAGACATCATAGATCGCACCATATCCGATAAAGTGCGATTCTGACGTTCGGACACACCATTGCGCTGTGGTGTTCGGGTGGCGTGAGTTTGCGAAACTATTCGCTTTGTTTCAAATGTAGACCAAACTCGTAACTCAAATATTCGCCTCCACGATCAGATCGTAGAAACTTTATTTTCTTATTACGATGATTTTCAACTTCACTCTGAAATTCTTTGAACTTTTCAAATGTTTCAGACTTATGTTTCATTAAGTAGATATACCCATATCTGCTCAAATCATCTGTGAAGGTGAGAAAATAACGATATCATACGAGCTTCAACATTCATTGGACCACATACATCCGTATGTATGATTTCCAATAAATCTGTTGCTCTCTCCATAGTACGGAGAAGCGGTGTTTTAGTCATCTTGCCCATGAGGCACGGTTACATAAGTGCCAAGTGATTCATAATCAAGTGACTCCAAAGTCCATCGATATGGAGTTTCTTCATGCGTTTTACACCGATATGACCTAAGCGGCGATTGCCACAAATAAGTTGCACTATCATTATCAACTCTGCATCTTTTGGTTTCAACATTATGAATATGTGTATCACTACTATCGAGATTCATTAAAATAGACCACTCTTCAAGGGTGCATGACCATAAAAGATATTATTCATATAAATAGAACAACCATTATTCTCGATTTAAATGAATAACCGTCTCGCATCAAACAAGATCCAGATATAATGTTCATGCTCAGCGCGGCACCAAATAACAATTATTCAGGTCTAAAACTAATCCGAAGGTAGATGTAGAGGTAGCGTGCCATTGCGATCACATCGACTTTGGAACCGTTTCCCAGCGCATCGTCACCTCGTCCTTTGCGGTGTTAAGCAATCCGTAGTTCTGTTTGAGTTGCAAATATTAGCAGAACCAGTATCAAATACCAGTACTCTGCGAGCTCTAGTAAGGTACACATCAATAACAAGTATATCACATATACCTTTGTTCACTTTGCCATCCTTCTTATCCGCCAAATACTTGGGGCAGTTCCGCTTCGGTGACCGATCGCTTGCGGTAGAAGCACTCAGTTTCAGGCTTAGGTCGGACTTGGGTTTCTTCTCTGATCGACAACTTGTTTGCTGTTCTTCTTGAAGTTCCTTCTTCTTCCCTTTGCCTTTCTTCTTGAAACTAGTGGTCTTATTGACCATCAACACTTGATGCTCCTTTTGATTTCTACCTCCGCAGCTTTTAGCATTGCGAAGAGCTCGAGCATAGTCTTTACTAACCCTTGCATATTATAGTTCATCACGAAGCCTTTGTAGCTTGGTGGCGGTGATTGAAGAATTACATCAATGACACAATCATCCGGAAGATTAACTCCCAGTTGATTCAAGTGATTGTAATACCGGACATTTTGAGTATGTGCTCCTTGTGAACTATTCTCCTCCATCTTGCAGCTATAGAACTTATTGGAGACTTCATATCTCTCAATCCGGGCATTACATTGAAATATCAACTTCAACTCTGGAACATCTCATATGCTCCATAGCGTTCAAAGCGTCGTTGAAGACCAGTTCTAAGCCGTAAAGCATGGCACTTGAACTATAGAGTAGTCATCAGCTCTGCTTTGCGGGCGTTCACAACCGGCTCGGCATCTGCTGCGAGCTGTCACCCAGCGGTGCTTCGGGGCGTAACTTTTACGTGCAGCAATGAGGATTATCCTCAGATTACGGACCCGATCCGTGTAATTGCTACCATCATCTTTCAACTTTGCTTTCTCAAGGCGCATTAAAATTCAACGGAACAACGGCACGAGCCATCTATCTACGATAAACATAGACAAGCAAAATACTATCGGTACTAAGTTCATGATAAATTTAAGTTCAATTAATCATATTATTAAAGAACTCCCACTTAGGCAGACATCTCTCTAGTTATCTAAGTGATCACGTGATCCAAATCAACTAAACCATAACCGATCATCACGTGAGATGGAGTAGTTTTCAATGGTGAACATCTTATGTTGATCATATCGCTATATGATTCACGTTCGACCTTCGGTCTCCGTGTTCGAGGCCATATCTGTATATGCTAGGCTCGTCAAGTATAACTGAGTATTCTGCGTGTGCAAAACTGGCTTGCACCCGTTGTAGATGGACGTAGAGCTTATCACACCCGATCATCACGTGGTGTCTCGGCACGACGAACTTTGCAGCGGTGCATACTCGGGAGAACACTACTTGATAATTTTTAGTGAGAGATCATCTTATAATGCTACCGTCAATCAAAGCAAGATAAGATGCATAAAGGATAAACATCACATGCAATCAATATAAGTGATATGATATGGCCATCATCATCTTGTGCTTGTGATCTCCATCTCCAAAGCACCGTCATGATCACCATCGTCACCGGTAGCGACACCTTGATCTCCATCGTAGCATCGTTGTCGTCTCGCCAACTATTGCTTCTCGACTATCGCTACCGCTTAGTGATAAAGTAAAGCAATTACATGGCGTTGCATTTCATACAATAAGCGACAACCATATGGCTCCTGCCGATTGCCGATAACTTCGGTTACAAAACATGATCATCTCATACAATAAAATATAGCATCACGTCTTGACCATATCACATCACAACATGCCTGCAAAAACAAGTTAGGCGTCCTCTACTTTGTTGTTGCAAGTTTTACGTGGCTGCTACGGGCTGAGCAAGAACCGTTCTTACCTCGCATCAAAACCACAGCGATACTTCGTCAAATAGACTCCGTTTAACCTTCTCAAGGACGGGCGTATGCACTCAGTTCAACTAAAGTGAGAGAGCAGACACCGCCGGTCACCTTTAAGCAGCGAGTGCTCACAGCGGTGAAACCAGTCTCGCGTAAGCGTCTGGCGTAATGTCGGTCGGGCGCTTCATCTCACAATACCGCTGAACCAAAGTATGACATGCTGGTAGGTAGTATGACTTGTATCGCCCACAACTCACTTGTGTTCTACTCGTGCATATGACATCAACGCATAAAACCAGGCTCGGATGCCCTTTGTTGGGTAGCGTAGTAATTTCAAAAATTTTCCTACGATCCGCAAGACCATGGTGATGGCATAGCAGCGAGAGGAGAAGTGTCGTCCACGTACCCTCGTGAACCCGAAAGCGGGCGTTATATTAGCGCGGTTGATGTAGTCGTCGTCTTCACGATCCGACCGATCCAAGCACCGTTACTCCGGCACCTCCGAGTTCTTGGCACCGTTCAGCTCGATGGCGATCCCGAGCTCCGATCCAGCAAAGCGTCGGGAAGGAGTTCCGTCGACCTGACGGCGTGGTGGCGATCTTGATGTTCTACCGTCGCGGGGCTTCGCCTAAGCACCGCTACAATATGACCGAGGTGGAATATGGTGGAGGGGCACGCGCTGCAGCTAAGGCGATCCGTAGATCAACTTGTGTGTTCTAGGGTGCCCCCTGCCCCGTATATAAAGGAGCAAGGGGAGGGCGGCCAGCCTTGGGGCGCACCAAGGGAGGGAGTCCTCCTCCTAGTAGGAGTAGGACTCCCTTTCCTAATCCTACTAGGAAGAGGAAGGGAAGGAAAGAGAGGAGAGGGAGAGGGAAGGGGCTGCGCCCCCTCCTAGTCAGTCGGACTCCCCATGGAGGCGCACCACCTCTGGTGCAGCCCTCTCTCTCCCTCTTGGCCCAATAAGGCCCATAACTTCCCGGGGGTTCGGTAACCCCTCGGCACTCCGGTTTTCTCCGGAAACTTCGGAACCTTTCGGTGTCGAATATAACCATCAATATATCAATCTTTATGTCTCGACCATTTGAGACTCCTCGTCATGTCCGTGATCACATCCGGGACTCGAACTCCTTGGTACATCAAAATACATAAACTCATAATAACCGTCATTGAAACCTTAAGCGTGCGGACCCTACGGTTCGAGAACTATGTAGACATGACCTAGAACTATTCTCGGTCAATAACCAATAGCGGAACCTGGATGCTCATATTGGTTCCTACATATTCTCTGAAGATCTTTATCGGTCAAACCGCATAACAACATCGTTGTTCCCTTTGTCATCGGTATGTTACTTTCCGAGATTCGATCGTCGGTATCAATACCTAGTTTAATCTCGTTCGGAAAGTCTCTTTACTCGTTCCGTAATACATCATCTCACAACTAACTCTTTAGTTGCAATGCTTGCAAGGCTTTATGTGATGTGTATTACCGAGAAGGCCTAGAATACCTCTCCGACAATCGGAGTGACAAAACCTAATCTCGAAATCGCCAACCCAACAAGTACCTTTGGAGACACCTGTAGTACTCCTTTATAATCACCCGATTCGTTGTGGCGTTTGGTAGTACCAAAGTGTTCCTCCGGTAAATGGGAGTTGCATAATCTCATAGTTACGAGGAACATGTATGGGTCATGAAGAAAGCATTAACATACTAAGCGATCAAGTGTTAAGCTAACGGAATGGGTCATGTCAATCAGATCATTCAACTAATGATGTGACCTTGTTAATCAAATAACAACTCCTTGTTCATGGTTAGGAAACATAACCATCTTTGATTAACAAGCTAGTCAAATAGAGGCATACTAGTGACATCTTGTTTGTCTATATATTCACACATGTATTATGTTTCCGGTTAATACAATTCTAGCATGAATAATAAACATTTATCATGATATAAGAAATAAATAATAACTTTATTATTGCCTCTAGGGCATATTTCCTTCAACAGATAATTCACTTTCACATGCTTGCTTTGCATGTAGAATGCCTTACCCGCCGATATCTTCTTCATCGCCTCAATCTCCTGGAGGGCTTTTTGAGCTTCGGCCTTAGCGGCCTTGGCGCTCTCAAGGGCCATGGCGAGCTCGGACTCCCGAGTCTTTGAGTCACGCTCCAAACTCTCGTGTTTTTCCACGAGAGCCTGGAGCTCTTGCCGCACCTCCGCCACCAGCGCCTCCTGCTTTTCTCGCTCGGTGTGCTCCGTGGCCGCATTGCTTTCGGCCCGGGACACCGCCTCCTTCAGGGTCGCCAGCTCGTTCGTGGCCCCTGCAATATTCATGTTATTCCTGTCATTTTTTGCAAACACATCTTTTAAATATTGCCATAAGGTATTACTTACCTTCCTTGTCCTCGAGCTGCTTTTTGGCAAGTCCGAGCTCGTTCTCAGACTGCTCGAGGCTCTGCTTCAATGCACCAACCTCCGCAGTCAGTGCGGCAGAGGTCAGCAGCGCAGCCTGCATTCCCATATTGACATACTTATGTTAGACTCCTGCGTATATCTTTTTAGATCCTCAGTTCGGCTTTTCCTTTCCGAACACCAAACTGAGCATCAGGGGCTACTGTCTATGTGTTAATATTTTTATATATCTTAAATACATACCTCAAAACCTGTTAGAAGGCTGGCACAGGCTTTCGTCAGCCCGCTCTTGGCGGACTGAACCTTCTGGATCACCACACTCATAACAGTGCAGTGCTCCTCGTCGATGGAAGCGCCGTTAAGCGTCTCCATCAAATCATTCGGTCCCTCCGGTTGGACGGAGGTCACCGGCGTCGTAGTCTTGCCCTTCTTACGAAGGGGTCGCCTGTCGGACTCGGAACCCTTGAAGGTTCGAGACGGAGTCGGCGCAGGCCGACTTGAAGCCCTTCGGGTTTTATCCCTTTGAGCCCGGATTCCGGAGGTCTCCTTGCGGCGCCTCCATAGCCACCTCCTCCTGGCTGGGCCCCTTTTGGGACTCCACCCCGGCGTCATCCGCGGCGGGAGGATATGAGGCGGTCGGAAGTGAGGTGCTATTCACCTCCGACGAATCCAGGGAGCCGCTCGACGAATCGTTGAGCCCATCCTTGGGCGGGCTGCATGGTTATTTCCGGCGTTATAGGATGCTGTGCGACAAATGAAACGCCACGAGTTATTCTGGTGTCCGGACACTTACAATTTCGCCAGGGGCTTGGCCCTTGGAGCCCACCCCTCTTCGCCATCGTCGGCATTAGCGGTGTAGTCCGGAGGAAGGGTCCTTCCCTTCTTGGACCCTTCGGCCTCTCCGGTGGGGGTGGCCTTCCTTTTATTCTCTCCCCCCGCTGGGGGAGAGGCCTCTTTTTCCTCCTCCTCGTCTTCGCAGGAGGAGTCCGCCTCGGCGTCATCGGACGATGAGTCCGATAACACCTGGCGCCGGGAACTCCTTCGAGTTCCCGTGGCCTTATTCTTGGCCTTCTTTTCCGGCACCACGTGAGGTGCCGGAACCAGCAACCCCATCAATTAGGCGTCCGCTGGGTCTTCTGGCAAGGGAGCCGGACAGTCGATCTGTCCGAACGTCTTCGGCCAGTCCTGTCAAAGGTGAGGGGGTTTTAGATCCCGCATAGAGTCAAACTATGAAAAAAGAGTCCCGTAAAGGGTAAAATAACTTACCTCGCTGGCTTAATGCTGCTAGATGAATCCGCAATCTTCCGTCGCGGATGCGGGAGCTTCGGCGCCCTTGAACAACACCTTCCAGGCGTCTTCGTACGTAGTGTCGAAGAGCCGGTTCAAGGTTCGGTGCTGTGCCGGATCAAACTCCCACAAATTGAAGGCCCGTTGATGGCACGGGAGAATCCGGCGGATGAGCATCACCTGGATTACGTTGACAAGCTTGAGATTCTTGTCCACCAGGTTTAGGACGCAGGTTTGGAGTCCGGCCAGCTCTTCTGAATTACCCCACGTCAGGCCCGTCTCTTTCCATGAGGTGAGCCGTGTGGGGAAGCCAGATCGGAATTCGGGGGCCACCGCTCATTGAGAGTCGCGCGGCTCGGTGATATAGAACCACCCCGATTGCCACCCCTTTATGGTCTCCACAAAGGAGCCCTCGAGCCATAGGACGTTGGCCATCCTGCCCACCATGGTGCCTCCAAGACTGGCTGGCTTGGCGGCCGCCCACTACCTTCGGCTTGACATTGAAGGTCTTCAGCCATAAGCCGAAGTGGGGCTGATGCAGAGGAAGGCCTCGCAACACGACGATAAACGCCGAGATGTTGAGGATGAAATTCGGGGCCAGATCGTGGAAATCTAGGCCGTAGTAGAACATGAGCCCCGAACGAATGGGTGAAGTGGAAACCCTAGTCCGTGGAGGAAGTGGGGAGGAACACCACCCTCTCATGGGGCCAGGGGTGGGGATGAGCTGCCCTCGCTGGGGAGCCTATGCTGCGATGTCGCCGGACAAGTATCCGCCTTCCGCAGCTTTTTGATGTGCCCTCCGTGACGGAGGAGGCCATCCACTGCCTCCCGCTCCGGACATAGTTGGAGAAGGTTGAGATGGGATGTGCGGACTTGGGTGCTTTGGAGCTCGAAAGCGCGGAAATGGATAAGCAAAGGAGGAAGAAGGCGTGTGTGAAAAAGCGGATCCTTATCCCCTTATATGGACGGACAAAGCTATGCGTCCCCACCGTCTGATAAAACTCGCTTATCTCCCAAGCGCCGTAATCAATGGCGCGGTTGGGTTACCCACGCCCGTATTGATGATAATCCCGGAATAAGGGGACACGATCTCTGCTTTGACCAGACGTGCCAAGGAAACCGCCTCGCTAAAACGCGCTGAGGTGGGACAGTGGAAACGATTCGAATAAAGGCTTGGCCGTGGTGTGATGTCACGCTGTGGAATACGTCAGCAGATTGAACTTGTGTAAATGTTATTCTCTCTACGGTGGTATGTGTAACTTATTTTGCATAGCCGGACACTCCCTTGTGTTCAAAATCTTCTATGAAGTATTCGGAGGAGGAACCCGCCTTGCAATACCGAAGACAATATGCGCGTCGGACCCGTCGTCATTGAAGCCTGGTTCAGGGGCTACTGAGGGAGTCCTGGATTAGGGGGTGTCCGGATAGCCGGACTATGACCTTGGCCGACTCGGACTATGAAGATACAAGATTGAAGACTTCGTCCCGTGTCCGGATGGGACTTTCCTTGGCGTGGAAGGCAAGCTTGGCGTACGGATATGTAGATCTCCTACCATTGTAACCGACTCTGTAACCCTAACCCTATTCGTGTCTATATAAACCGGAGGGTTTTAGTCCGAGGGGACTAACAACAATCATACCATAGGCTAGCTTCTAGGTTTAGCCTCTCGATCTCGTGGTAGATCTACTCTTGTACTACCCATATCATCAATATTAATCAAGCAGGAGTAGGGTTTTACCTCCATCGAGAGGGCCCGAATGTGGGTAAAAACTTCGTGTCCCTTGTCTCCTGTTACCATCCGCCTAGACGCACAGTTCGGGACCCCTACCGAGATCCGCGGTTTTGACACCGACACTCCCGTGACTGTTCGAACTCGCCTTCGATAGAGGAGGTGTGCCAACGGGCACGATTGGGTTACCCACGCCCGTATTGACGAGAATCCCGGAATAAGGGGACACGATCTCTGCTTTGACAAGACATGCCAAGGAAACCGCCTCGCTAAACGCGCTGAGGTTGGACAGTAAAGACGATTCGAATAAAGGCTTGACCGTGATGTGATGTCACGCTGCGGAATACGTCAGCAGATTGAACTTGTGTAAATGTTATTCTCTCTACGGTGGTATGTGGAACTTATTTTGCAGAGCCGGACACTATCCTTGTGTTCAAAATCTTCTATGAAGTATTCGGAAGAGGAACCCGGCTTGCAATGCCGAAGACAATATGCGTGCCGGACTCGTCATCATTGAAGCCAGGTTCAGGGGCTACTGAGGGAGTCCTGGATTAGGGGGTGTCCGGATAGCCGGACTATGACCTTTGGCCGGACTCCTGGACTATGAAGATACAAGATTGAAGACTTCATCCCGTGTCCGGATGGGACTTTCCTTGGCGTGGAAGGCAAGCTTGGCGATACGGATATGTAGATTTCCTACCATTGTAACCGACTCAGGTAACCCTAACCCTACTCGGTGCCTATATAAACCGGAGGGTTTTAGTCCCAGAGGACTAACAACAATCATACCATAGGCTAGCTTCTAGGGTTTAGCCTCTCCGATCTCGTGGTAGATCTACTCTTGTACTACCCATATCATCAATATTAATCAAGCAGGAGTAGGGTTTTACCTCCATCGAGAGGGCCCGAACTCGATAAAAACATCGTGTCCCTTGTCTCTGTTACCATCCGCCTAGACGCACAGTTGGGACCCCCTACCGAGATCCGCCGGTTTTGACACCGACAGTTACTATCTCTTTTTCCACACTTGTGCTTCAAAGTAGCACCATGTTCTTCATATAGCAAGTCTCATATATTGTGCTTCAAAGTAGCACCATGTTTTTCATATAGAGAGTTTCATATGTTGTCACTTTCATATACTAGTGGGAATTTTTCATTATAGAACTTGGCTTGTATATTCCAACGATGGCCTTCCTCAAATGCCCTAGGTCTTCGTGAGCAAGCAAGTTGGATGCACACCCACTTAGTTTCTTTTGTTGAGCTTTCATACATTTATAGCTCTAGTGCATCCGTTGCATGGCAATCCCTACTCCTCGCATTAACATCAATTGATGGGCATCTCCATAGCCCATTGATTAGCCTCGTTGATGTGAGACCTTCTCCTTTTTTGTCTTCTCCACATAACCCCCATCATCATATTCTATTCCACCCATAGTGCTATATCCATGGCTCGCGCTCATGTATTGCGTGAAGGTTTATAAGTTTGAGATTACTAGAGTATGAAACAATTGCTTGGCTTGTCATCGGGGTTGTGCATGATGAGAGCATTCTTGTGTGACGAAAATGGAGCATGACTAAACTATATGATTTTCGAGGGATGAACTTTCTTTGGCCATGTTATTTTGAGAAGACATAATTGCTTAGTTAGTATGCTTGAAGTATTATTATTATTTTTATGTCAATATGAACTTTTGTCTTGAATCTTTCGGATCTGAATATTCATGTCACAATTAAGAAGAATTACAATGAAATTATGCAAACTAGCATTCCACATCAAAAATTATCTTTTTTATCATTTACCTACTCAAGGATGAGCAGGAATTAAGCTTGGGGATGCTTGATACGTCTCCAATGTATCTATAATTTTTGATTGCTGCATGCTATATTATCTACTGTTTTGGGCAATATTGGGCTTTATTATCCACTTTTATATTATTTTGGGACTAACCTATTAACCGGAGGCCCGCCCAGATTTGTTGTTTTTTGCCTATTTCAATGTTTCAAGAAAAGGAATATCAAACGAGTCGAAACGGAACGAAATCAACTAGAGAAGTTATTTTTGGAAGGAAAGCTACCAGCTGGACTTGGACCCCACGTCAGGAATGGAGGGAGGTGCTCACGAGGGTGGGGGCGCGCCCCCTGCCTCGTGGGGCCCCCGAAGCTCCACCGACGTACTTCCTGCACCCATATATACTCACGTACCCTAAAACTTCCAGAACAGAGATTAGATCGGGAGTTCCGCATCCACAAACCTCCAGAGCCACGAAAAACCAATCGGGACCCTGTTCCGACACCCTGCCGGAGGGGGGGAACCCTCACCGGTGGCCATCTTCATCATCCCGGCGCTCTCCATGACGAGGAGGGAGTAGTTCACCCTCGGGGCCGAGGGTATGTACCAGTAGCTATGTGTTTGATCTCTCTCTCTCGTGTTCTTTATTTGGCACGATATTGATGTATCGCGAGCTTTGCTATTATAGTTGGATCTTATGTTTCTTCTCCCCCTCTTCTCTCTTGTAATGAATTGAGTTTTCCCCTTGAAGTAATCTTATCGGATTGAGTCTTTAAAGATTTGAGAACACTTGATGTATGTCTTGCCGTGCGTATCTGTGGTGACAATGGGATATCACGTGATTCACTTGATGTATGTTTTGGTGATCAACTTGCGGGTTCCGCCCATGAACCTTTGCATAGGGGTTGGCACATGTTTTCGTCATGATTCTCCGGTAGAAACTTTGGGGCACTCTTTGAGGTTCTGTGTGTTGGTTTGAATAGATGAATTGAGATTGTGTGATGCATATCATATAATCATGCCCACGGATACTTGATGTATGTCTTGCCGTGTTTATCCGTGGTGACAATGGGATATCATGTGCCACTTGATGTATGTTTTGGTGACCAACTTGCGGGTTCCGCCCATGAACCTATGCATAGGGGTTGGCACACGTTCTTGATTCTCTGGTAGAAACTTTGGGGCACTCTTTGAGGTTCTATGTGTTGGTTGAATAGATGAATCTGAGATTGTGTGATGCATATCGTATAATCATACCCACGGATACTTGAGGTGGCATTGGAGTATCTAGGTGAAATTAGGGTTTTGGTTGATTTGTATCTTAAGGTGTTATTCTAGTACAAACTCTAGGGCTGTTTGTGACACTTATAGGAATAGCCCAACGGATTGATTGGAAAGAATAACTTTGAGGTGGTTTCGCACCTACCATAATCTCTTCGCTTGTTCTCCGCTATTAGTGACTTTGGAGTGACTCTTTGTTGCATGTTGGGGATAGTTATATGATCCATTTATGTTATTATTGTTGAGAGAACTTGCACTAGTGAAAGTATGAACCCTAGGCCTTGTTTACTATCATTGCAATACCGTTTACGCTCACTTTTACCACTTGTTACCTTGCTGTTTTTATATTTTCAGATTACAAAAACCTATATCTACCATCCATATTGCACTTGTATCACCATCTCTTCGCCGAACTAGTGCACCTGTACTATTTACCATTGTATTAGGTGTGTTGGGGACACAAGAGACTCTTTGTTATTTGGTTGCAGGGTTGTTTGAGAGAGACCATCTTCATCCTACGCCTCCCACGGATCGATAAACCTTAGGTCATCCACTTGAGGGAAATTTGCTACTGTCCTACAAACCTGTGCACTTGCAGGCCCAACAACGTCTACAAGAAGAAGGTTGTGTAGTAGACATCATCCTGATATATCAGATTTAGACTACTGCCACCGTCCATAAGGACTCGTGTGAGATGGTATCCGTTTATTATTGGGTCTAACATCAAGGCAGCCAATCCCTCATGCCGGATGCTTGTCGGGTGATCCCTGCGATCAAAAGTGATTGGGCAGGCCAACCAGGGGTTGAACTTACGGGTGACGGGCACTACGGAGTGCATGTTTGCTTCTCCTCTTCGTCACGTGGATTATGTTCACTATTTTGACCTTTGGTGGGAATTTTTTCTGTCCCCCAGTGCTTTGCTGGCGAGGCTCGTCCTCGTCCTCACTTGGTGTCTCCCTCCCCTTGTGTTTGGCGTTTAGCTTACCGGCCTTCTTGAAGACCCAACATTCTCTATGGGTGTGGTTTGCAGGTTTATTGGGGGTGCCATGAATCTGACATAGTTTGTCCAGAATTTTGTTTAGGTTGGACGGTCCATATCTGCTACCTTTGAAAGGATTTTTCCATTGACCTGGTCGAGAGCCCCTGAATCCGGCATTTAGCGCCGTATTATCTAGGTTGTCTTCTTTATTTCAACGCTTGCTTTTGCTGCATCGTGGTTTTCCATTGCCATCCCTGACTTCGGATGTGCCTGGGTCGCTGGTGCTACTACGGGCTAGCCAGCTATCTTCGCCCGCGCAAAAGTGGGTCATGAGGCTTGTCAGGGCTACCATTTGTAAGTGCATCTAGTGCCACCCCTAGTTTGGTTTTGGAGTATTGACGACAAACGTGGTTGAGGGACTAATGTGTTTGTGGGAATTGTAGGATAACACAGGTAGTAGTTCCTCCTTGATTCGGTTTACCTACCGGAGATGACCCCTAAAAATGTATGAAGACATTGAAGATAATGGTGGTACGTGAAGATATTCACATTGAAGACTATGACAAAAGAAGACATTGAGTGAAGACTATGGAGTGCGAAGACTTAGCAGTTTCGTTGTTTCTTTTCTTCTTTGTTGAGTCATAGGAACCACCGCACTGTTAAGTGGGGTCCAAGTGAACAAAGTCAGAGTGACTGAAGCGATGCTCAACCAAAATCCTATGTCTTCGAGCGAAGACAATGAGAGCAAATCATATCTAGAGTCGGATAAGTCAGCTTTACTTGTATCCCAAGTCAAGGTGTCGCGTGTGTTTGAAATCCGACCGTTGTGACATGTGTCAGTTCCTTAGTGACCCAGGGTCATTTCGGACAAATCAGGTCGGGTTGCCCGGTGGCTATAAATAGCCCACCCCCTACACCATAAATTGGTGGCTGCTCGAGAGTTAGTGCACGGCTTTTGTCGTTGAGAGCAACCCACCTCCGAAGAGTTTGAGAGAGAAATCCTTGTGAGGACAAAGCCCAAAACACCCAAAGCCCAAAGAGTGTTTGGCATCATCAAGTCTTTCCGTCTGCGTGATCTCAAGACTTGTTACATTTGAGGACTGTGAATCCTCCAGCCGGTTAGGCATCGCGCTCGAGCATCCAAGAGTAATTGTGGATCGCCGTGAACAAAGTCTGTGAAGGTTTGGAAGTCTACCTTGAAGACTTACCAGAGTGATTGGGCGGGACTGTGTCCTTAGCTCAAGGGGAATAAGGTGAAGACACAGCTCTTCGAGTTCAATCTCAACCTCCCTAACTGCACGCATGCTTGTCACAAAGAATCGAACTGGTCGAACAAATCCTTGTCTTCACAACACAATCGGTTCTATCTCTTACTCTCCTTACTTATAGTTTGTCTTTGTGAAGTCATTGCCTGATTGCTCTACTGTTTGACTTCACCGTGTGACTACTTGTTCTAATTGGCTTCATACTATCTTCCATCCCGATCCTACTACCTAGCTGCTATCACCATCATGCTTTAGCTTCATACTTGTTTGACTATTGCTTGTCTAGTGTAGTTTATCTTCCGCTGCATGTTTATAGGTCTACTTTTCATGCTTGTCTTCGAAACTTTCATGTTTTGAGACTTTCATAAAAATCACCTATTCACCCCCCCTCTAGTCAATAACTAGCACTTTCAATTGGTATCAGAGCAAGGTACTCCCTTGTTCTGTGTGATTCGGTTTAACCATCTGGAGTTTTAGCTATGTCGACTGCAGGGATAATCAAAGTCTCCGCGCGCGCCTCCGCCTTCGATGGCATCGAATATCCCTACCGGAAGAATAAGATGTGTATGCATCTTGAAGCCATTGATGTCGATCTATGGTATGTCGTCAAGAACGGCGCTCCCAAGATCGTGAAGGTGTCACCCCTACCGATGTCAAGAAGTTCATTCAACTCGATTCTATCGCAAGAACATCATACGTGGTTATCCGACCATAGGGCAAGATGGCCGTGTGAGTGCTTTGGAAACGCCAAAGCTAGTCAGGGACTGGCTCTCCAAGGTCAATGAAGGCGCTTTCAACTCGAGAGATCAAAGAATCGGTGTCTACGCAACCTCTTCAAACGCTTCAAGAGAAATGACAATGAAAATGTCCAGCTCACGCTTGATCGTCTCATCGACATCACAAACGAGCTTCAGGCTCTCGGCGCCACTGAGATTACCAAGCATGAAATCATCAAGACGCTTCTGAGATCTCTTGACAGCTCATTTGACACCCTAGCTCTTATGATTCAAGAACACCCTGACTTCAAGACACTCGATCCATCTGACATACTTGAGAGGCTTAACACACATGAGTTCCAGCTATCTGAGAAAAGAGATATCTATGGTCCCAACTATGGCCGAACTCGCGCTTTGAAGGCAAAGGCCATTTCCTCATCTGAAGAAGAATCTGACTGCAGTTCCGGTGAAGCTGAAGACCTTGGAAAGGAGCTCGCTATGCTTGTGAAGAAGTTCCAGAAGTTCACTAAGAATAAAGGCTTCAAAAAGTCTTCATGATCCAACTCAAGAAATGATGAAGCTTCTTCCCATGACCACAGGAAGAGAACCTGTCACAAGTGCAAGAAACCTGGTCACTGCATCTCTGAGTGTCCACAGTGGGACAATGAGAAGAAAAAGAAGAAGAGCAAGGAATATGATTCTGATGACAAGAAGAAGAAGAATTACTCAAAATCTTCTTCCAAGTCAACTTCCAAGTCTTCATCACACAAGAAAAGTTCTTCCGCAAGGCTCGTGGATTTTGTAGGCAAGGAAATGGATTCAGCGGAGGAATCTGCTTCGAGGAGGCGTAGTGGTGGAGTCTCGAGGAGGAGTCTCGACTCGCGCTGTAAGTCGGCTTTAGCTTCAGCCCTACGCTACAAGTCCATCTTCAACGCTGAAGACAATGTATCCATCACCAACGCTGATGCCAGTGACAAGGACAACTCCGCTCCCACTTACTCCTTCATGGCACGCGGTGCCAAGGTAAACTCACGTGATGCTTACTTTCAAACATCTAGTGAAGATGACTCTGATTGTGAATCCAAACCCAGCTACAAAACGCTTGCTAAAATTGCAACTGAACAACAGAAAGCTATGGAACATATTCAAAAACTGTTAGACAAAAGCGATGATCTGTTGGACGCTGAAATGACCCGACCTCAATATTTAATTGAAGATACAAAAAATCTTCATGTTAAGTACCAAGAGCTTGAAGTTCGTCATGAATCACTCTCAACAACCCATGAAAAGCTTTCCTATGATTATCTTCAAAGGAAGCAAGATCTTGAGAAGTTGAGAGCGGCTTGTCGGTGTCAAACCGCGGATCTCGGTAGGGGGTCCCGAACTGCGCCTAGGAGGATGGTAATAGGAGACAAGGGACACGATGTTTTTACCTGTGTTCGGCCCTCTCGATGGAGGTAAAACCCTACTCCTGCTTGATTAATATTGATGATATGGGTAGTACAAGAGTGGATCTACCACGAGATCGAGAGGCTAAACCCTAGAAGCTAGCCTATTGTATGATTGTTGTTCGTCCCACGGACTAAAACCCTCCGGTTTATATAGACACCGGATAGGGTTAGGGTTAACAGAGTCGGTTACAATGGTAGGAGATCTACATATCCGTATCGCCAAGCTTGCCTTCCACACCAAGGAAAGTCCCATCCGGACACGGATGAAGTCTTCAATCTTGTATCTTCATAGTCCAGATTCCGCCAACGGTGATAGTTCGCTATCCGGACGCCCCTAATCCAGACTCCTCAAGAGTCCCTGAACCAGGCTTCAATGACGATTTAGTCCGGCGCATTTTGTCTTCGCATTGCAAGGCGGGTTCCTCCTCGAATAATTCATAGAAGATTTTGAACACAAGGATAGTGTCCGCTCGCAAAACAAGTTCCACATACCACCGAGAGAGAATAACCTTTGCACAGACGTATTCGCGGGCGTGACATCACACCACGCCGTGCCTTTGTATGAATTGTTTTACTGCTCCACTTCAGTAGCGCTTAGCGAGGCGGTTTCTTGGCACGCCTTATCAAGCGGAGATCGTGCCCCTTTATTCGGGATCCTCATCAATACGGGCGTAGTAACCCAGCCGTGCCTGCTGGCACGCCTCCACCAAAGGCGAGTCCCGAACGGTCACGGGGAGGGCTCTTGGTATTCAACCTCTTTATAACGAGGCCAAGGCCCGCTCCTTTCTTTCAATCTCAATTGAATTCGCCCCTCGCCTCGAGTTCCAACACCCAAAGCTCCAGATTTAGGCGCTTCGACATTCAACGATGTCCGCTCCGACCTGCACGGCCGGTGGATGCCTTCCTCCGCCACGGAAGAAGATGTGCTAAAGTCGAGAGACGCCAGTATCTAACCGCGAAATTTCAGATAGGCTGCCTGCCCAAGGGCAGGTTATTCCCACTCCCGAGCCTGGTGAGAGCGTGGTATTCGTGTCTCACTTCCTTCGGGTTTAGGCTTCCGACGGACCCCTTTGTGAGGGGGGCTCATGTTTTATTATGGGCTGGAATTCCATGACTTGGATCCGAGTCCATCCTCCACATCTCGCTGCTCATTGTTGTATGTGAAGCCTTCCTCCGCATTACCCCTCACTTTGGATTGTGGCTCAAGACCTTCAAAGTGGAGCCAAGATGATCAAGGGGCATCAGCAGAAAAGCGGAGGGGCTGTTATAAGCAAGAATGCGAACGCCCATGGCCCGAGGGCTCTTTTCAAGAGGAGCTCAATTTATGGCAACAGGAGTGGTTTTATATCACCGCCCTGTGGGCACCAAATGGGCGGCGCCACCTGCCTTCCGCTCGGGTCCTCCACCGCGGGCGGGCGCCATGGGTCAATAAAGGGCTCGACTGGGACCATCCAAGGACGCATCTCTGTTGCAGGGCCGATTCGAGACCTCCGAGAGAGAGAGAGAGAGAGATCAATCTGGTCGAGTAGCGCAGGTCATGCTGATTCGCCGCACCTTGCCTGCAAACGCCGCCTCCGCCTGTGGGAGTTTAATCCGAGGGACCACGAGCTCTCCAACATTTTATGGGCGAACGCCTGTGGAGATGTACCAACTATTCTTTGGATCACAAGCAATGTGTCCGGACTTAACCGAGGACGCAGGTCCGAGCTGCAATCACCCGGATACTCAAGTAAGTAGTCCCAGACCGGACATGCTATCCGTGATATTTATCATACACTTGCCCTTAAAAGAGATATCCTTTAAACAGGAGTGGATAGCAAAAGCAAAACTGACCAGTGTCCGCCCTCCCCGAGACCACGCCGGATCCTCAGATAACCAAGATGTTAGAGGTTGTGCCTTTGAAGAAGGCGAAGGGGGAACAAGGAACTACTACCTCCGTGAAGGAGGCTATCAAGAAAGGGGGGATCGAGAATCCCTCTCTCCAAGGGGAGAAAAGGACCGCTTCCGAAGATCCGGAGACCAAAGCCTTGAAGCGGGGGAAGAAATCTTCACCAGAGGGTCATGCTGCGGGAGATGCCCCGGCCGCACTATTTCCCCAAGGAGATCAGCCCTCCAGCGAGCCGTAAGTAAAGGGGGCGTTGTTTTTTTTAAAAGAGAGACATCCCCGTTTTATTTCTGAAGGTAACCGAAAGTTTACCTTGTAGTTCGGATCTCAGCCCTTCACAGCAGAGCTCGTCTTCAGGGATCTTGGTCCGAGATGATGGAGAGCTAAACGCCCACCTGCCGTGCCGTTATGCGAGGTGGACGACCCGAGGTGTCATCGCGAGGCTTCTCCGAATCCGCGGGGCCGTAAGGCAGCCGATGTCCCTCAAAGTTATCCGTGTCCGCCTTCAAAAAGGCCATCGGACGAGTCCGACACCAACGGGTGGACGGTCGGAGGAGCTGAAGGATCTGCTCGGGTAAGCTTTATTCGGAAGATCACCGTGACGTTAATGGGTACGGTGATTGAAAGGATTTCATCCGCGAGAGCGGATTGCATGAAGCCGCCGAAGTTTATCGACGGGTTTTGAGGTACGCAAAATGATGTACCTTCCGACAGTTTTGCATATAAAATGCGCCTCAGATAGATAGTAGCCCCGAGACTTGGTGCGGTGTCAAAAATGACGGCGCGCCGAGGATCATAACCCTGTATAATATGCGCCTTCCTATGTAGGTGGCGGCGTCCGTGGCTAGCGGGTTGATGAATTTGCCGAATCAAGCGGCAACTTGACGTGGCGGATGCGACATCACGCTTGTTAATAAGCGGCTTGACGAGTCACAAGGTGTGCAACTTCTCCGCGGACACTGGTAAGGGAGCTTGACGCCCATGCCTTACAACATGTATGCTTAATGCAGATGGTGCGCTGCTATGGAGAGCCTTTGGCGGAGCTCGCCGAGCCAAGGAGCAAGCTGAAAAGTGATGCGGTTGCTTTAAAGGCGACCGCAGAGCTAAAAGTCGAACAGGCTGCTCATCGCCAAGCAAGAAAGAAATGGCCGAGATGGCCGTGAAATTGAAGAATGCTATCGACTGCTAGAGCTTCTTGAAAAGAAGATCGAGCGAAACAAGAGAACTTAAAAGGCCGCCACCGAGGCTAAGGATACTCGCTCGCAATGAGAGCTATGAAGGAGGAGCTACGTCCAGCGGAGATATTGCGGCCGAAAGCCCTTTCATTGCGGAGGAAATTCACGGATCCTAGGTACGCCAATTGGACCGGCTGTGGGGTGCGGAGGATGCTTATCTGGACTTGGCGGCGAGTGCCGCAGACGCGGCCGAACACTTCCGAGGTCAAAAGGATCACGAAATGAAAGAGCTTTTTTAGTCGCAGTTCCATAGTCCAGAGCGTCCACTTTCATTAACCGGTCGTTTGGCCGAATGGGCTGAGCTGAATAGGTTGTCCGGACTTGCCATGAAGGCTGTCGTGACTCATTTTTGGCCGAAAAGGCCCGAGCCGAAGAGTTATTTTGGCTTGGTGCAACAGTTCCTTGGTGCGGTGCCGCATATCGATGCAATGAAGCGGTCAAGATGCATAGAGGGTGCGCGGATGGCTCTTGCCCGTGTCAAGACATCTTGGGCGGAGATGAAGGCCACCGACGTTGCATCCCAAGATTCGGACGAAGTTTAGTACCGCCGAGCACTATTTTGAGGAAATCTCGCAAGGCGCTGCTTAATAGAGACGCGAAAGGCTCAAGGATATTATGTTTTAATGACATGTATGATTTGTGAAAACAATGTTTCAATATAATATAAGAGCTTTTTATACTTGTGCGTTCAAGTATTAAAACACCTCTGTCTGCGGCCGCTTATGTATATGTATATAACCCGAAAGATGGCAGTCTTCGACTTATTTCACGCACATAGTGCGGGGTGTTTGCAAAAGGCGATTTTCACACTTAATCCAACGCCTTGGTCCTGTAAAGGAGGTGATAGCCTAGCAAACTAGGCAACCGGACTATAATGCTTTATCACTTTCACTTAGCCATAGGAGTTCGATGGTGGGCTACTATATAGCCCCTAGGGGCACCGACTCTCCCGAATTCGGGCGATATGTGCCCGACCGAAATGGTCCTTCGTTAATGCGGGGAATTCTAAACATTCCGCTGGGTCATCGAAAGTGGTTGACCAGTCTCACGCTATATCATGACAGTCATTTTCGCTTTCATCGAGGTGCTCACCGCCGAACCGGGCACAATCGCAGAGTTCTCCGGTGCCGCGTTAGCCGATAGAACGGAACGTAAGGCAGCAAAACACAGGAGCCGGGCAAACCCAACATTTGACCAAAGACATGATTCGAGCTGATGCATATAAGGCCTAACTCGAGACGCCGAACACTCCCTAAGGTATTCGGTCTTTATGAAAACGGGCGACTAATGCCCTAAGCCCCCGTGTCCGTGCACGCATAAAAATTTGGTGCGGCCGATGCCAAACGCCAGCCTCCTCCTCGGGTATAGCAAGAAACCGGGATGTATCAACAAGAGACAACAAAAAAGGTTTACGAGGTCTTAATCTGAAAAGAATCCTTGCAACGGGTCCCATCGCACGCTCTGCATACTGTGTCTCCGCGCAGCCGTATCCGGGACGGTGTAGCATGGTGTTCATCTGTAAAAGAGAAGAACTTAGTTGAAAAGAAAAAGATCGTATGGAAAATGTACTTTATATTAAATAAACAGAGTACGGTTCAAAAGTGAATAAAATTGAGCTTTATTGTCTCTTGTTGTACATGCGCAGCCCTTGTACGGGGTATGCCGCTAGTAGGCGCGTTATATGTTTACGCGGACTCGCCTAGCCATGTCCGGGTTCAATGACCTATTCAGGTGCTTTGATTAGCGGAGCCGATTCGTGTGGGGCTGTCAAGGCAGTCTCACGTTCTTTCGTGCTCGAGTAACACTTGATACTCCTTTTAATGAGATGATGCCGCTGTGGACCGGCATTTTAAGTGTAAGAGATGCATAATGCGGTATTGCGTTAAAGCGGCGTAAAGCTTCACGCCCCAAGAGTGCTTGATAGCTACTCCTAATGGGGCGATGTGGAAGGTTAACTTTTGCGGCGGAAGTTGTCGGATGAGCCAACACAACTTCTAGCAGAGGGAGCCCGCATAATGGGCATATAGGCCTAGCATTACCCTTTGAAGGAGGTGTTGCTATGGCTAATTTTGTTGGGTCTATCCCCATTTTATGGATTGTGTCCTCGATATAGCAGGTTTAGATCGCTACCTCCGCCCATTAGGACTTGTGTAAATTGGAGTCCGTCGATTATAGGATCTAATATCAAGGCAGTCCATCCTGCTCCGGATACTTCCGAATAGTCCCGATGATCGAAGGTGATTGGTTTTGACAACCATCATTGGGACTCGCTGATAGACCGTGCGGCGCGCGTGTTTCTATGGACGCCGCCTGCTTTTTCCTTTTGTCACTTGAAGTGAGTTCACTATTTTGACTTTTGTGGGAAATTCTTTTGTTTTCCGTGCTCGCTTGTGGGGTTCGCCATCGCCCTCGCTTGGTGTGTCGAGCCCTTGTGTTCGGCATTGAGTTTGCCGGATCGCTTGAAGACCCAACAATCTCCATGGGTATGGTTTGCGTGCTTCCGGAGTACCGTGGATTTGGCATATTTTGTCCAAGATTTTTTTAGGTTGGATAGCTCGTCGTTGTTGTCCTTGAGGGGCAGTTTTTATGATTCTGCCGGAGCTTCGAATCCGCGTTGATCGCCGTGTTTTGGGCTGTTTCCTTTGTCCGCGCTGGTCCTTGCTGCGCCGTGGTTTTCCATTTCCATCCCTCGACTTCGATGTACTTGGGTCGCTGGTATCTGATCTTGCCAGCCAACTATCCTCTCCCAGCAGAAGCGGGTCATGAGGCTTGTTAATGCAGCCATTGTTCTCGGCTTCTCCGGCCGAGGTGTCCGCGAGCCATTCATCTCGGACGTTGTGTTTGAAAGCTGCTAAGGCCTTGGCGTCCGGACAATCGACTATTTGGTTCTTTTTGATGAGGAACCTGTTCCAGAATTTTGGGCTGACTCTCCGGTTGTTGAGTTATGTGACTTAAATCGCTCCAGATCCGGAGGACGGACATAAGTCCCTTGAAAATTTGTTCAAAAGCATCCTCGAGCTCTTCCCAACTTCCAATGGTATTTTCAGGAGGCTTTTGAGCCAATGCCGGGCTGGCCCTTTGAGCTTGAGGGTAAGTATTTTATGGCGTGAGATCATCCTCTAGCTATGTGTATGTGGAGGATGTGATCCTCAATCCGCACCTGTGGTCTGTTGTTCCGTCAGATGCCTCTATGTTTACGGGTTTGAATCTCACTGGAATTCGTGATCCAAAGACCTCATCGGTGAAACAGGGGGTGCGGCACCCCTATACTTGGGTGTGCCGTGATGTTCGGATATTTGGCGGTTGCATTGCTTGGAAGAGCTTGCTTTCGGCCCATAGATGGACCTAACTAGGCCATCCTTTGATGCGAATCCTTATGCGGATCGCGGTCGGCTTGTGTGTGGCACCGCTTGTCAGCTCCATGTTTGCCATGTGGTCGCCTATACGACCGGCGGCCTCTTTGTTCTTTGATTGCGGGGTTTCACGACCTCCTCATCGAATTCGGGCAGTAATTTGCGCTGGTAGCTCTTGTTTGGCGATTATCACCATATTTCTGCGGCGTTGAGTACTTTGCTCCATCTGATTTTGAGTGCATCTTCGCTGTTTTGAGCTTCCGCTTCGCTTTTTCAGCTACGCGCAGTGGTGACGAGCCTTTGTGGAGGTTCTTCGCTTCCAACAATTTGTCCGGCGTGAGATCGTCTGAACTGTTATCTTCGCCGGGACGGGTTGTTTATCCAAGTTGTCTTGTTCGGACGGTTGCTCGATAGCATGTTCGTCGTCCACCGTTCACCCCGCCTATGGCTGGGTCTGTGGCTGCCGCCTTTGTCGAGGCGGACTTGGTGCGCGCTTACGCTGCCGCTTTTGACTGCTTTTCAAGGATTTATCCTTCATAGTGTCCCGTTGTTCCTCGCCGCCACTTCCTTTAGGTGTATCCACCATGTATACGCGTGGGATGAGGTGGCTGTCCAAGATCCTATAGGTGCTGGTTCATGGTTGTCTCCCTACATCGCCGCCCATACCGCCGATGTCTTCGAGTCGAAATCGAGCACGCCGCTTAAGCTTTCGACAATGGCTACAAAGTGGGTGGTGGTGGGCGTTGAATTTCTTCGTCGTCTGCATCCCAACCTTCCCGATCAGAGTCCGCCAGGCTCCCCGATAAAGAGAGAGTCTTTAGTGAATTCAGGATGTCGCCAAAGGGTGAGTGCCGAAGATGTCCGCGATAATGAACTCCATGACCGGCGCCCAATCGGATTCGATTGGCGGGGGCGGAGGGTTCGAGTCCGGAGAGGAGTCCGCACCTTGGAGTCACGGCCTCGCAGCGACAGGATGGAGTTCGCTCAATCGCAGAGAGATCATAGCCCCGAGGCGGTGTCCAACCACTCGCCCTCGATCGGCGGAGTCGGCCCGAGCTAAGGGTCGGAGCGGACGCCGTGCGCCTCCGTGGCATCGCTCGCGGCAGAGCTAGATCGTGTCCATCGAGACAAGGCAGCACGCTTTGGCTGTGGCTCAATCCGTCAAGATCAAGTCTCCGTGGATGTCGGTCGTAGTTCAAACTCCCAAATCTGACCTGATGGCCTGGGCGAGCTTTCGATCCGCTCCAGATGGCCAAGTGAGTTGCCCGCAGGCAAAGCCGCCGAATACGAAGATCTGTCCGGGAGAAAAGTCTCACCTGGACCGCTCGTTGTTGATGATCGAAGGAGCCATCGTGCCTAAGGATGACGCATACGTAAGAACTCTCAATGAAAGCACCAATGCCGTGTCAAACCGCGGATCTCGGTAGGGGGTCCCGAATCGTAGGCCTAGGTGGATGGTAACAGGAAACAACGGACATGATGTTTTTACCAGGTTCGGCCCTCTCGATGGAGGTAAAACCCTACTCCCGCTTGATTAATATTGATGATATGGGTAGTACAAGAGTGGATCTACCACGAGATCAAAGAGGCTA
Source organism: Aegilops longissima (assembly GCA_021605205.1). Taxonomy (NCBI): domain Eukaryota; kingdom Viridiplantae; phylum Streptophyta; class Magnoliopsida; order Poales; family Poaceae; genus Aegilops; species Aegilops longissima. The sequence continues at coordinate 537,322,327 of CM038678.1, forward strand.
AACCCTAGAAGCTAGCCTATGGTATGATTGTTGTTCGCCCCACGGACTAAAACCCTCCGGTTTATATAGACACCGGATAGGGTTAGGGTTACACAGAGTCGGTTACAATGGTAGGAGATCTACATATCTCAGACGCCAAGCTTGCCTTCCACGCCAAGGAAAGTCCCATCCGGACACGGGATGAAGTCTTCAATCTTGTATCTTCATAGTCCAGAGTCCGCCAACGGTGATAGTTCGCTATCAGGACGCCCCTAATCCAGACTCCTCACGGCTCATGAAGATCTTCAAAGGAAAATGAGTCACTTCGACTCAATGATCAGTCCCGCCAGAAGGATTTGAACCACCATGTTTAAAATGTCTTGAGCGTGATAACGCTAATTTCGTTGAGTGTTCTATCGCTGCTCATCGCTTCAATATCTTCAACCATCGATGTGGTAACTAACCCTCTCAAGGAGGATGCCACATTGCTGTTGCTAATGAAAATGCTAGATTGAAGACATTGCTTGAAACAGAATGTACAAAGCCTCAAGGGCATCAAACACTGTGTGATGTCCTCAAAAAGCATATCTTGAACCGAAACCCTAGGAAAGAGGGTGTTGTGTTCGAGAGGAAAATGATTGTTGATGGTTCTTACTGGAAGCCTGAGCAGTACCCCAGAACCACATGGGTTGCTGCAAAGGAACCTTCAATGGATCCATCCACCTTATCTGGATTTACTTGCGCTAACCCAATTGCTATTGATGAATCCTTTGATGCAAACTATGAACTGCTTAAGAATCGTAATGGTGAAGTGTTTGCGTGTATATTGGTACTAACTACGTGAATGGACCACCTACGAAGAAGATCCGGTACCTAAACAAGGTATTGAGAATCTTCCCGTGAATGTCATCATGACACCACCAAGGAAGAAGACAAACCCTGCACCTATGGCTTCACATGGCCCAAAGGCTTCATATGATATAGGACTCACCGAGTTACCCTAACGCCAATGTTTTGCGTGGAAACCATACTCGGTCATATGAATATGAGCGCAGTGTCTTCAAACCGCTTATGTTCATAGAACTAAGAACTTTTCTCGCTTATTCATATGTGTATCGCTCTTCTCCTGCAAGGCTATTTGCTAGGGCTCCAAAGCCGAAATTCTCAGATGCTGTACTTAGACTCATTGCTTCTAAGCCACCCCTGAAGATGTGGGTGATTAAGAAGAATTAACTTTATTTTGCAGGGAAAGGTCTCTAGCCGGAAATCAAAGGTGTCCGATGCTATTGCTGGGGACCTAAAACACACTATGGGACGCAAGATAAAATGCCCAAATGGTCTTACTATGTATTTCGTTCCTGAATCGCTTGCCAGTCATACTATCAGTCCTAACCTTGATCTGAGCTTTGATAATCCTCTTGTGTGTCAAATGTTTATCCTTCACAATACTCTATGAAGCCTATCCTCCTAATCGCATCAGAGGGTACGACACTCGTGCTTCGTAATGGATTATGGACAGCGGATGCACTAACCACATGACTGGTGATCAAGTCTTCTCATGGACTCAACCTTACGCCCATGTGATAAAAGTCACATCACATTCATCGACATGGTAAAAGCAAGGTATTGGGCCTAGGTAGAGTTGTAATTTCAAGGATCGCACATGGACAAAGTGATGCTTGTTGAATCCCTTGGTTTCAACTTAATGTCCATCTCAATGCTTTGTGACTTAAACATGATTGTGCTATTTGGAAAATATCGCTGCCTTGTACTAATGGAATATGACAAGTCTCTAGTCTTCAAGGGTACAGGAAAGATGATCTGTACATGGTAGACTTCTCAAAGAGGACCACGATGGTCGATGTCTTCTAGCAAAGTCTTTAGAGGCTGGCTCGCATCGGAGGCTAGGGCATGCTGGCATGAGGAACCTACACACTCTCGCCAAGAAGAAGCACGCCATAGGCATCAAGGCGCCAAGTTCAAGAAAGATCATCTATGTGGTGCTTGTGAAGTGGGAAGATGACAAGGGCCAAGCATCCTCAAGACAATCATGACTACATCTCAACCTTTTGAGTTGCTCCACATGGACTTGTTCGGTCCCACTCACTACTCTACTCTCACTGCAACTGCTTGTCTCTATGGTTTCGTTATTGTTGATGATTATTCAAGATACACTTGGGTGCACATAATTCTCTTCAAGACTGAAGTGCAGGATGTCTTCAGACGCTTCGCCAATCGCAAGAATGAACAACTATGGCGCCAAGATCAAGCACATTAGGAGTGACAACAACACATGAATTCAAGAACACAGGCCTCGACCTTTATCTTGACACCTTAGGCATCACTCATGAGTTTTCCGCCTTACACACCTCAAAGAGAATGGCATCGTGGAGCGCAAGAATGTAACCCTTATTGAGATGGCTCGGACGATGCTTGACGTAATACAAGACTCCAAGAAAATTCTGGCCCGGGCCATTGATACCGCATGCCATGTCATCAACCGTGTTTATCTTCACAAGCTTCAAGAAAACATCCTATGAGCTTCTAACCGTAAGAAGCCAAACGTAGCTACTTCGTAGTATTTGGTGCTAGGTGTTGGATCAAGGATCCACATCACACTTCAAAATTTGCACCAAAGCACATGAGGGTTTTACGATTGGTTATGGAAAGGACTCAGACTCCTTTTGAGTCTTCAACCTCTTTCACTATAAAGTGGTTGAAACTGTGGATGTGCGCTCGATGAAACTAACGGCTCGCAAAAAGAGCACTGCCAAATGTGCTAGATTGAGTACCGCCAAATGAATCAATCAAGCTAATGGGAACAGAGAGATCATACCATCGAGGCCCAAACTCAAGAGGAACTTATCATTTCTGCACTGATCAACTCAAGACATTGCTCACTCAAGACAATCCTCCAAATGATGACAATGATCAGCAGGAGCAAAATATTCGTCCAGTTCGTCTTTTTGTTGCTAATGAAGTTCAGATTGAGAAGATAATTGATAGCATCAATGCACCTGGTCCACTCACTCGTTCAAGAGCAACACAGCTAGCAAATTTTTGTGGGCACTTTGCATTTGTCTCAATCTCTGAACCCAAGAAAGTTGTTGAAGCCTTCATGGAACCGGAATGGATTCAAGCTATGCAAGACGAGCTTCAATAGTTTGAGCTGAACAATGTGTGGGAATTAGTCAAGCACCCTGATCCTCGCAAGCACAACATAATTGGTACAAAATGGATATATCGCAACAAACAAGACGAGCATGGTCAAGTAGTCAGAAACAAAGCACGGCTCGTTGCTCAAGGATACACACAAGTTGAAGGAATTGACTTGATGAAACATTTGCTCCAGTGGCTAGGCTTGAAGCCATTTCCATTACTGCTAGCTTACGCAAATCATCATAACATCCTTTCAGATCAAATGGATGTGAAGAGTGCCTTCTCAATGGAAAGATTGAAGAAGAAGTGTATGTAGCACAACCGTCTGGCTTTGAAGACCCGAAACATCCCGATATGGTATACAAGCTCAATAAGGCACTGTATGGCCTCAAACAAGCCCCTCGTGCTTGGTATGACACACTCAAAGACTTCCTGAAGAGCAAAGGCTCCAAACCTGGTTCTCTAGATCCCACTCTCTTCATGAAGACATATGATGGTGAACTGTTTGTGTGCCAAATCTATGTGGATGACATTATCTTCGGTTGCACCAACAAGAAATACAGTGATGAATTTGGTCACATGATGCAAGAACAATATCAAATGTCCATGATGGGAGAGCTGAAGTTCTTTCTCGGTCTTCAAATCCGTCAGCAACGCAACGGCATCTTCATATCTCAAGAAAAATATCTCAAAGATTGCCTGAACAAGTTTGGAATGCAAGACTGCAAAGGATACACAACGCCAATGCCAACCAAAAGTCATCTAAGCCCCGACGCCAATGGTAAAGATTTCGATCAAAAGGTATACCACTCCATGATTGGCTCTTTACTTTACTTTTGTGCATCTAGGCCATATATCATGCTTAGTGTTTGCATGTGTGCCCGATTTCAAGCGGCACCAAAGGAGTCGCATCACTTAGCTGTGAAGCGAATTCTTCGATATTTGGCTTACGCCCCAACACTAGGATTATGGTATCCAAAGGGCTCAGAGTTTGATCTGGTTGGATGTTCAGATGCTGATTATGCTGGTGACAAAGTGGATCGCAAGTCTACATCAGGCACATGTCACTTTCTGGGTCGATTTCTTGTCACTTTCTAGGCAGAACTGCGTATCACTCTCTCAACTGCTGAATCTGAATACATTGCTGCTGGATCTTGCTGCGCTCAGCTTCTATGGATGAAGCAAACTCTTAAGGACTATGGCATCCATCTGAAGCATGTACCACTCTACTGCGATAATGAAAGCGCTATCAAGATTGCTAATAACCCGTTCAGACTCAAGACAAAGCACATTGAAATTCGTGATCACTTCCTCAGAGATCATGTTATGAAAGAAGATATTGATATCATTCACGTCAAGACAGAAGAGCAGTTGGCTAATATCTTCACTAAGCCCTTGGATGAGAAAAGGTTTTGCAAGTTGCAATGTGAGCTAAATATCTTGGAATCCTCGAATGTCCTGTGATTAGGCACACATCCTAACACTTATGCATTTTGATGACTTAGATGTGCAACACACGAAGTAATGTATATCTTCAATCAATGAAGACATACACTCTAAGTGTGAATACATTAATGTGGAAATTGACTTCGGAGCGCCACGATAATTGTGCGCCGTGTCTGGGTCTAATACTTCCTATACGGTGGGTAACGCCACCACCAAACTCTTATGAAATGTTTTTCTCATGGCGCCATATTTGCAAAGTCTTCGCAATTGATTTAACTTCGACATTAATTTGACTTCATAATTATTGATTTGGCTTTACTCTGTCATATATATATATAGACACACACACACACACACACATTATTTTGTCCTCTACAGCATTCACTTATGGCTATGTCTTCTTGTTTGAATCTTTTGAACTAAGTGAATGTGATCGGACCCTAACCTCTCTATGCTTTCTACCTCAAGCTCTATCTATCCAAATCATATGCATTCTGTTGAAACTGTCGAATGTCTTCTCTCGGCCTTGTCCACAGGAAGATACAGAGACAAACATTTATATCTAGTTTTAATGACATATCCTTTTGCCTGAAACCCGGAGATTTCGGAACGACCACCCCGACAATCCAGGCGCGCATGGGAACGTGGAACAACTCTCAATGAGTTGCATGTTAGCCACGTGTCCTTCAGATGTGAACCGCCAGGGGCACCTACGTAATTGCACTGTGCTGTCTCTGTCCTTATAAATACCTGTCTCGTCTCGGTCAAAAATCTTTCTTCCTCCTTCGCCATCTCTCGCAAACCTAGCATCTCCGCTAGCTCTCAACGACGCCGACGACGAAGCGCTTAGCTGCCGCAACTTCATCGACGCTGTCTTCACGCCGGCCGCAGACCTCGTCTTCTCCGCCGTGGCTGTAGGTGTCTTCCGTCGCCAAGTTAGGGCACGGGAGATCGAACTGCTCGGCATCCATCTTCGCTTCGTCTAGCAGTTCTTCGTGTGGTAATAAAACTTTACTTTTTACCATATTTTTGATCTGATAGATTCATCCTTTCCTACCAAAAGTGGTTTCTAAATCTCCAAACATGAATCTATCTCTTTCTGCATCTCATATTCTGCCTAGTATATTCACTTATGCTTCTTCGCAAGTTAGATTCCTCACTTGTACTTATTCTTGGATTTGTACAACTCGAACCAACTCTCATCATATAAGTGAATGTCTTCGCTATGAGGTCAATGTCTTCAAACTGATTTATCTTCAAAATCTTCTCGAGAATGCATATGACCTCTTCCCTTCCTCGCACCTTTAATGCTGTCACAGTACATGTCCGTGGAGAATCCTTGGTTCTCATAGTCTGCATTCGCTTGCAGAATTCTTGCAGAGTCACATCAACTCACCAAGCGAAGTTCCCGCTACCCAGCCGCTTGAAGCCATTGCACGATCAAGCCCTTCAGTTTACACTTCATGGCAACTGAAAAGTCAGCAAGAAAGGGAGGCAGACAGCGTCGTGGCAACACTTCCAAGGACTTACCTCCAGATTTGCACGAGATGTACAAAACTGATCCAAAAGAAACCTATGCTGAACGCAAGAATAGAATCCAATGGATTCGAAGATATTGGGCAGAAGAATGGTTTAAATATCGCTTCATCACTCAAGAATATGCTGATAAGAATGCCATCAAGGAACCCTGGGGTGATATTTTGTACAAAAATCCTCCACCCAGGACTCAGGATGAAGCTATTAAGCAAGGCTTCTATCCTTGCATGGTGCGCGGACCACAGCCTGAAAACGCTGACCCTTCTTCACTGCTCTCGTGTCGTGAAGACAATATGTTCAAGCGCAACTACCAGTTCGCCAAAGAATCACCGCAAAGAACAAGAAGGATTTAGGGCTTGACTTGACCCCGGTCCTTCCTCACTCGGAAAATGGCACCCGTGAAGCCAATGAGAACAGGATCGGCCCTTCTACAACCATGCTGGCCTCATCACTCACATCACTGCTCAAGGTGCCAAAGTGGATCATTCGATGATGATGCCGACATCGATGAAGCTCCAGCCCTGCTCCAAAGCCGCAGGCAAAAAGAAGACTAAAGCTTCAAAATCATCTGCTGCTCCAAAAGCTTCAAGAGTGAAGCCATTGGCAACGCCCCTTCTCGCTCCCAAAGAATAACTCAAGATCTCTCGTGATTCCATGAGGCGTGAGAAGCCACGAAGACACCAGCTCAAAGAATCGAAGTCATGCATCGATGCTTGCTGCCATTCTCGAGGAATGAATCAAACCATTGACTTGTCTTCGATGAAGAATTTGGTGAAGACGCTCTGGAGCAGCTGATCAAGAGCAAGCAAGAGGCGGAGATCTTCAATGATCTGCCCCTCTTTGATGTGAACATTCTGAAGAACTTCATTGATGAGTGGTTCGACAATCAAGATCTCAGCTTTGATGACCTTCAGCTTCCCATTGGCGTTAGCGTTGCTTTCCAAGGCGCCATTGCTCCTGAGCTTGCTCTGGCTTAGCGCATAGTTGAACTCAAGTGAAAGATAGACTTCGAGAAGGAACAGCTCAAGAAGCATGTAGCCTGCTGAATGTGGCTGATGTGCAAAAGTTCAAGGTGATGCTTAATGACTCAAGGAGTCGTTTCGAAGAAACGTGAGGAAGCCAAAGGCTCAAGAGAGCGATGAAAGCACTCGCAGACAAATGCGCTCAAGCCTACAATGAAGCCGAAAGCGCAAGGCACTTGGCCGCCTGCATTGACCCTCAATGGCTGCCAAGAAAAACAAGTCATCTGAAGCCAACATCAAGCACCACGGCAGAAGAACCACACATTGTCTTCCCCGCTAGCATGCGCGCTCAAGCCCAAGGCTCCTTCAAAGGGCTTCAACGTAAGAAAACCAAGGCAGTCAAGCCGGGCCAAGAAGCGGAAACCAAGCGCACTAATCGATGAAGCACCACCCCTAAGAAGAGAAAACCAAGAAGAGAGATCAGGCTGCTCCCACAGAGCCCCTTGTTGTTGAACCCCTTGCTTTTGTTCCCCCTCCATCTACAAACCAAGAGCGTCGGATGATTGTTCATGAGCCTGCTTCCACAGAGGCTCCTGAAGCTCAAGAAGTTCCAGTCGTCGACCCCATCACGAATGAAGACATTGTACAAGATGATGTAGTTCTTCCTCAGATCGAGCGCCCAATGGTATCATCGCCTGTTCAAACGAACAGTGAGCTTATCAGTATCGGTTGTCCTTTGACGCCAATCTCACAAGATGCATCGTGGGCTGATCGCCCCTAGCAAGCTACCCCACATCAAGACTCACCAAGTACACCCCAACCGTCATCTGTGCCCGTCATCAGCCCCATGCCCAATGATGACAACTACATGGAGACATCACCATCACCAAAGGCGTCACCCGTATTCCAACGACTTCGCAAAGGCCCGAGGCCATCCGTCTCCATGACCACCATCACAGAAGAGGGCTCCAACTTGTCAAGTTCAGTGGCACGTCAAATGTTTCCTGAAGACAATCCTTCTGTGACGGTCCCTATGTCCAAGCCAATGCTGTTGAAGACCCTCCGCTGCATCACCGGAGCAACACAAGAAGAAGAGCGTGTCGCTACTCCCCCTACAACTCAAGAAGAAGTTCATGAAGAGAACCAGTCCATGCCGTAACCTCCGGCTACTCAAGTGGAGGGTGAAAATCCCGAGGCTGCCACCAATGACATTCCTGAAGCCAATAACGTTGTCATGGTCAAGCCAATGTGGAGCCTATAGTGGCTAATGCACCAAAGGCCAATGAAGCCAATGAAGCCCATGAAGCGATGAAGTCAATGCCAAGACCTGACACAAATCTGCAGCCTGAAGTCAATGCCACTGCTCCTGTTCCGCCTCCAAGGCCACATACCACTACTAGGGAAAAGCCTAGCAGCAGCGTGGGTTTTAGGCCTCATCAAGAGCGCTGCCAGAGCGCTACTAATAAGGCGCCACAGCTAAAGCTTAGCAGAGAGCGTGTTCGACCCACGCCATCGCTAAATTGATCTAGTAGTAGCGCTTCTCCAGAGCAGCGCTTGCTGTAATTAGTAGTAGCGCCTCCTTGCCCGCTTACTACTATTATTTAGTATTTTATTTCTTTTTATTTCATGTTGTATTTCATACACCTTTACACAAGTTTTCATACAAAAGGAATTTAGAGATTGTTTTACATCATAATGAGTTATTACATCACGGGTGAAGAATCAGGATTCAGTTTCAAGTGGATGGAAATCCACTTGAAACTAATCCAGTTCTTTCACCCAATGATATAATAAATATCATCATCATTATCATATCGTTAACAACTTATCATCATAATACATCACCGTCATATAACACCTCCTCAAGATCATCGCTTTCATCAATGAGACATCACATAGCAAATTGGTCACTAGTCGTAATCACAAGTACTCCTCATCATCAACTCTAACACATTGTATCACATAATAAACATATTGTACCTCATAGGACCCATCTGCATTATCTTAGGACCTACTATATTCTCTAAGGTAAAATAGCAAAAACAAGATAGCCCCGACTCTCCATTATGGAGAATGGAGATTATCCTGTCTCCAATTCTTGCATTTCGCTTAATGTTACTTCCAAGAACCTCCTTGTGAATGTCCAAACATTTTTCCATTCTTTGATTAGCATGTGTTCACCGGTTTTAGAACCGATATGCACAGTGAGCTCCTTAGATTGACTCGGCAAGATGTTCGTAACTACAAGGCTACCATTCGATACATCGATAAGGCACACAATCCATCGGGATTTTCTGTTGAAAACATAGTAATAACTTCGTAGTTAGCAATGATGTACTAGTTTTAGAAGTATGCAAAAGATGCACGGATGTCGTAATAGTAAAAAATCTTACCAGGTATCTCCATAGAAGTTATAGTGGTTCAACACATGCACTAGTGGCACGATTCACCATAATTTGGAGGAGTTCGATAATAGGTGTTGTAATTCTCAAGATAAGTACAATAAGCAATCGATGACTTTTCTCCTTATAAGTTAATTCGGAGCCATCAGTGTAGTGGGTTTTGTCTACCATCTTCTGCACATTCTTTGAAGATTCAAAATAAGCTGTCAATGGAAATAAGCTGTCAACCATTTTGAAATAAACAATATAAATTAGTTAATAACAATGTTTGAGAAACTCACATTGCGGTAGAATCGGAAGCGTATCAACAAGGACCCAAATGTCCATATTGTCTTGCTCGATGTCATGATCACCAAGATCCATGGTGATAATCATACCCTCATAAAAACCATACATTCTGCAAAGTGCTTCCCAATTTTGGCAACCAAAATGGGTTACGCTTTGAGCATTGTACAGATTTACTTCAAAATCCATATCATGATGGGTCCTTAGGTGTATTTTCTTTGTTTCAAAATTTTCATGGTATTCAAAACCCGTCCTCTCCAAGACATAGCGTCTTGCATGGCATGGGATAAGCTAGTCGAATTGTAAAAGATGAAAATTAGACTTTGAAATAGTTGAAGTCATGCTTAATTACGAAAAAAACTCTTGTCGTTGTTATGCATCATTTCAACATCGAAGGTCTCCTCGAGCTTAATGCTGAAGCGCCGATCTTCGTCCAGCTCCACGAACCTGTCGCACATACCTCGATCGTCGTGGCACCAACTGCACTCCCCCGGGAGACTGTCATCGTCCGAGTACGACATTTCCTACGTTCATAATTCAAAGATTAAATTTGTAAAATTAAATATATGTACTAAAAAACCTAAATTAGATCATATTCTAGCACAAGTCATGCCAAAATTCACGAAAAAATCCGGCATGACCTTTGCTAAAAAAGGACATATCGAGCACCTGAAATTTGCCGGAACGGAAATTAATCAACACTCCAGCAAAACATAGGCCACTCGGAGGTGTAAACTGAACATGAACGGCCACTTGGGCAACCACATATCCTATTTGAGCAACACAAGATATACATGGATATTTGGCTGGTCTCACCTCGATGTCGGAGGGGTCGGTGACGGGACGACGCATGGGATGATGGAGGGCTCCTTGATTTCTGCAAAAGCAAAACCGTATAAGTTATCACTAATACATCCCGGATAATTGCTTAAACTAAAAATAACAACAAATATGATATGTTCAACTAGTTTTATTAATTCAACTAGTTCTTACTAAATATAAACTTACTATAAATAGAAAAACTAGTTCTTTCTAAAAATAAAGTAGTTCAACTAGTTATATTAATTATCTTACTAAAATACATTAGTTCTATTAATTCAACTAGTTCAACTAGTTTATTAATTTATTTACTAAACTAGTTCAACTACAACCAAAGTAGTTCAACTACAACTACTATTAATCATATTGCCCTAGTTAACTAGTACCATCACTACTAGTAATTAACATCTACTACTACTAAAAATCATTATCTATGAACCCTAAATTAACACCTACTACTACTAAACAACATCTAGTACTAACTAAGCAAAGAGAAAGTGGCGGCGAGGGCGGGATCGGGATCGGGAGGCGGCGGTGCTGGGTGGGCTCGGGTGGCGGTGAGGTCGAGGGCGGTGGGAGGAGGCTGCCGGGCGGAGGAGGAGGAGGGCGGCCAGCGGAGGAGGAGGGCGGTGGCGGAGGAGGGAGGGGCGGTCGCAAAGCGGAGGGAGGATGTGCGAGGAGGAGGAGGAGGAGGAAGGAGGGAGTACTCGCGCGGACGGATTTAAGGCGGCAAGGGCGGCGCAAGACGACGACAACAAGTTATCGGGCCAGGCAATGAGAGTGAGAGTGTGAGGAGAGAGAGGGCGGTCGTATGGCGTGGGGATAAGGTAGGGATAGTTGTAGCGCTGCTTGGCAAAATGCGCCACAGCTAATCTGAATAGCAGAGCGTTGTGCATTGTTACGCCATCGCTAAGTTGACTACCACTAGCGCTTTGCAGATAAAGCGTTACTGCTAAGTGTAAGTATACAAAAATACGTCAATGCAAAAATATATTGGCCATCAATGATCTTTTTGTGTACAATCTGAATAGGAACCGGAGAATACTCATATTGCGGCCACAAATTCTACACATAGAGTTCAGTGAAGACCAGCTGGTTGTGATAGTTTCAGAAGTAACATATTTAAGGTGGTAAACACCCTGTTCGCGGAGCGAGGTGGGGCTAAACTTGTGGGCTGATTTTAGCAGTGGTGATTTTCTTAGAAGCGCGCTGCTGCTAACTTCTATAGCAGCAGCACGGCTCGGTATAGGGCGCTACTGCTATAACTAGCTGGGTTGCGAGGTCATGGCAATTAGAGCAGTAGCGCGGTTTGGTGTGGACGCACTACTGCTATTTTCCTTTCAGCGGCGCATTTTGCTATCACGCGCTGCTGCTAAATAGCAGTAGCGTCGTATTTTGAGGAGCGCTGCTGGTAAGATTCTGTGTATAGGCTTTTCCCTAGTAGTGTACTATCGAGCAAGCATACAACTATGGCCAGCTTGTCACTGTCAGATGGCCCATTCTGATTCCTCCACCTGTTGATGGTCCTCAATTTGATTACCATGTCGAGCATAGGCCTCAGATTCAGAAGCCAAAGCCAAGACGGCCCAGATTTCCAGGTACTGCCACTTTGCCAGGATCTTTCAATGTCAACGGCTTCATTGCACACAACTCCTTCTTCGATAGAGCAAAGAACCCCTACACCAGGCCCAAGATTTCATCTGATCGGTTCTGGAGTTATCAGCAGCGCAGCTATTATTCATGCATTCTCAGATAACCAAGGCCGCGTGATATTTCCGCATATGCGCTTTGATATCGGGCCATAGCTGGTCCGCCTCGCTTAGAAGAAGCTCTCGATTGCTTCAGAGAGGCTGGCTTGCTGCATTTTGTCACTGATAAGGATGTAAGGGCATATTTATCCCTTAGGTGTTTTGGTGATTGATGACAATGTTTTTGCGGACTAATCGCAGCGTTGAGTTTCTCGACGCTTCATCACTAGGCACTAGACGATTCGGTGCCCTCAAGACTATTGAAGACGGTGTTGTTCTACGCTTTCTTTGGTGGATTTGAGTCGAGGAGAGCCGTACTATTAAGAGGGGGTCAGCGCCGGAAAGGTTCGTGGAATCAACACGCATACATGTCCTTTCTTTCCGCTGCACTTTGGAGCGCTCTCCGCTATCCTAGTTGTGCTTAATCGACGGCTATCGCTGTACTTGCGGTAGTACTTCTCTATGGAGCGGTAGTACCGCAAGCACCTGCGTAGTACCGGGGTCACGGTAGTACCGCTCCTCTGGAGCCTTAGTACCGTAGCTCCTGTGCCTAGTGCTGCTCGCACGGTAGTAGGGCGGATGTAATTTTTACATCCGCGCCCACACGGTAGTATCAAGACGCGCGCGCGGTAGTAGTCATGGTGGCCACGGTAGTACCGCCCCGAGTCGTAATACCGCGGGCCCTCATACCTAGTATCGCTATGTCGCGGCAGAGGAGCGGATGTAATTTTTACATCCGCGCCTCAACGGTAGTATCATTACCGTGGCGTGTAGTACCGCGTCGAGTTTTTTTGCACTGTTTCATTTTCAGCGGAAGTAGGCACGGATGTATTTTATTTCATCCGCGCTCTTCGTAGGCTTTGACTTTCCTGCCTTGCGGTAGTACCGCGCAAGCGGTAGTACTGCACTCAGTCAGGCTAGTCCCGGCATCTGTTGCTGCCGCGGAAGTACCGTGGTCCTCCATGGTAGTACCGCGTGGCCTTGCGGTAGTACCGCGCTCCTGGAGCGGTAGTACCGCATGTCGCAGGCTGAACATGTGGATAACGGTTGGATCTCTTCCATGACTATAAAAGGGGTGTCTCCTACCTCTAGTTGACTACCTCTTCCACCTCTAAGCTCCATTGTTGCTCCAAGCTCCATTTACGCCCGATCTCTCTCCCTAGCCAATCAAACTTGTTGATTTGCTCGAGATTGGGTGACAAGGGCCCGATCTACACTTCCGCCAAGAGATATTCGATTCCCCCCCCCCCACTTATCCCTAGCTGATCTTGTTACTCTTGGGTGTTTGAGCACCCTAGACGGTTGAGGTCACCTCGAAGCCATACTCCATTGTGGTGAAGCTTCGTGGTGTTGTTGGGAGCCTCCAAGTGTTGTGGAGATTGCCCCAACCTTGTTTGTAAAGGTTCAGTCGCCGCCTTCAAGGGCACCAATAGTGGAATCATGGTATCTCGCATTGTGTGAGGGCGTGAGGAGATTACGGTGGCCCTAGTGGCTTCTTGGGGAGCATTGTGCCTCCACACCGCTCTAACGGAGACGTACTTCCCCTTAAACGGAAGGAACTTCGGTAACACATCCTCGTATCCAACGGCTCCACTCTTGGTTATTTCGTGCCTTTACTTTTGCAAGCTTACTTGTGTTGTATCTATTACTTGCTTGTGTGCTAGTTGTCATTGCATCATATAGGTTGTTCACATAGTTGCATATCTAGACAACCTATTTCGTTGCAAGATTTAAATTGACAAAGAAAAGCTTAAAAATTGTTAGTTGCCTATTCACCCCCCCCCCCTCTAGTCAACCATATCGATCCTTTCAATTGGTATCAGAGCCTCGTCTCTTTATTAAGGACTTTGCCGTCTCAAGAGTATGGTTGACACCACGACGCGGTGTGAGGAGGAGCACCGTGTGAATCCTATCTCGCTTCACGGTCGATGGGGAAACCTCGGTCTCTCGTGAGGAATTCAATGTGGCTCTAGACACACTGAAAGACTCCATGACGACCAAGGTTGAAAGCATGCTTACTAAATTTCTTGTAGGGCTTAAACTGTCCACCTCGCCGATGAAAGTGGGTGATCCCACTAACAAGGTGACTGATGCTACCTCCGACAAGGGGGAAGCTAACAGTGAAAAGAGTCCTTCTACTAGTGGTAGAAATGGCACCGGCATCTTTGCCCATGTGGAACCTCCAATTTATGGAGGACCGATTCCCTCTACTCATTTAAATCATGCCGGTCCTCCTCCTAAGATTGTGAAAAATGAGGATTTAGATTCTTGGGTGTATCATTTCAAGCGCCATTTAAAACATGTGAATACTAACCTTTGGAGAATCATTGAAGAAGGTTTCTATCCACATGACCCAAACAACTTCACGCCTCGAGAAGCCGTGGATAATCAATTCAATGAGAGTGCTCTCTTCATCATCCAAGATGCAATCCTTCCCGAAGATCTCCCTCACCTTCGACCTCATGCCATGGCCAAAGACGCGTGGCAATGCGTTGTGTCTCTCTATCGAGGAAGTGCTAGCATTCAACGCTCCAACTATGAAGTGGTACAAGATGAAGCCAATGAGTTTGCAATGAAAGAAGATGAAGAACCCCGTGAGCTCTTTCGAAGAGTGACCAAACTCGCGGTCTCACTACGAGATCATGGGAGCAAGGACACGGATGACAACTGGATCAAGTGCAAGTTCCTCAAGGCCATGATGCCCTACAACAAGGCCATGTCCTCCGTCATTCGTCAAAGACCGGACTTTCACTCCATGACCTCGAGTGAAGTGTTGGATGAGTTCGTTGCAATTAGCATTTTGGACAAGACCGCTAACAATGCGGTGCTCCGTTCCCAAAGGGTAAAGAAGCCCAACCTTGCTTTGAAGGCCAAGGTTAGTGTGGAAGAATAGGAAGAAAAGGAAGATGAGGAGAGCAACCCCGAAGACACCAAATATGATTATCATGAGCACATGGCCCTTGCTTCAAGACAATTTTGGAGCAAGAAGAATACAAGACCCAACTTCAATAAGAACAACTCAAATGGTGTCAAGGGCAAGCAATGAGTTAGAACTTGCTTCAACTGTGGCAATGTGAGCCATTTCATTGCGGATTGTCCTTACGAGAAGCGGGAAGACAATGGTGGCAAGTTCATCCGAAAAGACAAAGCCAAGTCCTTCCCCAACAAGAACAACTTCGCCAAGAAGACTCCTACTCGTGGGTTGGTGGTTCAAGAAGAATACCATGAGGATGACGATGATGATGAAAATGGAGAAGCGATGGCCATGGCGTCCGTTGCCATTGCTACTACTCCCCGGGTCTCTCTCTTTGATTCACCCAACGAGAACATCACCGCCAAGTGCCTCATGGCTAAAACTTCCAACAAGGTAACCCCCAACATCAAAACCACCATCATTACTAATCCCTCCTTTGAGGATTGCATTTATGAACATGATGGGTCTAATGAGGAAGTGAATGAATTTGAGTCTTTTATGAGTAAGCTCAAGGGAAAATCCAAGAAGCATTTTGTTGCTCTCCTGGAACAACTTGGTGAGGTCAATGACATGATCGAGGCTCACGAAGAAACCATCTCTAAGATGGAGGGTCATAGTCCTGACTATGCCGATGAGATATCGGATCTCTCTAATGCTCTTGAGGAAGAGCGTGTGCATCGTTTGACTTTTGAGGAGTCATACGACGATGGCCATGCTAAGTTAAAGAAAGCTCTTGATCATGCTCTTGTCGTGTCTCGTGTGCTAACTTCCGAGAAGGCTAAACTTGGGGTTGATCATGCTAGACTCAAAGAGGAGTTTGAGATACTTGACATGGCCCACAAGGTCTTGAAGGGTGCTCACGCTAACCTCAAGGAGTCTCATGCTCAACTTCAAGTTAAGCTAACCAAGGAAAAGGCCACCTTCCCTCATATGGTATTAATTGATAATGCATGTGCTACTAACCCATGTTGTGAGCATATGCATCTTGTGGAAGAAAATGCCAAGTTGAAGGATCAACTTGAGAAAGGCCTTGTAACTTGCATTCAAGGTGAGAAGAATCTCAATGACCTTTTAAGTAATCAAAAGGAAGTTGTGGCCAAGAAGGGAATTGGGTTTGCCCCCAAGTCCAAGAACAAGAAGAAGAACGACAAGACCCATTGTCCTCCTCCTCTCAAGAAAACTTTTGTGAAAGAGGGAGAGGGGGCTCCTAAGGAGAAGAAGAAAAAAGTGAAGGGGGTTGATGTCAAAAAGGGCAAATCCATCTCCTCCAACAAAGCCGGCGACTTTAACCCGTCATATGTGTTGTGCCGTGCTAGTGATGGACATGTTTATGCTAAATTTGTGGGTTCTCCTTATGAGTACATTGAATGGTCTATTTGGGTTCCTAAGACCCTTGTTACTAACATCAAAGGACCCATTACTAAATGGGTACCTAAAATCAAGCATTGATCTCTTGTAGGTGTTTGCTTCCGGTGGGGGATCATGGTTGCTCGATAGTGCAGCAACAAATCATATGACCGGAAGCAAGGACTTGGTGGTGGACGTGCAAAAGATTCCATCTATGCCCACCAATGTCGAGTGGGGTGATGCCTCACATTATAAGGTATTGGGTCTTGGCAAGGTTGCCATTTCTCATGATCTAACGATCGAGAAAGTCATGTTTGTTGAGTCCCTTGCATACAATTTACTTTCCGTTCGTCAACTTGCACTCATGGGCTTTGCCACTTTCTTTGACATTGATACTGTGGCCCTCTTGTGGAGCAAGACTCTTAAAGTAGCCTTTGTTGGGCATGTCGAGAACGGTCTCTATGTGATAAACTTTTCGGAGCGACCCACTAAGACCGCGACATGCCTAATGGGTAAAGTTGACGTGGGACGGCTTTGGCATCGCCGTTTAGCCCACGTCAATATGAGATCTTTGCAAAGTCTTCTCAAGGGGGACCATGTCCGTGGACTAACAAATGTTAGTTTTTTCCAAAGATCGTGCTTGCAGTGCTTGTATCGAAGGAAAGCTTCATGAGACGGCTCACCCTCCCACGACTATCATCTACTCGAAGAGACCCTTGGAGCTCCTGCACATGAACCTCTTTGGGCCTCCATCCTTTGATAGTCTTGGGGGTAGATAGTATTGCTTGGTGATTGTGGATGATTATTCAAGATACACTTGGGTATACTTCTTCAAGAGGAAGAGTGAGACTCAACAAACCGTCATCAACTTTGCAAATGAAGCTCAACGTCAACATAATGCAAAGATCTTGACAATAAGAAGTGACAACGGCACCGAGTTCAAGAACTACACCTTGGATGAGTTTCTTAGTGATGAGGGGATCAAGCATCAATATTCTGCACCATATACCCCTCAACAAAATGGTGTTGCGGAGAGGAAGAACCGGACGTTGATGGATGCGGCAAGGACCATGATGGCTGAGTTCAAGTCTCCATACAACTTTTGGGCCGAAGCCATCAACACCGCATGTCATGCATCCAATCGGCTCTATCTCCTCAAAGGTTTGAACAAGACTCCTTATGAGATACTCACCGGAAACAAGCCCAATCTCAAGTACTTCCGGGTGTTCGGGTGTAAGTGTTTCATTCTCAAGAAAGGTGTTCGTTTGTCTAAATTTGAGGCTAGAGCTT
Source organism: Aegilops longissima (assembly GCA_021605205.1). Classification (NCBI taxonomy): domain Eukaryota; kingdom Viridiplantae; phylum Streptophyta; class Magnoliopsida; order Poales; family Poaceae; genus Aegilops; species Aegilops longissima. Next base: position 537,340,274 of record CM038678.1, read on the forward strand.
ATGAGGGCATATTTGTTGGTTATGCTACAAACTCTCATGCTTACCGTGTTCTCAACAAGTCCACCGGACTCATTGAGGAGACATGTAACGTGGAGTTTGACGAAAATAACGGCTCCCAAGTGGAGCAAAGTGGTACTTGTGATGTAGGTGATGAAATTCCTCCCCAAGCCATAAGAAGAATGGGTATTGGTCATATTCTACCCATTGAGGAACCCCTTGTGGCCGAAGGAGAAGGACAATGCTCCACTCAAGTGGAGCCATCACCTACTCAAGACCCACACGCTTCCAAAGAACAAAGTGAAGGCCCTCAACCTCGTGAACAAGACCAAGGGCAAGATCAATCTCAAGATGGTGGTGAACCTCCAAATGATGCCCAAGGTCAAGTTCTTCCCCTCGAGCAAGTTCAAGATCATGAAGAAGCTCAAGATCAAGATCAAGCTCAAGACGATGCTCAATATTATCAAGTTAACCCTCCTCCTTCCACATCCGAGGAGGAATTAGAGCGTCGTGCCGCAAAGATTGCTTCAAAACTCACCACCAAAGGCCATCTCATGGAGAATGTGGTTGGAAGCCTAAGAAAGGGGGTAAGCACTCGTAGAAAATTGGCAAACTATTGTGAAAATCACGCATTTGTCTCTTGTGTTTAACCCCAAAAGGTCTATGAGGCGCTCGAAGACTCGGATTGGCTCAATGCCATGCATGAAGAACTCAACAACTTCGAGTACAACAAGGTGTGGATATTGGTGCCAAGGCCATCGGGGAACCACAACGTCATTGGAACCAAGTGGATTTTCAAGAACAAGCAAGATGCTCATGGGAACATCATTCGCAACAAGGCAATATTGGTAGCACAAGGCTACTCCCAAGTCGAGGGTATCGACTACGGTGAAACCTTTGCTCCCGTTGCTCACCTTGAATCCATTCGTTTGTTGATTGCTTATGCTTCCCATCACAACTTTAAGTTGCAACAAATGGATGTGAAAAGTGCTTTTCTTAATGGTCCTATTAATGAGTTGGTCTATGTCAAGCAACCCCCCGGGTTCGAGGACCCCTACTTCCCGGATCATGTGTATCAACTCGATAAGGCACTCTATAGCCTTAAACAAGCCCCACGTGCGTGGTATGACCATCTTACCGAGTTGTTACAAGATCGTGGATTTGAGGTGGGGCAAATCGATCCCACTCTTGTTACTAAGAAGGTCAAAGGGGAGTTGTTTGTATGCCAACTATATGTTGATGATATTATCTTTGGTTCCTGACCTCCAAGTTCAAGATGTCTTCGATGGGAGAGTTGAAGTTCTTCCTTGATTTTGATATCAAACAAAGAAGAGAAGGAACCTTCGTCAACCAAGCCAAATATACTCAAGACATGCTAAAAAGATTCAAGCTAAGTGATGTCAAGCTGGCTTCTACTCCAATGCCTACCAAGTGCCAACTTGACATTGATCCCAATGGTAAAGCGGTGGATCAAAAGGTATATCGCTCCATGATTGGCTCCTTGCTTTACCTTTGTGCATCTAGACCGGATATCATGTTGAGTGTGGGAATGTGTGCACGGTTTCAAGCCGCACCGAAGGAAAGTCACTATGTGGCGGTCAAGCGAATCTTTCGATATTTGGCTCATACCCCAAACTTTGGCTTATGGTATCCAAGAGGGGCAAACTTCAAGCTTGAAGGATATACGGATTCCGATTGGGCGGGAGACAAAGTGGATAGGAAGTCCACCTCCGGAGGGTGCCAATTTCTTGGTTGCTCTTTGGTGAGTGGTCTTCTAAGAAGCAAAGTTGTGTGTCTCTCTCGTCCACCGAAGCGGAATATGTGGCGGCCGGTAGTAGTTGTGCACAACTCTTATGGATGAGGAAAACTTTAAAGGAGTACGGTGTCACTTGTGACAAAGTGCCTCTTTGGTGTGATAATGAAAGTGCCATCAAGATTTCTCTCAACCTGGTGCAACACTTCAAGACGAAGCATATTGAGATTCAGTATCACTTCATCTGGGATCACATTAGGCGAGGGGAGATCGAGCTCAAGTATGTCAACTCATGATAACCTTGCAGATATTTTCACGAAGCCCTTGGATGAAGCAAGATTTCGCGAGTTAAGGCATGAGCTAAATATCATTGATTCGAGCAATGTGACTTGAACCCTTGCACCCCTCACCACACTCAACTTGTTGTCTAGTTTAGGTGTAGGCATGGACATAGGGGGAGTGTTGTTCTCTCAATAAACTTTCCCTCCCCCCATTATGCATAAATAGATCAACTCTTTCACATTAGCCATTTTTTATGGTACTTGTGCTTCAAAGACGAGTTTTGGTCATGGGCCCAAGGATAATTCTTCGCGGTGCCATACCATCTAACTCAAACATAGGTGGCTCCGGCCACCGCCCTCTCCTTTTGAGAGGTTTTATCGCATGGTGGTTTCTTGTTGTCTTTCTGCCTTTGGTTTGTGCGTGTTCCTGTGGTATCCTTTGTGTGAAGAGTTTCCTTGCAAAGACCTCTTCTCGTGTTGAAACCTGCTGTGTCTTGAGCTCACGGTACTACCGCGACCAGCTATGGTACTACCGCAGCCAGCCACGGTACTACCGCGTGTGGGGAGCATGGTACTACCGCCCCCACGCGGCAGTAATTTTTTACTGCTACCTGGGTCAGCGGTACTACTGCTACGGTGCGGTACTTCCGCCCGAGCGGTTCTACCGCGATGATATGCGGTACTACCGCGCCGGCATGGGCGCGTGGGGATAAGGACGGGCAGGGGGAGTTCTAACTCCCCCATACCCATTCACTGTCCCCCCCCCCCACGTCGTCTCTCTCTCCCAAGCTCAAGATTGGAGCCGGCGTTCGTCGCCGGATCTCCTCCTCCGGCTGCCCTCCCGTGATTCCGTCCGGTGGGATCTTTCCCCACCACGTGCTCTTGCTATGGACCAAGGTTTTTGCCCAACCTATTCTCGTTTTGTTGAGTTCTTTGCCTCTAGGTTTTTGGGGGAGACTTGTGTGTTCTAGAAATTCTTAGGCTATTTCTATGCAAGAGTAGGATGAAGGAGAGTAGCCTTGCGTAGGAATTATACTTGTTTTTTTCCTGTGCTAGATTTGATCACCGTAGCGCCGCCGTGGTTTTGTGGTTCTTTTCAGATTCGAACTGACGTTTGGATCTGACGCGATGCGGTACTACCGCCCGTCTGGCATGGTACTACCGCTAGTCCGGTACTACCGCCCGTCTGGCGCGGTACTACCGCACTCACTGCGGCACTAAAACTTTACTACCGCTCCAACCATGGTACTACCGTGACCTCGCACGGTACTACCGTGACCTGGAGCGGTACTAATATTTTAGTACCGCAGGCTCTGGCAGTACTACCGTGGCTCACATCTATCTCATGGCAAATTTCACGTATACTTTCTATGTGTTTCTTGTGCCTTGCCGTGGTCTTCGCATTGATCCTCTTTGCGTTTCATTGGTGTTTTGCGTTTGTGTCTCAGGTGGTGGCTCTCGCCGTTCCAATCCCAGTCGTGACACTAGCTCCAAGCGTCTGCGCAAGAACCTGTGTGAAGCACCGTGAGGGCTCCTCGCCCCAAGCGCCATGTCAAGACATCAGCTAGCAAGAACAAGGAGCCCGCTAAGGGCATGGACGAGATACCCCAATCTGAGTACGTCCGTCTCAGGCAACTCCACCCGTATGTGAACCCTCGTTCTTCTGTCAAAGGTTGTGAGCTTTTTTGGAACAAGCAACAGACTCTCATCTATCTGGATGTCATCAAAAATAAGCAGAATACCTACGTGGATGTGAAATGGATTGATATGCATCACATGAGGAAGGACAAGTTCCGTGAGTACTTTGGAGAGGCTCTGGACTTGGTGGAGCAGTTTGGTATTGAGCATGTGATATCCTTTCACCTTGACTATGACCCTGAGCTTATCTGTCAGTTCTTTGCCTCAGTATACTTTCACTCCGATGAGGAGCGGAGGATGACCTGGATGACCAATGGCCGTAAGCTGACTGCTACCTGGAAGGAGTTCATGGATTTGCTCCAGGTTCCTGATGACGGGCTCAACTCTCCCGTGGGTGTTCACCCCCATGCAAATTTTGTGTCTGCCAACAAGGACAAGCTTGCGCCATACTATGTTGAGAAGGCGCTCGCCAATGGCAAGACGGGGTTGGTGCTCAACTCTTTTCTGGATATCATGTATCGCATCTTCCGCAACTCCTTGTTCCCTTGCATTGGTGACAAGGACAAGGTTCATGCGTATATGGTGGATATGATGCTCATTTGCGAGGAGGCTCGTTTGTCTCGGACTCAGCCACTTGATGTCTCACACATCATGTGGTGTGAGCTTTGGTTTGTGGTGTTCAACCGCAAGGTGCCTATCTATGGGCCCTATCCGTTTCTGCTGATCTCGAAGACTTGGGAGAAGATGTTTCCAGGTGAGGAGTTCCTTGCTCCAGACTGGATTCGCCATGAATCCATCTGTCTGCGTGTCAAGCCCAACTAGGCCAACACTACTACTCGTGCTTTGAGGTGTCTCGCTGCTAGGGCTCTTTGTTGATGAGGAGGATGTTGGCGCCGAGGATGTTCTTGAGGGCCGTGCTGCTAGGCCTTCGAGTTCCTCTATGCCTTCGTCGGCCAAGAAGTGAAGGACAAGATGAAGACTCTTTTCGCATGCAAGCCAAGGGACGATCAAGAGGACTCACGTGGCATCTAAGGAGAGTCGCCACCGGGACAAGAAGATCTTGCAGCTGTATAACGAGGACGTGTCTGGTGGTTCTGAGGATCGCATCACTCCAGAGGCCGAGTGGATGGAGAAGCAAGGCTACAGGTGGACCGATTCTGAGGAGGACGTAGAGGAGACCATCCCTGCTGCCGAGGAGTCCGACGGAGAGGGTTGGGATGAGTTCCCTGCTTGAGCCACCTCTTGTGTGTAGGTGTCCTCTCTGCCTTTTTGGCGTCTCGATGCCAAAGGGGGAGAGAGTGTAGGGATTTGCAAGTTGGGTGTCGTCGTTCGTGTTTGGTGTGTTTGCTGCTTTCTCGTTCTCGTTTGAACCTCGTTTCAGTTGCTTTTTCTTCATATGGTGTAAGACATATGCACTCTATCTATCTTAGCGAGCTTGTGATATATTGTGCTACCTTTGTGCTATGCTCTGCTTAGATGTTAGTTATCGTCCCTTTGTCTCTAAAATATAGGGGGAGTGTTGATCCTAGTTTGTGTGCTATGCAGTCCAAAGCATCCATCCAGATTGCACACATCTAGGGGGAGCCCGTCTATATTCTAGAGAGGAGGGGTTTGCCTTTGCTCAATATTATCTCATCTATGTGCAAATCCCGTATTGTCATCAATCCACCAAAAAAGGGGAGATTGTAAGGGCATATTTATCCCTTAGGTGTTTTGGTGATTGATGACAATGCTTTTGCGGACTAATCGTGTGCCTTGAGTTTCTCAGACGCTTCATCACTAGGCACGAGACGATTCGGTGCCCCTCGAAGACAATTGAAGACGGCGTTGTTCTACGTTTCTCTTTGGCGCATTTGAGTCGTAGGAGAGCCGTACTATTAAGAGGGGGTCCGCGTCGGAAAGGTTCGGGTGGAATCAACACGTACACATGTCCTTCCTTTCCGTTGCACTTTGGAGCGTCTCTCCGTTATCCTAGTTGTGCTTAATCTGACGGCTACTGCTGTACTTGCGGTAGTCTGCTCTATGGGCGGTAGTACATAAGCACCCTGATAATACCGCTGGGTCACGGTAGTACCGCTCCTATGGAGCCTTAGCACGGTAGCTCCCAGGCCTAGTGCTGCTCCGGTACAGTAGTAGGGGCGGATGTAATTTTTTACATCCGCGCCCACACGGTAGTACCGCAAGTCATGCGCGGTAGTACCGCGGGTGGCCACGGTATTACCGCTCCCCTGGAGTCGTAATACCGTGGCCCTCATACCTAGTACCGCTGCATCGCGGCAGTAGGAGCGGATGTAATTTTTTACATCCGCGCCTCAACGGTAGTACCGCGCCTCGTGCGCAGTAGTACCGCGTCGGAGTTTTTGCACTGTTTCATTTTCAGCGAAAGTAGGCACGGATGTATTTTATTTCATCCGCGCTCTTCGTAGGCTTTGACTTTCCTGCCTTGCGGTAGTACCGCAAGGGTGAGTGGTAGTACCGCGCAAGCGGTAGTACTTCACTCAGTCAGGCTAGTCCCGATGTCGGTGTCAAAACCGGCGGATCTCGGGTAGGGGGTCCCGAACTGTGCGTCTAGGCGGATGGTAACAGGAGACAAGGGACACGATGTTTTTACCCAGGTTCGGGCCCTCTCGATGGAGGTAATACCCTACTCCTGCTTGATTAATATTGATGATATGGGTAGTACAAGAGTAGATCTACCACGAGATCAAGGAGGCTAAACCCTAGAAGCTAGCCTATGGTATGATTGTTGTTCGTCCTACGGACTAAAACCCTCCATTTTATATAGGCACCGGATAGGTTAGGGTTACACAGAGTCGGTTACAATGGTAGGAGATCTACATGTCCGTATCGCCAAGCTTGCCTTCCACGCCAAGGAAAGTCCCATCCGGACACGGGACGAAGTCTTCAATCTTGTATCTTCATAGTCCAGGAGTCCGGCCAACGGTGATAGTTCGGCTATCCGGACACCCCCTAATCCGGGACTCCCTCAGTAGCCCCCGAACCAGGCTTCAATGACGATGAGTCCGGCGCGTTGATTGTCTTCGGCATTGCGAGGCGGGTTCTTCTCCAAATTCCATATACTTGTCGAATAGTGTCTGGCTTCTGATAAATGTTGCGCTCCTTGGCTTCTACGCCCAATAATGGCCGTCTTCCACGTGTTTGAATGAATGCGAAAAGCCAGGGTATTTTTACAATTACCCCCCCCCCCTAGCTGCGCAAATGAGTTGCCTATAAAAGGGGCAAGGATCTAGATCTGAGTCACACCATCCCCCCTTCGCGAGCTTTCATCGGAGCGCCTCGACCAAAGCCCATTCCATCATGGACAATCGACGCTGGCTCCTCCTCTCGCGCCCCAGCCCTCAGCCAGAAATTGGGAGAGATGCTCACCCCGCATAGCGAGCTAGTTATACTCCAAGCCAAGGGATTTCTCCCCGGCCTTCATGGTTCGGTTCGAGCCGGACTTGCCACCTATAAGGGCGGAAAGCAAGTGGAGAGCGCCCCGATCCTCTAAAGGAGAGCGGTATGCTTCATCTCTTATCTAGTAAGAGGACTCGGATTTCCAATCCATCCGTTTCTCCGGGGGCTCTTGGAGTTCTACGGCCTCCAGTTGCACCACCTTACTCCTGCCTCCATCCTTCACATCGCGGGCTTTGTGGCCCTTTGCGAACTGTTCTTGGGCGTCGAGGCTCATTTCGGGCTGTGGAAGAGATTATTCTGCCTAGTACCCCGTTCTCATGAGGGGTCAATATATCAAGTGGGCGGAGCCGAGCTGTGGCGCATCACCGGGACCGGATACCTATCTGGAACCCCGAAGAAGGCGTCCGAAGACTGGCCTTCGGAATGGTTTTACATGGAGGACGTCCCACTGCCGGATCCTGTTCGGATCGGCCTTCCGGAGTTCAGCAATGATCCTCTGAAGAAGCGCCTAAGCTGGCGCCCTCGGAGCCCCCGGAGGGAAAATGACCGGGATGTCCTCTATTTGATGAGCCGAATAAGATTATTGGCTCATGCCGGATTGACCATGTTGGGAGTCATGGCAATCTGCATTATGAGGGGAGTGCCGCCGCTCCAATACAGGGGCCACCCCATGTGGGACTCCAACAGGGAGGACGATGCCACCCGCCACGGCCGCAAAGGGCCGGGATCGGTCACCGAACTGGTGAAGATCTTGTCTGCCATGTATAAAGGAGAGGAGGAGGATTTCCTCGCGCCAATCCATCAAGGAGTTTTCTTCAATATTCCTCGAAGTTGGGTAAGCAAACATCTTTGTGACCTGTCGATCCATGTTCCGTGGTTAAATATCTCATTTCATGGTTTTTGCGCAGAACTACGCCGGATTTGTTGAGAAGATACAGCCCGCCCCACAACCCGAGGATCCGGAGCGGTCCCTCATCCGACCTCCGAAGAGGATCCGGATATAAAGGTGGAGTTGATCGACGGGGTGTTCTAGCAACTTAGCATCGACAATGCTTTGGTTGCCATTACGGCTGACTACCCCTGAATACTTCCAGCCTCATAGGTAACTGAGACCGAGATCCCGAAACCCTGATAATGACCCATCCATGCTTATTTTTGATCACCGTATGCCAATGGTGTTTAGCAGGGGGTACCTTCGAGGCAGGAAGCCGAGCCCGCAGCGGCTGGCCAACAAAGGGCAGCGCGGCCCCGCAGGCTAAAAAGAAGTGCGGTCCGGATCGAAACTCCGCCGCAACGGTATGGCGTGTCACCATACTCCCAGGATTGATTCCTGGAAGGCGTACTAACGCTGGTGCTCTTTTCAGGAAAAAGCGCCGCCGGATCGAGTCCGGAGAGGTTGCCAATCAAACCTTCACCGGCAAGGCTTCAAAGCCGGGTCCGGAGGCTGAGGCGAGAACGAGACGTGCGTCGGATGCTCCTCCGACAGAGGATACCAACTCTGAGGTGGAGAGCGCCTTGAATCACAGGCGCCGCCGGACAGTTCTTCATGACGCATGTTTCTCCCAAGAGGCCTTGAATTCCTTCGATTCGGGAGATGCGCACCTCCGTGCCGCTCAAGATGGTCTAGCCAGAGCCACGGAGCAGTATGTTAAGCACATACGGGTAAGGAAATTTGACAGTTATATATGCCAGTAGCCCCCGAGACTTAAAATAGTTAGAATAACTGATTTAAGGATCATTTGTTATGCAGGATCTTATAGAAAAGAATACCCGACTGTCTCAGGAGCTTGAAGAGTGCAAGGCCCAACTTGAGGTCAAGACTAGCCGCCTGAGGGGAGCCGCAGAGACCCCTCCGTAATATACGCTTTAAAAGATAAATAGTTTATGAAGTGCGGCGGGTGTGTAAGTCTGACAAAAACATTGCAGATGGCGCCGGACTAGATCCGGACAAGCAGCAGCTCTTGCGCCAGCTAAAGGCCGGCGAGAGCGTGCTTACGAGGGTGCGGCGGGAGAAAAATAACCTCCAAGATGCCAACACCAAGCTGGGTGAGGAACTAAAGGATGTTCGTGCTCAGCTTATCCGACCAGAAGGAGAATCGACGGCTTCGTCGCTGCATTTTCCGTAAGTGCTTGAGCAAACTTTGAAAGAGTTCGGCGAGGAAGGCGACTAACACAAACATGTATGTAGGTTTGCTCACAGGTCGCCCCGAGGAGGAGATGCCCGATTCTTGGTGATCTTCTTCCCGAATTGCGTCACCGCATTTAACGAGTCCGGCGGTGATGAAAGGCATCGGCCAGCCTTGTGGCCATCTATCTCCCCGCCAAGGCATTGGGGAGCTGGCAAAGCGGTTTCAAGGAGCACGGCGGCGCTTCCGTCTATGGAAGATATCGGCCTGCTGTCAAGGCGCCAGGGAGGCCTGGGCCATGGTAAAGACACGGTACATGAAGGCTGACCCAAACCACATGGCCGATGTCGGACCTGTGGGGCCTGATGGGATGGATATCCCTGTAAGCTTAGTGTACGGCCAAGTAGAATTGGCCGCCAAGTATTCCCAGCAAGATTGTAAATTAGATAGCCTATTAGATGGCATTGAGGAGGAATACAATGAGTCGAGTTGACTATGTAAAAATATGACATGAAAAAATGTCTTCTAGCCGGATTGTAGATCGTTTGTCATAGCGGACCTTTTTCGCTTCACCTCGGGACCCAATAGTCCGGAGTGTGTCCGAATACCTTCGTGGTTATATAAGAACCGGGTATGCATGGAGACAAGGCGAGGGGTCATTATTGCTATCTCGCATAAGTGCCCAACTAGTTATGTTATATTACATGGGTAGTAAGAAACATCTTCCAGGAGAATAGTTCCGTTAAGGGTTCCTTTCGCTGGGATGCATGCCCTAAAGTGCATGTCAAAGCTGCTATGAAAGCAGAAAATCATCCGGGGCAGATGGGTAAATAATTAAAATCATCTTTCAGTTCACCGACCGAATATTCCCTTAAGAACGCTTAGCTTTCGGCTTCACCCGGTCCGAGGTACACATCCGCTGACCCGGCAAGAATAATCGCAGAGGTGCTCCTTTACCACCTAGCCGAACAATCGGGAACGAGGGGTAAGCACAGAGCCAGCAACCCAGCTTGGCCAAAACTTAAGTCATATCGATGCATATAATGGTGAATAAAAGGTACATGCGGAAGTTTAACGCATTTGTTGGGCATGAAGCCCGTATAAATAAGCTTCTGTTAAAGAAGCCCCCAGGTATAATGAGCACGGACAGCGCGTCAAGTGTGTGCGAAAAAAGCACAAACGAGCCTCTAGAGGCTTCAAGAAGAAGGAGGAGGAAGGAGAGAAATAAAAGACAGCAAAAATAGAAAATGTGGACGCAGGAAGGAGACGAACTTGGAGTCCGGCGTTTAGGCGTAGAATCTTCGTAGACGAGCTGCGTTCCATGGGTTCGGCTCGAGTCGGTTATCTGATGCGTTTCGCAGACAGTATGCTCCGCCGGTCAGGACCTGGTCGATGATGAAGGGACCTTCCCATTTGGGCTTGAGTTTGTCCTTTTCTTGTCCGCAGCGTAGAACTAGTTCGCCAACGTTATAAGCTTTGGCCCGCATTTCCCGCTTTGATATCTTCGAGCCTGCTGTTGATGAATGCGGAACGAGCTTTTGCCACGTCGCGCTCCTCCTCCAATGCGTCCAAACTGTCCCGCCGATCGAGCTCGGCTTCTCTTTCTTCATACATGCGCACGCCGAGGTGAGTCATGTATTATGTCGCAGGCAGGACTGCTCTGCGTCGTACACCATAAAAATGGTGTGAATCCGTAGTACGATTCGTGTGGTCCGCAGCCCCAGTACGGAGTCGAGCTCCTCAACCCAGTGCGTGTTAGATTCCTTGAGGGACCGCACTAGTCCGGGTTTAATGCCGCTCATGATTAGACCATTTGCTCGTTCGGCTTGGCCGTTGGTTTGAGGGTGATAGACTGAGGCGTAATCGAGCTTGATGCCCATGTTCTTGCACCATAATTTGACCTCATCGGCAATGAAGTTGGTGCTGTTATCAGTGATGATATTGTGGGGGACACCGTAACGGTGCACTACCCCTGATATGAAGTCTACCACTGGTCCGGATTCGGCCGTTTTAACAGGCTTGGCCTCTATCCATTTGGTGAATTTATCCACCATGACCAATAGGTATTTTTGCTTGTGGGTTCCTCCTTAAGGGGTCCAACCATGTCAAGCCCCTGGACCCATGAACGGCCAGGTGATGGGTATACTTTTGAGGGCGGTGGGTGGCATGTGGCTTTGGTTAGCAAAAAGCTGGCAACCGACGCATCATTGGACTAAATCCTGCGCATCTGCCCGGGCCGTCGGCCAATAAAATCATGTACGGAAGGCCTTGCCTACAAGGGCTCGGGCTGCGGCGTGGTGCCCACCCAGTCCGGCATGAATTTCAGCCAGGAGGTTTCGCCCTTCCTCTTCGGAGATACACCTTTGAAGGACTCCGGTAGTGCTTTTCTTATAAAGCTCCCCCTCATGGACTTTATAGGCTTTAGAGCGCCGTACTATGCATCGAGCCTCATTTTGGTCTTCGGAGAGTTCCTGCCTAGTTAGGTAGGCTAGGAATGGTTTCGTCCACGGGGCGATAACCGCCATTATTTCATGAGCAGAGGGTGTTATCTCGGGGGCAGAGCCTCCGGTCGTGTCAGAGTGTTCGGCGTCAGGCAGTGCGGTTGGGTCCGGATTGTTATTGCCGGACTCCCCTTCCCATAGTACGGATGGCTTGAACAGCCGTTCCAGAAAGATATTGGGTAGGACGGCATCGCGTTTTTCACCGATGCGTGCCAATATATCCGCCGCCTGCTTGTTATCCCGGGCTATATGATGAAATTCGAGCCCTTCGAACCGTGCTGACATTTTTAGGACCGCATTGCGGTATGTTGCCATTTTCGGATCTTTGGCATCAAAGTCACCGTTTATTTGAGACATCACGAGGTTCGAATCCCCGCGCACCTCTAGGCGTTGAATGCCCATGGAGACTGCCATCCGAAGGCCGTGCAGAAGGGCCTCGATTCGCTGCGTTGTTGGAGTTCGTATACATTATCTCGAAGGACGATTGGGTGTGTCCCGGTTGGGGACGTCAGACGACGCCAGCCCCGTGCCGCCAACATTTTGGAGCCGTCAAAGTGCATGATCCAATTGGAGTATCGCCGTACTCTTTAGGGAGTTCGGCTTCAGTCCATTCGCCACGAAGTCGGCCAAAACCTGCGACTTAATAGCTCGTCGTGGCTTATAAGTTATGTCGAATGGAAGGAGCTCTATGGCCCATTTAGCAATCCGCCCGTCGTCGTCATGTTGTTTATAATGTCGTTAAGAGGTACTTCGGAGGCTACCGTTATCGAACACTCTTCAAAGTAGTGTCACAGCTTCCGGGATACCATGAACACCGCGTATGTTATCTTTTGATAGTGTGGGTACCGGGACTTGCATGGAGTTAGGACAGTGGACACATAGTAAACCGGTTTTTGAAGAGGGAACCGGTGTCCGTCCATTTCTCGTTCGACAACGAGCACCGCGCTGACAACTTGATGTGTTGCGGCGATATATAATAGCATTGGTTCCCCCACATTGGGTGCGGCCAGGACCGGATTTGTTGCCAAAATTGCCTTTATTTCTTTGAGTCCGGCCGTGGCGGCATTCGTCCACTCGAAGTGTTCGGTGCGCCGGAGGAGGCGGTAAAGGGGTAACGCCTTTTCTCCCAAACAGGAGATAAAGTGGCTTAGAGCCGCTACGCATCCCGTCAATTTTTGTATTTGTTTGAGGTCTTTTGGAATATCCAATTGTGACAGAGCTCGGATCTTGGCTGGGTTTGCTTCAATTCCTCTACCGGACACAATGAAGCCCGGAGCTTTCCTTTGGAACGCCAAGACGATTTTTCCGGATTGAGCTTGATGTCATATTTTCAAGATTGTCGAATGTGAGCCTCAAGTCGTCTACTAGAGTTTCGACGTGCTTGGTTTTGACGACCACGTCATCTACATATGCTTCCACCGTTTTGCCGATCTGGTTTGCCAGACATGTCTGAATCGTGCGTTGATATGTTGCGCCGGCGTTTTTGAGCCCGAAGGGCATTGTGTTGAAGCAGAACGGGCGGTATGGAGTGATGAATGCTGTTGCAGCTTGGTCTGGCTCCGCCATCTTGATTTGGTGGTAGCAGATACGCGTCGAGGAAGCACAATGAGTCGTGTCCTGTCAGAAGGCCAATAATTTGATCAATTCGAGGGAGGGAAGGGATCCTTTGGGCAAGCTTTGTTAAGGTCTTTAAAATCAACACATAGGCGCCAGGATTTATCCTTCTTTGGTACCATCACCAGGTTTGCTAGCCAGTCCGGATGTTTTATATCTCCGATGAATCCGGCTTCCAAAGTTTGGCTAGCTCCTCTCCCATGGCATGTCTCTTGGGTTCGAAAAGCGCCAAGAGCCTGTTTGGTGGCTTGAATCCTTTTAGGATTTTAGGCTGTGCTCGCCACCGACGTGGGATTCTGGCATGTCCGAAGGGTGCGAGCAAAGATGTCTCGCTTTTTCGTAGAAATTCTCGAAAGCGGCATCTACATCGGGGTTTAATTGTGTCCCAATGGAGGCCGTCTTTGCGTGGTCCGTTGGGTGGACTTGGAATTTGACTATTTCATCCGCTGGTTTAAAAGAGGTGGACTTGGATCTTTTATCAAGTATCACATCGTCCCTATTCACCGTGGAGCGATCGCGGTGAGTTCCTCGGCCGCTAGGGCTTCGGATAGTGCCTCGAGGGCTAGTGCGGCTGTCTTGTTTTCGGTAGCCGAGTGCTATGTTCGGATCACTAGCGAGAGTGATGATTTCGTTAGGTCCGGGCATTTTAAGCTTCATGTACCCATAATGGGGTATAGCTTGAAAATTGTGAATGCCTCTCGTCCTAATAAAGCATGACATCCGCTGTTGAACAGGGCCACTTGAAATGTGACCTCCTCGACCTGTAATTGTCCGTGAGCGAACACTATGTCGGTGTGATTTTTCTGTGCAGCATGCTTCCGGCTAGGGATTATTCCTCTAAAGGTTGTGTTGCTTCGCTCAATGCGGTTCCAGTCTATTTCCATTTTTCGGAGGGTTTCCTCATAGATGAGGTTTAGTCCGCTGCCGCCATCCATGAGTACCTTGGTAAGGCGAAAGCCGTCCACTATCGGACTGAGGACCAATGCGGCTGGTGCTCGGGCTGTTCGGGATTTAGGTTCGTCACTGGCATTAAACGTAATAGCCGTGTCACTCCATGGATTTATTGTTGCTACTTGGTAGACTTCGGCGAGGTTGCGGACTGTTTGTTTTCGCATGTTATTTGATGCGAAAGTCTCTAAGACTGTTAACACCGTACTGGTGTTGCTGGGCTGGGATTCTGAAGCTAGAAGCTCTTCGCCACTTTTGGCCACCTGCCGTAGTATCCAACATGCTCGAAGGCTATGAGTTGGAGTGGCGTCCCCTGTACTGTGAATTTTGTAGGGTCCGTTTAGCCAACCCTCCAGTACGGTTCCGTACCCTTTAGGGGGTTTTGGTTTTTTGGTGTTTAACCCAGGTGTTTGGTGATGATGCACCCTTGTATTTCGGACTAGGGATGTATTCGGGGCCGGATTATCCCAAAATTTACTTCGGTTTTCAGTGCTCTCCATCGCACAAGATACTTTTGTACTATGGTCACCAAGTCAGCAAAGCGTGTAATTTCGCGACGACTTATGGCGTTTAGGATTCCCTTGTCCGTGCAATTGTTGCAGAAAATTGGGATTGCGTCCTCCTCTCGGCAGTCCTTTATCCTGTCCATAACCAGGAGGAATCTGGCCCAGTAATTATGTACTGTTTCAGCGGGCTCTTGCCGAATTCGGGATAGATCGCTAATGTTTGGGTGGGCGGGTGGAACTGGATCCGGAACCCGTCCAATTTAAGACTCAGGGGCCGGGAGGTTTCCAAACTCGGAAGTTTGGATTTTTGAGTATTATCCAATGAATCCAACCCGTTGCCTGACTTTAAGTTCAGGGCTTGAACGACATCCGTCCCTCTGCGGGAATCCGGCATGGAGGGATCGGGAATCCGGACGTAACTAGTCCTTAAGATAGAAGAAGAATCGCCGCATTGCTCCTCTATCACAGCAACATGATGGGTAGCCTGGGGAGAGTTGATCTCTCTCAGATTGGTTTTAGGACCGATCCGGTCGTAGTCTGTGGCGACTCCCAGGGCGGCGATGCGATCCAAGAGCTCGTTTACGGAGGAGAGCTCGATCGGATCTAACTGTTCGGCAAGTTCCGAACTAACATGGAGATTGGTTTCGATTACTCGAGAGGTCATCGTCGGCGCGGTGGCCGAACTGGCGGTCATGAGAAAACCACCTAGCCGAAGAGTCTGACCAGTGGCCAAGGCTTCTTTGGCAATAGTATCGTCTTTAAAGACGAGATGAGGCATCCTACCTGATGGCGACGACACAAAGGAACTCTCAATGAAAGCACCAATGTCGGTGTCAAAACCGGCGGATCTCGGGTAGAGGGTCCCGAACTGTGCGTCTAGGCGGATGGTAACAGGAGACAAGGGACACGATGTTTTACCCAGGTTGGGCCCTCTCGATGGAGGTAATACCCTACTCCTGCTTGATTAATATTGATGATATGGGTAGTACAAGAGTAGATCTACCACGAGATCAAGGAGGCTAAACCCTAGAAGCTAGCCTATGGTATGATTGTTGTTCGTCCTACGGACTAAAACCCTCCGGTTTATATAGACACCGGATAGGTTAGGGTTACACATAGTCGGTTACAATGGTAGGAGATCTACATGTCCGTATCGCCAAGCTTGCCTTCCACGCCAAGGAAAGTCCCATCCGGACACGGGACGAAGTCTTCAATCTTGTATCTTCAAAGTCCAGGAGTCCGGCCAACGGTGATAGTTCGGCTATCCAGACACCCCCTAATCCGGGACTCCCTCACCCGGCCTCTGCTACTGCCGCGGAAGTACCGTGGTCCTCCATGGTAGTACCGCGTGGCCTTGCGGTAGTAACGCGCTCCTGGAGTGGTAGTACCGCATGTCGCAGGCTGAACATGTGGATAACGGTTGGATCTCTTCCATGGCTATAAAAGGGGTGTCTCCTACCTCTAGTTGACTACCTCTTCCACCTCTAAGCTCCATTGTTGCTCCAAGCTCCATTTTCGCCCGATCTCTCTCCCTAGCAAATCAAACTTGTTGATTTGCTCGGGATTGGGTGACAAGGGCCAGATCTACACTTCCACCAAGAGATATTCGATTCCCCCCACTTATCCCTAGCGGATCTTGTTACTCTTGGGTGTTTGAGAACCCTAGACGGTTGAGGTCACCTCGAAGCCATACTCCATTGTGGTGAAGCTTCGTGGTGTTGTTGGGAGCCTCCAAGTGTTGTGGAGATTGCCCCAACCTTGTTTGTAAAGGTTCGGTCGCCGCCTTCAAGGGCACCAATAGTGGAATCACGGCATCTCGCATTGTGTGAGGGCGTGAGGAGATTACGGTGGCCCTAGTGGCTTCTTGGGGAGCATTGTGCCTCCACATCGCTCTAACGAAGACGTACTTCCCTTTAAACGGAAGGAACTTCGGTAACACATCCTCGTCTCCAATGACTCCACTCTTGGTTATTTCGTGCCTTTACTTTTGCACGCTTACTTGTGTTGTATCTATTACTTGCTTGTGTGCTAGTTGTCATTGCATCATATAGGTTGTTCACATAGTTGCATATCTAGACAACCTATTTCGTTGCAAGATTTAAATTGACAAAGAAAAGCTTAAAAATTGTTAGTTGCCTATTCACCCCCCTCTAGTCAACTATATCGATCCTTTCAAAGGAGCACTAGAATGAAGAGTTGCTGCTTCAATTCTACGCCACTCTTCATATCAGAGTCTACTACAGGGATCCTAAGACTTGGGTACTTGAGTGGATGACAGGAAATGTCCATCATGAAGCCAAAGCATTTGATGTCATTGAGCTTGCTGGCCTGCCCACTCCAGGGGATCTCTATGAGCCTGGTTGTCAGCTCCACACTGCAGCTTTGGAAAGCATCTTTCACAAGTCAGAACCCGACATGAGCCAGATGCTAAGCATGATGAAGCCATTGCCTCCAGATGCAGAATATCCTACGGAGTTCTTTGTTGAAGACCTTGAATATCTGCCACGCACAATCTATCACATCATAAGGCGAACTCTCTGGCCCATCAAAGGACATTCTCCAAAGGCTAAGCTAGAAGGTGCAATGAAGACATTGGTCTTCCATATTCTCCATGGCAAATGCTTCAATGCACAGGATTTCTTCATCCGCCAACTTGCTGCATCAGGATCTGACATTTTTGGCTTCAAGTTCTATGCTCCATGGATCATGCGTCTGATCAAGCTTCACACTGCTTTCAACTATCAGCCATTTGCGCGCAACCACATTGTCTTCTTGCCATATGTCGATATGTCGGTTGAAGCCATCTATCCAGAGCCTGACAAGGAGCCACTTTATCTTCATAATGCTGATCGTTAGAGCTTCACTCAGCCCATTGAAGGTGTGCTGGCTGCCACTAGAGTCTATCCGTTGACTGGTACTACACGTGCACCTCACTGTGCCCAAACCGAAGCCACTGACAGCACAATTGCTCAACGGCCTCGAAAGCGATCTCGTGTTCTCAATGACCGAGAGCTTCGTTATTCGCATCGTAAACAGGATAGGCATCATGATTGGCTCAAGCGCCGGATCACAGAGCATCATGGTCGACGTCAATCGATTCGCAACCTTGCAACCAAGAATGCCTTTGTCGCGCATGAAACCCGCCGACGACATGGAAAGGGCTGACGCTTATGTGTGCTGAGGAAGATCTTCAGGACGATGGCTTCTCAGAAAGATTCAAGTTTGATTCCACTCCGCCTAGAAATGCTGTTCTGCGGCGCACTCCATCTCTTGAAGACTCAGAGTACTCCTCTTCTGCTGCAACCGTGAATGCTCGTGTGATCGATGATCAAGATGATGCCACTTCGCCACCTCCTACTCGTATCGACACTGCTCCAAGTTCGTTTGCACCACCAAACCTCGACACCAACCCTGCATCTTCTCCTACTCCTTTTGGGAACGAGTAGAGGCTCAATGTCTTCAATCGTTTTTGGTCCTTACTGACAAAAGGGGGAGAAGCTATGAGTTGATAGTCTTCAAGCGGGTTCATATGGGCGGTTGCTTTATATTTTGCCTAGTGTTTACAACTCTTGCTCTTGATATATTTGGTTCTCTGAGTTGTAACACTTAAACTCGATGGTCGTCTGCTACTTATTTGCTATTTTGTGATGCGATGATAAATTCCGCATGTGCGATGATAACTTCCGCACTTAAATCATCTTGCAGAAGTCCATTTTTTATTATGCATGTCATTATCTTCGTTACATCGAATCGTGCATGATGATTTGTCTTCATAAGTTGAAGAGGATCTCCACAAGTAGAACCTGCCATGTGCATTTGCATTCCAAAAGCAAATTACTTATATGCACATCTTCAGGGGGGAGCCTTTTGCTACTTATGAAGACAATACCTCATCCTTTACAATTTCACATATTCATATCCCCGTTGAAAACTTCAACCAGTTTGTCATCAATCACCAAAGAAGGGGAGATTGTAAGTGCATCTAGTGCCACCCCTAGTTTGGTTTTGGAGTATTGACGACAAACGTGGTTGAGGGAATAATGTGTTTGTGAGAATTGCAGGATAACACAGATAGTAGTCCCTCCTTGATTCGGTTTACCTACCGGAGATGACCCCTAAAAATGTATGAAGACATTGAAGATAATGGTGGTACGTGAAGATATTCACATTGAAGACTATGATGAAGAAGACATTGAGTGAAGACTATGGAGCACGAAGACTTAGCAGTTTCGTTGTTTCTTTTCTTCTTTGTTGAGTCATAGGAACCACCGCCTTTGTTAAGTGGGGTCCAAGTGAACAAAGTCGAGTGGTGAGCGATGCTCAACCAAAATCCTATGTCTTGGCGAAGACAATGAGAGCAAATCTTATCCAGTCGGATAAGTCAGCTTTACTTGTAGCCCAAGTCAAGCTGTCGCGTGTTTGAAATCGACCGTTGTGACACGTGTCGGTTCCTTAGTGACCTGGGTCATTTCGGACAAATCAGGTCGGGTTGCCTAGTGGCTATAAATAGCCCACCCCCTACACCATAAATTGGTGGCTGCTCAGAGTTAGTGCACGGCTTTTGTCATTGAGAGCAACCCACCTCCGAAGAGTTTGAGAGAGAAATCCTTGTGAGGACAAAGCCCAAAACACCCAAAGCCCAAAGAGTGTTTGGCATCACTGAAGTCTTTCTGTCCGCGTGATCTAAAGACTTGTTACACTTGAGGACTGTGAATCCTCCAGCCGGTTAGGCGTCGCGTTCTAAGCATCCAAGAGTAATTATGGATCGCCGGTGAACGAAGTATGTGAAGGTTTGGAAGTCTACCTTGAAGACTTACCAGAGTGATTGGGCGGGGACTGTGTGTCCTTAGCTGAAGGGGAATAAGGTGAAGACACGGTCTTCCGAGTTCAATCTCAGCCTCCCTAACCAGACGGAGAGTTGTCACAGCAACTGGAACTGGTCGAACAAATCCTTGTCTTCACAACACACTAGTTCTATCTCTTACTCTCCGTACTTACAGTTTGTCCTTGTGAAGTCATTGCCTGATTGCTCTACTTGTTCGACTTCACTGTGTGACTACTTGTTCTAATTGTCTTCATACTATCTTCCATCCTGATCCTACTACCTAGCTGCTATCAGTCATCATGCTTTAGCTTCATACTTGTTTGACTATTGCTTGTCTAGTGTAGTTTATCTTCCGCTGCATGTTTATAGGTCTAGTTTTCATGCTTGTCTTCGAAACTTTCATTTTTTGAAGACTTTCATAAAAATCGCCTATTCACCCCTCCTCTAGTCGATAACTAGCACTTTCACCATTGTTCTCGGTTTTTCTTGGCCGAGGTGTCTGGCGAGCCATTCGTCCCGGACGCTGTGCTTGAAAGCTGCTAAGGCTTCTGCGTCTGGGCAGTCGACGATTTGGTTCTTCTTAGTGAGAAACTTGTTCCAAAGCTTTCGGACTGACTCTCCTGGCTGTTGTATTATATGACTTAAATCGTCTGCATCCGGAGGTTGGACATAGGTCCCTTGAAAATTAGCCCGAAAAGCATCCTCGAGCTCCTCCCAACTTCCAATTGAGTTTTCGGGGAGGCTTTTCAGCCAGTGCCGAGCTGGTCCTTTAAGCTTGAGGGGCAAGTACTTGATGGCGTGGAGATCGTCTCTGCGAGCCATATGGATATGGAGGATAAAGTCCTCAATCCAGACCCCAGGGTCTGTAGTGCCGTCGTACACCTCTATGTTCACTGGTTTGAATCCTTCTGGAAATTCGTGGTCCAGCACCTCATCGGTGAAACATAGGGGGTGTGTGACACCCCTGTATTTGGATGTATCATGGCGTTCGGACGGTTGTAGTATTCGGTTTTGATTTTGTGCCGGAACGCGCTTCCTAGATCCATAGATGGATCTGGTCGCGCCGGTCTTCTAATGCAAGTCGTCATGTGAAGCGCGTGCTGACTTATGTGCGTCCTTGTTAGCCGCTCTATCATGGCCACAAGGTGGTTGACCCGACCGGTCGGCCGTTTTATTTTTCGGCTGTGTGGGCTCTAAGGCCTCATCATCAAATTCAGGCAACAACTTGCGCTTTGGATAGCTCTTTGTGTGGTGACTACCACCATACTTTTCTTCATTGTCGAGCACTTTGTTCCATCTATTGTTGAGCGTATTCTGCGGGGCCTTAAGCCTTTGCTTCTGCTTCTTTAGACTCCTCGCGGTGGCAATAAGACTTCTGCGGAGGTTCTCTTGTTCCAAGTGCCTTTCCGGGATGATATGTGCATCTTCGTCCGGACTGTTTTCATCTCCGGAGGGAGGTTGATGAGCCTTATCCTCGGTGTCGCCGTGTTCGGACAATGGATCCGTACTATGTTCGCCGTTTGCTGGTTCATCCTGCTCTGCCGCTGGGTCAATATGGTCGTTGTTTCCTCTGGAGTTGACTAGGGTGTTATTTTCTCTTTCGCTGTTATCGCTGTTTTTGCCGAGGCGGGGTTTGGAGCGGCGCCTACGCCGACGCTTTGTTTGCCTCTCGATGGAGCTGTTCTTCGCTGCATCCTTCCGTTCCTCGTCATTGTTTTCTTTGGGTGTATCCACCATGTATATGTCATGTGATGAGGTGGCGGTCCAGTATACGTGGGCGGTGGTTCTGTTAAATCTCTGCATCGTCGTCCATACCGTCGATGTCTTCGGAGTGGAAGTCGAGCATGTCGGTTAAATCGTCGACAGTGGCTACTAAGTGGGTGGTGGGTGGGCAGCGAATTTCTTCGTCGTCCGCATCCCATTCTAGCCGGACATAGTTCGGCCAAGGTTTCCTGACAAGGAGAGAGATCTTAATGAATTTAGCACGTCGCCGAAAGGTGAGTGCTGAAAGATATCCGCAGATTTAAACTCCATGATCGGCGCCCAATCGGATTCGATAGGCACGGACGCAGGCAGCTCGGAGTCCGTGGTAGGAGACAGGGGTTCGGCAACACGGCTCTCGTAAGGGGTGAAGTCAGTATCCGGCTCTATCGCCACTGAGAGTGCGGCCTCCATGGCGGGGTCTATCCACCCATCCTCGGATGGCGCAATTTGCTCCGGATTGAGGGCCAGAGCAGTTGCAGGTGTGATCTCCCGAACACTGTCCGACGGCAGAGCTAAATCATGCTCGTCGTGATCGTGCGGCGGACCTGACATGGGCTCGAATCCGTCGAAGATCAAATCTACGCGGATGTCGGCAGTGTAATTCAAGTTTCCGAACTTGACCTGGTGGCTAGGGGCGTAGCTCTCGATATGCTCTAGATGGCCAAGCGAGTTGGCCCGCAGTGCGAAGCCGCCGAATACGAAGATCTGTCCGGGGAGGAAAACCTCACCCTGGACCGCATCGTTACCGATGATCGAAGGAGCCATCAAGCCTTACGGTGATGGCACAGTGGAACTCTCAATGAAAGCACCAATGTCGGTGTCAAACCGGCGGATCTCGCGTAGGGGGTCCCGAACTGTGCGTCTAAGGTGGACGGTAACAGGAGGCAGGGGACACGATGTTTACCTGTGTTCGGGCCCTCTCGATGGAGGTAATACCCTACTTCTCGCTTGATTGATCTTGATGATATGAGTATTACAAGAGTTGATCTACCACGAGATCGTAGAGGCTAAACCCTAGAAGCTAGCCTATGGTATGATTGTTCTTGTCCTTCGGACTAAACCCTCCGGTTTATATAGACACCGGAGGGGGCTAGGGTTACACAGAGTCGGTTACAAGAGAGGATATCTACATATCCGTATTGCCAAGCTTGCCTTCCATGCCAAGAAAAGTCCCATCCGGACACGGGACGTAGTCTTCGATCTTGTATCTTCATAGTCCAACAGTCCGGCCAAAGGATATAGTCCGGCTGTCCGGAGACCCCCTAATCCAGGACTCCCTCACCGGCCATGGAGGGCTGTTGGCACGAGGCCCTAAGGTGGTTGACGTCCGCTCGTCCTCGCCTTCAAAGGCCATGGCGGTGTCAGCAGGCCAATGGTCTTGCGTTGTCCGGGTCCGGCAACGGTGGCCGGCAATGGTGGCGTCGCCTACCCCGCAGCAGATGCAGCGACCAGTGCATGTTACATGTTGGCCCCCTTGTCCTTGTTGACCACTCTGGTCTGCGGCGTCGACCTCACTGCAGGATTGCAGTGGCCACCGAAAGATCTTAGTGGAGTTCCTCTCTTCGTATCCGGTGGTGACTTCAGGGCAAGATTCAAACTACGTACGACGGCTTAACGCAGAGGGATGGTGGTGCAGTGGTTGCGGCCATACATCGCATGCAGCTGTTGGGCGTGGAAAAGCGGTGCTGACAACGCAGGATTGACTTCGGTCTCGAGCTCCGGGATGAAGACCTAGGTTTGACTCTAGCTGGTTATATATACCTGGCAATGGTGATGCTTTTACATCGTTACCTTGTTGAAGGTATTGCTCAGATATGCTCAGACTGGTTCTTCAGGGTGAAAACCTAAAAACTGGTCTTAAGTGGTTGGATCCGGTGACGGAGGCGCTTCAGCGCCTCTCCCTTCCTGAAGGTGTTTTTGTTGAAGAACATCGTCGTTCATGTGATCTCATGAAATGATTGGTGCGGATATGGTCATTGTTATAGTTTGCCGATCGCGGATCTAATCGCTTTGAGTTTTTTTTCTCGCCTACTCATAGCTTTGGTCTTATCTCACTTTGCTATTTTGCTGGCGTATTTTTTGTGTGCCTGTGTTCGTGTTGGTTGTGTGTATCCTAGCTATGCAGAGGCCGGATGCCTATTCATTGTGTTATGTATCCTCTAGATGCTCCATTTTGAGCTAATAAAATCCACCCTTTGTCAAAAAATTTACACATCAATCTTAAGCAAAGCAATTAGGATGGAAGCGTTAACATACGGAGATGTGGACTTTGGAGGAGTGTGTACATCTGATCGCTGGGCACGACACGTGTTGGAGTTGTGTCGAATATAGTGTACAAGGTAGGTTACAGTTGGACTTGTAGTTGTATTGTGTTTAGATAGGATATGGAGTCATGTCCTAGTAGGACACTTGTATCCTAGACCTCTCATATATAGCGGGGCTAGACACACGATGTAACCTATGCCAACATAATAGCACCGGAACGCAAGGGAAGCTGGCGGCATCTGCTGGTGTCTAGGGCGACCTGGTGCGGTATTGTAGCGGTGTCATGGGGAGGAGCGCCCATAGTTAGGCCCCGGGGATGTAGCCATATCTATGAACCTCGTTAACAAATCTCGGTGTCGTGCTCGTGTGATTGTTTGATCCTCGGATGATCGACGGAGTGCCTCGTATTTATTATAACAAGTGGTATCATTAGCAAGGATCGAAGAGGAGTGTGGATTATTGATGTAGAGGAAATATCGAGTTCGAGATGCAGCCGGCGGTGTGGTTCTCGACGAGATTGAAAACGAAGCAATCCGGAAGCAGTCTCAGCGTTGCAGCATCAACGAGCGTACAGGCGAGACGTGCGGCGGTCGGTCACGTGAATCAATCGGGCGAGCGTCAAGCTACCGTGCGCGTGATCTCTGGCTTTTGGCGGCCCATGGCAGGAGGCCCAAGCTGAAGGTGCTAACTGGAGCGAGCTGGGCTAGCAAGCCCATGGAGCAGGGAAGGCTCAGGCAACGGGGTGCAGGTTCACTGAGATCGAGGAAGCATGTATGCGAGATTTGTTTGGACTAAAAAATGACACGTGCGTTCAGGCAAGAGGCGACAACAGCGGATCAAATCGGCGCAAGAGAAAATCCATCATCGTGATACGCATCTAGCAGAATTAGCAAGGGAGTTGGCAAGCAAAAGCTAGCATCGTGGATTGAGCCAAAGCAAGAGCCGTCACGTGAAGACCAGCTAGTTGATCGCTAGTAGTCGCTAGTAGTACACGGAGGTTTTGTTCGTGCACTTGGGGATCACGGGAAGATTGCTCGGTTATTTTTCGTAGGGTCAGATATATAAAGAACCATGGCGCCATCGGGTACCAGGTTTGAGGTGGAGAAGTTCAACGGAACTGGAAGCTTTGGGTTGTGGCAGACAAGGGTGAAGGATTTGTTTGGCACAACAGGGATGCTTGAAGGCGTTGCGGGAATTCATGTCAGCTGTGATGAAATTATCATGTGATGGATGAAAATTCTTGGAAGACGATTTGAGAGCCTTGAGCGTGTCATGCAGTCGGACAAATTCGGCTCGGTCAGACTAGATAGTCTGACGGATCGACGCAGGTCGGTTGGTACAGAAGACAGTGGTGGGATCGGCGACGACGACATAGGAGCGTGATGCCGATGGTGACTGACTTCTGGGCGTGGAAACATGTGGCGCAGGCCCCGAGGGCTTGTGCGGTTTCGACAAGACTATGACGCGGGATTGATTCAAGGTGGTGTATACATGGAGCTTGAAGTCGATGAGGCGAAGGGGTGGACTGATCATCTACCATGGAGTCATGTTGAAGGTGGAGCTGGATTGAGGGGCTACGGTGTAAGGATCCAGAGAATCGAAGCCTATTCAGTGGGGAAAAAGCGAGTGACACGTAGTTTGGACTGGAGCCCAGTGGTCTGATGGAAGCGTGAAACTCGTCATTGGTCGGAGATGATCGGTGGTACTCTGCAGTGGGGGCTGAGTATGTGGGTCTGCGGCCCTTGAGACTCGACCGGGACAGCGGAGGCTCAACGCGGTAATAGCGGCGAGGCGTGCGGCACGCACGGGGCATGGAGACCGGCCAGGGCTCTGGTGGTCATACATGTGGTGAGACAACTGCGAATTTGATTCGGGATGACTACAAGCAACGGTGAAATTCCTTGAAGTTTCGGATAGACGGTCAAGAAAGGAGCGGTGATGTTGAGTTCAGGTAACTCTTATGTGTGACACCCAATATGTGAGTTGTTCACTTTCACGCAGGTCAGTGATCAGTGTGTGATGGTGTTGGACTGATACTCTGAAAGTTGGGAGCACAAACTAGAGTAACAAAAAACTTAATTTTGCTCGAGTGTTGACTGTGGTCAAGAAAAGAAAGGACTGCAAGTTGTAGGTGGAGTCATATGGAGTCTTTAGAGTAGCAACGGTTCTCATGGGATAAGTTCAAGTCCAATGTACATGGAAGTTTGACGCATGGATAAATCCAGGGTGGTGGAGTATATTCGCCAAGATGGAGTTTGTTGGATTTGTGTCGAATATAGTGTACAAGGTAGGTTACAGTTGGACTTGTAATTGTGTTGTGTTTAGATAGCATATGGAGTCGTGTCCTAGTAGGACACTTGTATCCTAGGCCTCTCATATATAGCGGGGCTAGACACACGATGTAACCTATGTCAATATAATAGCACCGGAACGCAGGAAAAGCCGGCGGCATGTGCCGTTGTCCAGGGCGACCGGGTGCGGTATTGTAGCGGTGTCATGGGGAGGAGCGCCCATAGTCAGGCCCCGGGGATGTAGCCATATCGGTGAACCTCGTTAACAAATCTCGGTGTCGTGCTCGTGTGATTGCTTGATTCTTGGATGATCGATGGAGTGCCTCGGATTTATTGTAACAACACAGACTGCAGGACCACCTATCCGTGTGCTTCACATGCAACCGTGATGAAGACAATGTGGATCACGTTCTGATCTAGTGCGCCTAGCTAGGGAGACGTGGTACTCCATTTTGGATAACTTCAGACTGGAAGTACAAGCCCCCTCCTCGTAGAACACACTGGTGCAATGGTGAACATTAGCCAGGCAGAGATTCAACATGAAAGACAGGAGAGGGTTTGACTCACTCTTCATCATCACTTGGTCCTTCTAGAAGCAGAGGAACACCCAGGTGTTTGGAAGGATCACACAACAACTAAACCCAGCACAATTGATGAACCAAATCATCGATGGGATTGAGGAGTGGAAGAAGGCAGGAGCAGGTGGTTTAGACCGGTTAGCGAGAGAGTAGCTTGTAGTTTCTATAGGTGTGGGTGTTGGCGTTTGAGCTAGCCGTCGTTTGCAATGGTGGGATCTTCTTGTAAATTGTCTTGCTCTTTTTTATAAAAAATATGATACGCCTTTGGCATACTCTCGAAAAAAGAAAATAAACCTTTCTAAAAAAACCTTCGAAAAATAACCATGTCATGGCCGTCGTATTTTCTTCTACTGGACGGATATGCACACCCGTTCGCGAGCCAAAGCACTACTGGTCCTCCGATCCGCTGGCCGCCAGTCCATATCCCCTGCCGCCTACCGCACATCACTTGACCAGCCAGCCGCCCCACACTCCATCCTCCGCTGCGGCATGAGCTCCCGGCAATGTCATGCCTCGCGTGCTCCATTGCGGCCACCCTATCCTCCGCCCCCTCCGACGATGAAGACTACCACTCCGAGGCAGCCTCCGACCACTGCTCCAGTCGCCGCGACGATGAATCTCCCCAGGGAAAAAGGCGTGCCCTTCCCTATTCTTCAGCCGCCAACTCTCTTCCTCCATCTCAAGCTAGGGATTTGGCAACAGAGTGAGAGCAATGCAAGCTAGGTATTTGAGTAAGAGCGAGAGAATTGGGGATTTTTATCCCTAACATCTGTTCACAAAAGATGGAACTCCTCAAGGAAAAAGATGTGCCCTTCCTTATTCTCCGTGACCAATCCTCTTCCTCCATCTCAAGCAAGGGATATTTTTTTGCGGGGGCTCAAGCAAGGGATTTGACAGCGGAGTGAGAGTGATGTGAGCTAGGGATTTGAGTGAGAGTGGGGAGATAATTGAGGATTTTTATCCCTAATGTCTATTTACAAAAGACCACCCCTCGGATTAAACTTAAGGGCTGTATTGTAAGAAGCGAAGCCCTCCCATGTGTTGTCTGTGAACCTTTTTTCCTGCAAACATCAACGACTATGGGCCCCACGCCGCACACTGTGTTGGCCTCGTTACGAATCTTACTGTTATTTTTGTGGTGATCCAAATTCCTAGAAGAAATAAAGATAAAGGCAACTTCGGCCCGAGCGAAGCGAGGCCCGTCGCCGGGAGGCACATCCCAACCATGGCCAGAAATCTGATTTCCCTTAGCACACTTGATGTTGAGGGGTATAAGCACATCGGCTCAAACCGTGTGATGAAGGTATCAAAAGGTTCCCTTATTTACATGGTTGGTGATATGAATTCTGCTAAGTTATATGTCCTTAGAGGTAGTACTTTACATGGTTACATTGCCGCTGCTACTATTTACGATAATGAACCAAGTAAGACTAACTTTGTGGCATATCGTCTTGGACATATGAGTGAACTTGGTATGGCAGAATTGATGAAGAGGAACCTGCTGCATGGCTGCACCATGAGTAAGACACCGTTCTGTGAGCATTGCGTGTTTGGTAAGCACAAGAGAGTAAAATTCCCTACTTCTAAACATACCACAAAAGGTATACTTGATTATGTGCATGCTGATTTATGGGGGCCGTCACGTAAGCCCTCACATGCTGGTTCTCGCTACATGCTCACTATTATTGATGATTACTCTAGAAAAGTGTGGCCATATTTTCTGAAAAGTAAAGATGAAACTTTTGCTGCTTTTAGAGGATGGAAAATTATGATAGAGAAGCAAACTGAAAGGAAGGTTAAATTGCTTCGTACTGACAATGGTGGTGAATTTCGTTCGCATGAGTTTGATGGCTTCGCAGGAAGAAGGCATCGTGAGGCACCACACCATCCCATACACTCCGCAGCAGAATGGTGTAGCTGAGCGCATGAATAGAACCATCATCTCGAGAGCTCGCTGCATGATATCAAACGCTAAGCTGAACAAGCGTTTTTGGGCTGAAGCAGCCTCCACCGCCTGCTACTTGATTAACAGGTCACCTTCTATTCCGCTTGATAAGAAAACTCCCATTGAGGTATGGTCGGGTAAACCTGCTGATTATTCAGAGTTGAGAGTTTTGGTTGCCTCGCTTATGCTCATGTTGATAATGGAAAGCTAGAACCTAGAGCCATTAAGTGTATGTTTGTTGGATATGGTTCGGAGTAAAGGGATATAAGTTATGGAATCCTCGATTAATTGGAAAGTTTTTCATGAGCGAAGTGTTGTTTTCAATGAACCTGTTATGTTTAATGACAGTTTGCCTACTGATGTTTCGCTTTGTTAGTTCGATGATGAGCAGGAGGAAATTAGCGTGCAGGTGGAGCACGTTGATAATAAAGAAAATGAAACTGAAACTGAAACTGAAAATATTGTTGATGATACTGTTCAGCACTCACCCATTGTCTTGCAGCCACAAAATCAGTCCATTGCTGCTCGGCGTACTCAGAGGAATTGTGGACCTCGCCCACGTTTAATTGAGGAGTGTGATATTGTTCACTATGCTTTTAATTGTGCTGAACAGGTGGAGAACAACAATGAGCCATCCACGTACACTGAAGCAGTTGGTTACGGTGATCGAGAAGTGGGTCTCCGCTATGCAAGAGGAGATGCAATCACTTGAGAAAAATGGTGCGTGGGATGTTGTTCGCTTGCCTAAGAAAAAGAAGACCGTTAGATTGTAAGTGGATCTTCAAGAGAAAGGAGGGTTTATCTCCTAGTGAGCCTCCAAGGTATAAGGCAAGGTTAGTTGCAAAGGTTTCATCAAATGCCAGTGTTGATTACAATGATGTTTTCTCTCGGTTGTGAAGCATAGCTCTATTCGTACTTTCTTTGGTATTGTTGCTATGCATGATCTTGAGCTTGAGCAGTTAGATGTGAAGACTGCATTTTTACATGGAGAGTTGGAGGAGGAGATATACATGGACCAGCCGGAAGGGTTCATAGTGCACAGTAAAGAGGGCTTTGTGTGTAAGTTGAAAAGGTCCTTATATGGTTTGAAACAATCTCCTCGTCAATGGTATAAAAGGTTTGATTCATTTATGTTGTCACATGGCTTTAAGAGGTCTGAATTTGATAGCTGTGTGTACATTAAGTTTGTCGATGGATCACCTATATACTTGCTGCTATATGTTGATGACATGTTGATTGCTGCCAAAGGCAAGAAAGAAATCACTACATTGAAGAAATTGTTGAGTAGTGAGTTTGAGATGAAGGATCTTGGTGCTGCTAAGAAAATACTTGGTATGGAGATTACTAGAGATAGAAATTCTGGCTTGTTATTTCTTAGTCAGCAGAATTATATTAAGAAAGTTCTTCGTCGTTTTAACATGCATGATGCAAAGCCTGTTAGTACTCCCATTGCTCCTCATTTTAAATTGTCTCGCTTTACAATGTGCTAGTACGGATGAGGATTTTGAGTACATGTCTAGAGTGCCATATTCTAGTGCTGTTGGTTCTTTGATGTATGCCATGGTTTGCTCTCGTCCTGATTTATCATATGCTATGAGCTTGGTTAGTAGATACATGGCTAACCCTGGTAAAGAACATTGGAAAGCTGTTCAGTGGATTTTCAGGTACCTACGTGGCACATCCAATGCTTGCTTGAAGTTTGGCAAGACTGATGAGGGACTCGTTGGCTATGTGGATTCAGATTTTCTGCCGATTTGGATAAGAGGAGGTCCCTCACAGGCTATGTGTTCACGGTAGGTGGTTGTGCTGTGAGTTGGAGGCGACGTTGCAGCCGGTTGTTGCCCTGTCTACCATGAAGCAGAATATATGGCCATTGCTGAAGCATGCAAAGAGTCTGTTTGGCTGAAAGGTTTGTTTGCTGAGCTTTGTGGAGGTGATACTTGCATTAACCTGTTTTGTGATAGTCGAGTGCCATTTACCTTACTAAGGATCGGATGTTGCATGAGAGAACAAAGCACATTGACGTCAAATACCATTATGTGCGTGATGTTGTTGCACAAGGTAAGTGAAGGTATGCAAAATCAGCACTCATGATAATCCTGCTGATATGATGACAAAGTTGTTCTGTTACTAAGTTTGAGCTTTGCTCGAACTTAGTTGGTATCACTTATCTAGCCCAAGAGGCTATTTGGCGCCGAAAGTGTTTTCTTTGTTGTTTCAGGTGAAGGTTCTCGTTCATGCTACAAGAGGGAATTTGGCTCAAGGTGGAGTGTTATTTTTGTGGTGATCCAAATTCCTAGAAGAAATAAAGATAAAGGCAACTTCGGCCTGAGCGAAGCGAGGCCCCATCCCGTGATACCGTGGCGGCCGCTGGGGAGGTCTTGGCGGCAGCCCGCTAATCTGTCTGAGTTGTTACCGAGTTGGACTAGGGTTCACCTATTATAAATACCTCTTGTAAGCCGCCGTAAGGGATATGTTGCATTGAGGAAATTCCCCGGCGTTTGTAACCTCACCCCCGATATAGTGAAGTCTTGCTGGCTGGCGCCCGTGGTTTTTCCCGCAAGGGTTTTCCACGTTAAAATCTCGTGTCCCTGTTGGTTGATTTCTTGGTTCATCGTTGTTTCTTGCTATCGCGTATAACACTTACGATGAGAAATGGCAGACTGACCAATGTGCTCATAAAACAAGTAAAGTGACTGGCTTATCACATTTTGAGAGAAACTTTACATATGGGCTCATCTCGTGAGAGTTCAGTTCTCTTCAACCAATGAGGCAAGGTCATTTCCAGTTTCAAACCGTTGCTCCATCACCGCAACGTCGTGAGCAGCTAGCATTTATACGACACGTCCTGCGAGAGATTAGAGACAGTTCTATTTGCGTAGTACATTATTACAGTAAGTGGTCGTTTTTTTTTTGAAGGTCACCGGGGGAGGGCAAAGCCCTCCACCTGAATATATTCAATCGAATTTGCCTAGAAGCCTCGCGGCTCCATACAAGATAGGTTCAAATGAACCAGAGTACACGGGGAAAACAAGAGAAGAGATGCAACCGAAAACACACACACACACACACATCCAACAGAACCACCGGAAGACCCGCCGAGAAAAGGGCACACGGGGAGAAGAAGGCCTTCCGACAACGGAGCTGGACGCAACAACACCATCGACCGCCATCACAAATCTCATCAGCACAACCCGCCAGGAGGAGGACCTCAACTTACATCTTCATCTGACCAAGCAAGGAGAGCCTTGAACGTTGGCCGTCTGGTCGCCACCCAACAACACCCAGCAGAGGTAGAGATGTCATATGGGAACGAGGTGATCCATTGAGTAGGATAACGACCCCGCTAACCCGGCTTCGGATGAAAATCAGAACCAATCCAGAGCAAGGCTGAGCCATGATCTCGCATACAGAGCACCACGTCCTCGCCAACAAATCACAAACCACCATCGGCGCTAAGCCGGCCGCGCCACCACAACCGTCAAACCCGCAGCGAGCAGCCACCACAGAGACCAACCGAGCCTAACCTTGACGATGCATTCAAGAAGGGATGCGACACAATGTGCACCGCCATCGTCCATTCCAGATGGGCTTGGAACATGGCTTTCCCCTGGGATGTGAAGGGGTAGTCACCATGACAGCGCCGCCTCCAAGGAGGTTAGCGGCGCCCGCAGGCGTCGCCGGCGCCGGCTCCGGCAGGAGCAGGGGCTTTCGCCCAAATGAGCAAACCACCTCCAATAAGCATCGAATTGATCTCGTAGCACCGCTCCCTGCACCACCACAGAGAAGGGCCACTGCAGCCCCATCGCCACACATGACCAAATCCGGGTCGCTGCAGGCCAGATCCGGCAGGATCCAACCTGCCCCCCGCCGCTCCCCACTGGATCGGGCCAAGCCGAATCCGACAGGCGCGCCGCCCACGCCCGCGCCGCCAGAAGGCAGAACCACAAGCCAGAGCGGACGGCGTCGCCTCGGGCAAGGGCGAGCACCGCCACCCCGCGCCTCACAACGACCTCCGCTGAACACAGCTGAGCCGAAACCAGCAGCCGTCCCCGACGCCCACCGTCGCCAACAAGAGGGAAGACGCCGTTGCCGGGAAGGCGGCGGAAGGAGCCGCGAACGATCCGCCCCATCGCTCTCCGACCACCACCAAAGAAAAGCGACGACGCCGAGTCACGTCGCGCCGCCCGCCCCACGGAGCTCCCTGCCCGCGAGCTATCTCGCATGAGGAACGATGCCCGCCGCCGCCAGATCCGCGAGGCTTCGCCTGCAAGCTTTTGGCGGGAGGAGGAAGGGAGTGGCTGGAAGGAGGTTCGGCCGGAGGAGGGTCGTTACCGAGCCGCCCGGGAGGACGGCGGCGAAGAACGGAAGGAACCTCTGGGTTCTAGTGGTCGTTTGATGGTTTCAAATTTCGATGTAATATTTATAATAAATCTAATCCTTTTCAGAAAAATCTGTCAAACAAGAAGTAATCAAGAGGGATAGAGAACTAGTGGAATCAATCAATGGACGCCTAGAAGAAAGAAGCTAAAGTTTTATCACCGCGTGTATTGTACGCACGCGTCACGGTCGGCTCTCGAATGCCTTGCTAGTTGCTACCCACCTTGATGGCGCCAAAACCACCGCCGCGCGCTGCCAGTCCGCCCACCGCCGCGCCGCGACTCCTCTGCTCTGGCCGTTTCAGCGGGCAGGCGCCGAACTCGCACGGCCCGTCCTCAGCGATGGTGACCATCGTCACCGGGCGCTTCCTGCGCTCCGGGACGGCCGCCGGCGACTGGCTAAGGTGGACCTTCTTCTTCGCTGCCCCGACGTCCGCCGGCTCGGGCGCGACGCGGCGCTGTTTCGACGCTGCGCGGTCCGAGCTCGCCCGCATGTGCATGGTCGTGGCCGAACCGCGGAAGCCGCCGGAGCCGCGACCACCCACGACCGCCCCCGCTGGCATCCGGCGCGCGCATCCGGACATGCCGCTCACGTAGAGGTCGCACGCCCTCGACAGCGCGCGCATCGGCGCGCCGAGGCAGAAGAAGCACCCGCTGGCTTTCCTGCCGCCCTTCTTCATCCTTCTGTATGCGTACGTGAAACACAAGATCGAGCGCCTTTGAACTCGATGGCCGGCTGCGTTATGAGAGTGTACAATGGCACCTCGATCACCTCGTGATATATATACGCTTCCATTAATTCCGTCGACGTTGCTCGTTCCGTCCGCGTAAACCGCCGCCAGGTGTTGACGTTTTTAAGTTTACGTTCATATCCGTGGGGTCGGCAGATTCAGGTACCGGCGGATAAGAGGGAAACGGTCAGAATCTGCAAGTATTTTGATGGATTCGCAGGAATTTGTCCACGGGTTTGGAGGATAGGGTCGAGCTACAAGTTGATCAGCTGGCCAACTCGCACGCGCTGCGTCTGTTGATCCAGCAAATCATTGCGTATGTGCATACCGTACATTGCATGTTTGCCGTTTTTTGCGTGTGTGTTGCAATTCGAGCGCACGTAAGCCATTGGAAGACAGCGACCTCTATTGTTTCGATTGTCCAGTAAACCATGTCTCCTGAGGGAAGCTACCATCACTTTTCCTTTAGAAAAATTAATTTTCTGATTCGCCGCTTGCCCCTTGATTTTGGCACAGAGAGGACCAACTAGAAAGCAGTAGACACGGACACACCACCATTATACATTTACATCATCCTTAAGCAAAGCAATTAGGGACGGAAGCGTTAACATACGGAGATGTGGACTTTGGAGCAGAGCAATTACTCATGTTTCTCCGGGTCAACTTTGAAAATCAACCTTTCCAGGAAAAACATTGAAAATTAACCACATCGCCGCCGTCGATTTCTCATCTACTGGACGGATATACGCACCAGTCCTCCGATCCGCCGGCCGCCAGTCCATATCCCCTACCGCCTACCGCACGTCACTTGACCAGCCAGCCGCCCCACTCCACCCTCCACTGCGGCCCGAGCTCCCGGCGATGTCGTGGCTCGCGCGCTCCATTGCGGCCACCCTCTCCTCCGCCCCCGACGACGACGACGACGACCACTCCGAGGCGGCCTCCGGCGACAAAAGCCCGGATCACGCCGCCGGCGCCGACGCCGAGGAGGACGAGCAGCCGGACACCCCCGGCCGTGGGGTCAAGGGCGACATCTCCGAGCTGACCGAGTCCCTCACCCGACGCTTCTGGGGCGTCGCTTCCTTCCTCGCGCCACCGCCGCCGGCCGGGGCCGAGGCCGAGACGTTGACGGCGGTGGCTGAGGCGGAGGCGGAGGGAGAGTATGGGCCCCAGTCCCCGCGAGTCGCCGGGATCCGGAACGACCTGGCTGAGATCGGGGGCAGGGTGAGGAGCGGCATCTCGATGCTGTCCAACGCCAACGCCGTGGCGGAGATCTCCAAGATCGCCTCGTCGTTCCTGCCTTTCGTGCCGGAGGAAGAGGAGGAGGAGGTGGATGCGGTGGGCGTGACGGAGGAGGTGGTGGTGTTCGTCAGGCACATCTCGACCTCTCCCGAGACGTGGCTCGATTTCCCCCTCTTCGTCAACGACCGGCACGCCGATGGTAAGACCCAGTTGCTTCAGACTTTTCTGCTCAAGTTTTACCTGCAGTAGACTATTATTTCTGTCTACT
The DNA here is from genome assembly GCA_021605205.1 of Aegilops longissima. NCBI lineage: Eukaryota > Viridiplantae > Streptophyta > Magnoliopsida > Poales > Poaceae > Aegilops > Aegilops longissima. The sequence continues at coordinate 537,375,343 of CM038678.1, forward strand.
ATGCACTTGTGTGGTTATGAGATGAGATGTAAGTGCAGCAGAAGACTCTGAATTCTGAAACTGAGATTATTAGAGTGGAATCAGGTGTTTTAATCTAGATCTTTGAAGTTTTCCTCAAACTATGTTTATACCGCCTATGCTGTGGTTAATAGAATGGTGTATTTGCTAAGTGTGGAGACATGAGTGTGTAGCTTTAGGCCAAATCAACCACATCATGTTCAAACTGACTGTTTCTCCACATTTTTTAAGGGTTGCCAAGGAATTGCGTTGAATTAATTAATATGTTGGCACTCCATCTGATTACATTTGCGGATATCAGTTCAACAGGGTGGGTGCCCGAAATGGGTTACTGTGTAATTCTCATTAGGGCTTTGGTTTGAGTTTGTTTGTTTTATTGAAGTGATCATTACTGGAGTAGGAATTTAATGAGGAAGTTTTGGAGTATAGATTACAGATTTTAATAATGATAGAGAATGTAGTCCATGTTGGTCAGTGTGTTCCAGCTCCCAGTATGCACCTTCTCATAATTGCTTATGATGAAATTTTTGTTGCTTACCATATTTTATTAGTATTGAATTGTTATGAAGCCTTCTCGCAAAAAAGAAAGAAAGAATTGTTACGAAGCCACAATTTCTGCAAAAAACATCAGGATTAACTATGCCATTTACTGATCTACAAGACCTCCCAAAGCCAGAGATGAATTAGAAAACATCAAAAAACTCAAGTGACAAAGCCAGATGCAGACTCAAAGCACATATACAAGCACCGTAACTTAACCTGATGATTCATGTAAACGACATCAAATAAGGTTGTTATAACAAATTGCTTGCTTGTAACATTAAAAGTTTTACTTATTAAGACGTAGAAATGAAGTCCCTACAAATAAATGAGTTGTGTCAATTGCACACACACCTTTGATCAAATAACTCAAAGAAGCACTTGACCTTGACTGCTTTCTATACTTAGTGGAAATTTAGCTTGTTTTCAAGGAATCAAGGTTCCTGATGATATCAGTGCATGTACACAATATAATTTAACCAAGTACATTTATCCAGCAATTTTTTTTGTAGATTTTAGCTTTTGTACATAGACTTATTGCCAATCTTCCTGTTGTTTATGGCGTAATCGTAATTTTTCCTACCTACCAAACTTGCGGACCATGAAACTGTCATTGACTACTGTACTTCTTTGCACTAACTTGGTGTAGAAATCAGTCATAAATGTGTTTTTAGAATGATCATGAATGCTTATTACTATATGCTTAACATCATGCTCTCCTTCTCTTCAGTATGTGGGAGTAGTATTTACTTGCCATTCATGCATCTTGTTCCATCATGTCGGTCGTATGTTACATATCATGCCTGACTGTTGCTCAATTCCTTAGCTTATATCTGCTATGCTTTTGTGTTCAGATTTTGAACTGTCAGATACCCAATATGAACATGCATTGGCTATAGAGCGTATAGTACCAAGCTTATCATATCTCAGAACCGAACTTTGTTCGACCAATATGAGTGAAGCATGCTTTTGGAAGATCTATTTTGTGCTTCTTCACTCAAAGCTCAACAAGGAAGATGCTGAACTTCTTTCAACGACACAAGTACGCTCCCTTCTCTTTGTCTTATTATTTCTGTTGTGTTTTCCAAACATTCGTTGTTACTATAGATGATCATGCCATCTTGCTGCAATGCATGCAAACCTACAAATAGCTTTGTAAACAGAAACACGTGCCCATGCATTTGATTGTGTTTACCTGTTTCCAAATGGGGCCTCTCATTTCCAAATTCACATGTTAAGAGTCAATTTTGGAGTTGTAGCTGTATTGGTGAAGTCTTTTTTTTATCAGGAATTCATCTTTTGATCCCTTCTATATCTGCAATACGTCATATTGCATGTTCACAAGAAAGAAGACATCAATCTGCATTCTCATTAAGCTTGAGATAGTGAAATTCCCTGATACTTTGTTCTATGCAACCGTATGGAATTGGACCTGGATTGTTCTTCCATAGTTGAATATGGGATTGAACCTATGGTCTCATAATATTGCGAGACTTGTCGGAAACGTCTAAGCTGGGAAATCAGGTCGATTTATCTGAGTACTGAAAACCAGCTTCAGAATATCTAGAACTTAATAGTGGCCCTTGTTGGCTTTATGAACAAGGAGTGAGTGTGACATCCACTTCCAGCCAAATATCAATTATGATAAATCCACCATGTACCATCATCATAGGAACAGTCTTGCTTAAGTTTATATTAACTCTGAATGCTAAGTTGAGGAGATTGTTAATTTTAAGGTCGCGAGCATAACAAAGCCCAGAAGTGGCATGTAATTAAATATGATCTCTCTTAAGTCTTTATGCATATCCAAGCTCCACACTGTATTCTCATTGCAGATAAGCTAAGTCACTCGTCATGTTGAATCTATCGGTTCATCAAGTTGAATATACTCAGCGTTGTTAATTTTTTTAAATATTCTTGTGGTGGCAACAATTAGGATTGCTTAAAACTAAGGTCTTCCAAATGGAAATATCAGTGTAAAATATAGCATACTCCCTAGTCCCTAAGCAGCGACCTGAACAGCAGGAGGATATGTTAATGGGCCGGTAGAATTTGGATTGTGAACTAAGATTATCTTATTTTGTCTAGTATGAATATGATCCATGGACAATTGTACCGTCAATATAGTTATAGAATGGCGTACCATCATGCATGTGGAATCTTGTGGATCATATTACGATGTCGTACCATAACCATATATACTATCCTGTTGTCAAGATAGCATATGCATACTAATATATCACCCTTGGAAACTTACATTGATAACACCTGTGAGAATGGTGAAATTTCAGACTTTTTAGTAATGTTGGAAAGGGGTTCTCGGGATGATCTTTTGCTAAATGTCACCTTATTGAGATAATTTTTTTCTTGCAGATCCTGGAAGCAAGAGAAGAGTTATTGCAAAGCTCCCCAAGGATGAAAAATGTAGCGTCTGAGGGTCCTGGGGGCTCATCAGAAAGCAGCAATGTTCTATCTACCCAAGCTGAAGATAGAGAGTTGTCACCCTCAAGCATCCAAGACAAGAGTGGAATAGCTGAAGCAACATCTTTCCAAGAACCAACTCCTGATCCTCTGCCAGGGGCTGAGGCTGACAAGCATCCCATTTCAACCAGCGAGCCGGAAATTATTGACAAGTCTGTAATTGAAGAAGAGCTGGTGGTGAAAACTGAAATCAAGAATCCAGGTGACAAACCCAACCTGTACACTCCGGAGGATGACGACGACAAAGAAGTGGAGGATTGGCTAGAGGATATGGACCATGTCGACAACAAAACAGGCAATATCACCTCAGTTGGGCAGGACGAAGACGTGTCATTCAGCGACCTGGAGGATGACGATGATGATTAAGGGTTGCCTGGTGGTATATACCAAGCCCAGTGCCTGATACATATGCTGCGGCTTCAAGAGATACGGTCGCTGTTAAACGAAAGATCGTGTCTCCGTAGCTACTACAAAGCGAACAGCACGGAAGCAGAATCACGACAAGTTGATAAGTGTGTCTCCGGGGTTTTGCCTTCTTGATTCTAGTTGAACGTTACTTGTGTGCCGTCATGGTCTGTACATAGAAACAGTAGCCGCACGTCACTTGTAAGCTGTGTTGATGCAAGATTCTGAATGTAGATGCCAAAAACATGTTTATTTTTTTTAGTGAACGCAAAATACGATACGGACTAAAGCTGTCAGATATCGTGTAACTGGTCAAGTTCAAGTAAACTCGTTTTGTTTCCGTATTCTACTTTCTTTGAGTTTGAGGAGCAGGCTGCTTTTTACTCTCAGACACAGTCTCAAATCTGAGTTGGCCGTCGAAAGCAAACTCGAAGTAGCAATATCTCCATACCAATGCATGTTTGTTGCTCGCATTCCTGTGTTTAGAGTTTGTCTGGTCCCTGATAGCCTGCGGTCTAAACTGTGCGCGTGTCCATTTGGGTGTCGAAATGGATTAAATTGTCGGCTCAACGCGTCCGTTCAGTGTTCATGTGGACGCATTTCTGACACAAATTTGCGTCCGGTTTACGTCCATACTAAGAGCAACTCCAACTGGCCGACCCAAACTGTGTGCGTGTGTTCGTTTGGGTGTCGACATGAAGGTCTAGGGTTTACAGGGTAACCCGATGCGATCTTGGCTGCCGCCGCCCTTGCCTTGGGAAACATGTCTAGGTTAGATCGGTTCCTCCCCTTGCTGGGCCCTGGTCGCCGGCCCATGTCTTTACTTGGTTGGGCTTGGTTAGGCACCCCCGCGTCATGGCCCCGCCAGGGAGAACGATCTCAAGTTATCCTCATGGTCAACATCTGTTTTCTTTGTACTACAAAGAATATAAGAATTACTGGTGTGCATTGAATCAACGTGAGAAAGTTTAACTCTGATCCTAAGCACTAGTTTAGGGATGATAAAGGGCAGAGATCTTCTAATTCATCAAGGAAAAAGAATATCACAATGCTGCAATTTTGGGACAATAGTTTACGAGATTTTGCATTTGCATTTCATTTTTGGAAGCATTTCTAACTCATTTTAAAGTGACGACAAAGTTTGCCCTTTGAGTCCAGCCCAACGTGGGCTAAGCCGAGGCTATTCCAGATTTCTATATACTGACACCAAAAGCACTAATTTTGAGAAGCAGATCATGAGACCTCCTATCTCACGCCTTAGTCGAGGAAACACTCACAGAGCGATCCTCATGGGCCGTATGAGTTGACCCATTTATATTTTGTGGCTCCCGTCTTATTGTTTGCGCCATGTCAAGAGGAGTCATATTGTTTCTTGTTTAAATAATTTTTGTCTGATTTTTCTGTTTGCTTCAGGCTTTCCACTCTGTATTTTTAGCATAAAACATAACGTTTCTATAAAAATGTGAACATTTTATAGTTACATGAACAATTTTTGAAAATTTCGTATAATTTTTTAAAAAAACATTGAGGTGTTAAATAAAAATGCATGAATATTTTCGAAAAAGTTCACAGAGTATTAAAAAAAATGGTCACCCTGTTTTTAGAAAGATGACCATGGGTTTAAAGAATAGTCATCGTGTTTAAAAGAATGTTCATCATGTACAAAAAAAATGTTCACCGTGTTAGAAAATTTTTCACTTTGTATCAAAGAAATATTTTCATCATGTTTTAATATGTTCATCTTATATTTAAAAAAATTTCATCGTATATTTAAAATATGTTCAATGTGCATTTTGGAGGAAAATATACACAATATTTTGTTTATGTATAATATAAGAAAATATATTCATCATGTATTTAGAGTAAATATTCATGGCATATTCAAAAACATGATCACTATGTTTTTGAAAACATCAATGTGCACATATAACATATTTATATAAATGAAAAAGTAGGGAAAACAATGAAGATGGAAAATTAATAAAAGGAGAGAAAATACATAAAAATGAAAAACCGGACAAAAAAACCAAAAAGCAAATAAAACCGATCTGAAAACTAGAAAAGGAATAAAAGAACAGTTTTGCTAAAGCATACAAAAAAAAAAAGAAACAAGAAACGGGAAGAAGAAATCCCAGAGCGCTCTCAAAACCTGCAGAAGAAAAGCAAGAACAGTCAGACTCCTAGCGTTCTGGGCTGTGCGGCCTGCGCGTAGTTTTATTACGTTTGATTGAAACGGGCAGCTTTCTACTTGCTCAGTCGTGGGCTGGGTCGTTTCTTCAAAAATCGCAGCCGGTTTGATGCAGGATTTTTACCGGAAGAAACACAGACACCTACTCGGAGCTCCAGTTTACCGGAAGAAACACGTACACGTAATAAGTCGGACCACTAGTAGAAAAAGAGGCAAATCTGAGACACATTAGTGCTAGTTTGATTTTGAGCCGGCACTAATGTGTTCATTAGTGTCGGTTCCAACGGCTAGCCGGCCGCTCTCATTAATACCGGTTAAGTGGCGAACCTTTAGCACCGGTTCGTCTTCTGAACCGTACTAAAAAAGTGGTGGCAGGATGTTGTCGATCTGGGGCCCGTCAAAGACTTTTAATCTACGGTTCGTGGCACGAATCGATACTAAAGGTCGACGTACATAAACCCTTCGTCCACCCGAGCTGCTCTGTTCTTCCCCTTTCCCCTCACTTCCTCTGTTCTTTCCCTCTCTTCCTCGAGCTCCTCACAAATTTTGCCCAAAATTTGTCAAGATTTGAAGGCCCCCATCCATTCAAATGATCACAAAGGTTAGCAACTTTGTTTCTTTCAACTCGCATTGCTAGATTAGCTCTTGCAATGCTTTGTATAGTGATTAATTTGGGAGGAATTATATTTGCTAGTATTTGATTTATATGCAATTTGAGGTCAAAAATAACACATAGTTTGCATATGTAGGTGTGATTTACTTAGTGCCTTCTAAATCTCCATCGTAACCACCGTCGATCGCCCGCACCGTCCCGTCGCCGGCACCACCTTGTGGTGAGGCTCTTATTCATGAATGTTTTACATTACCAAATTGATATTTGTGTGATTTGGATATATAGTTACTCGTATAATTATCTTACCCGTACGTTGTTTGTTATACATAGTGCCATGGTTTTGATATCCGTCCCCGTCTGCCCTCGTCCTTGTTATGACTCGGATGTGGTATATTCTCTTTTAAAACTAGTTGTTGCATTTCGTGTTTATGACAAATTATGCCCATCAAGTTGACATAGATATTTTTATCTAGGAGGTATGTGAACCGGAAATTTCAACCGACCCTATTGTTGAGAGGTTAAATTTAGTTGAAAGAGAAAACGAGTATTTGAAAGAAAAATTGAAAAGAATTGAGGGAGAGAAGATGGAATTGGAGTTGCATGTTGACGATGTCGTCGATGATCACAAGATCAAGATGGAGAAAATGAGGTTGAAGATTAGAAAGATTAGAAAACATGCCATTGATAGTGTGGCTTGGTATCATTATGCTGTTGGATCAATTGTTACCTTAGTTGTGATCTTGATCGCATTTGTTGTTGTATTTAAATTTTTAGCTAGAGAGTTATTTGTATGTTGCATTTAATTAAGTGCTGTATATGAACTTTATGTATGAACTTGTATTAATTTGGTCTATTCGGTGTTGTGTAATGAAGATGAGCCAACAATGGATGTATGATGACCGATGCTCTCCCGAGTTCATTAATGGCGTGCATACTTTTACGCTTGTCGCTGAGGCAAACAAGCGGCGGATGATTTTATGCCTTGTCCAGTCTTGGCTGTAAGAATGGTCACAGTTACTCTACGTCAAGAACCATTCACGTCCACCTATTTGAGTCCGGTTTCATGCCCCACTATAATGTTTGGACCAAGCACGGAGAAATAGGGGTTATGATGGAAGACAATGAAGAAGAAGAGGACGACGACGGCTATGCTGGCCATGGGTTTCCTGAATACGATGATACAACAATGGGGGAAGAAGCTGAGCCGGCAATGCGGGAAGAAGCTGAAGAAGAGGCATCAGATGAGCCCGCTGATGATCTTGGTCGGGCCATTGCCGATGCAAAGAGAAACTGCGCAAGTGATCTAGAGAGGACGAAGTTGCAACGCATGTTAGAGGATCACAAGAAATTGTTGTACCCAATTGCGGTCGACAAAAAAGTTGGGCACCTGCTGGAATTGCTGCAATGGAAGGCGAGAATGGTGTATCCGACAAGGGATTTGGAAAGTTGCTGGTAATGATAAAGAATATGCTTCCAAAGGACAACGAATTGCCCGAGAGTACGTATGAAGCAAAGAAGGCAGTCTGCCCTCTAGGGTTAGAGGTGCAGAAGATACATGCATGCCCTAATGACTGCATCCTCTACCGCGGTGAGTACGAGGATTTGAATGCTTGCCCGGTATGCGGTGCATTGCGTTATAAGATCGATCGCGATGACCTGGTGATGTCAAGGCGGCGCCCAGAAGAAGATTCCTGCCAAGGTGATGTGGTATGCTCCTATAATACCACGGTTGAAATGTTTGTTCCAAAACAAAAAGCATGCGAAGGCGATGCAGTGGCACGCAAAAGACCGTAAGAAAGACGGAAAGTTGAGAGTACCCGTTGACGGTTTGCACTGGAGAAAAATCGAGAGAAAGTACAGGGAGGAGTTTGCAGGTGACCCAAGGAACGTATGGTTTGGTCTAAGCGCAGATGGCATTAATCCTTTTGGGGAGCAGAGCAGCAACCATAGCACGTGGCCTGTGACTCTATGTTTGTATAACCTTCCTCCTTGGTTGTGCATGAAGCGGAAGTTCATTATGATGCCAGTGCTCATCCAAGGCCCTAAGCAACCTGGCAACGACATTGATGTGTACCTAAGGCCATTAGTTGAAGAACTATTACAACTGTGGAATGGAACATGTGTACGTGCGTGGGATGAGCACGGACAGGAAGAATTTGACCTAAAGGCGTTGCTGTTCGTGACCATCAATGATTGGCCTGCTCTTAGTAACCTTCGTGACAGACAAACAAGGGATCTGCGGATGCACGACTGCTTGGATGATACCGACAATATATATTTGGAGAGTTGTAGGAAGATTGTGTACCAGGACATCGTCGATTTCTTCCGGCGGGCATCCCGTAAGAAAGAAAGGCAAGCATTTCAAAGGTGAGGCGGATCACCGGACGAAGCCTCGCCACCCATCTTGGTGCTGATGTACATGATATGGTCAAGGATTTGAAGGTAATCTTTGGAAAGGTCTGGCGGACAACCTGTTCAAGGACGCCGACGGACGCGCACCCATGTGGAAGAAGAAATCTATATTTTGGGACCTGCCATATTGGAAAGACCTAGAGGTCCGCTCCAATCGACGTGATGCACGTGACGAAGAATCTTTGCGTGACCTGCTTGGCTTTTTGGGCGTGTATGGGAAGACAAAAGATACACCGAGGCACGGAGGACCAGCAATGTATGCACGGAAAAGACGGCATACATCGTGGTCGAGCTAGCTACGCTCTTACCAAAGAAGAGAAGGAAATCTTCTTTGAATGCCTGCTCAAGCATGAAGGTACCGTCCGCTTCGTCGAATATAAAGGGAATAATAAATATGGCGAGAAAAGTTCCGAACCTAAAGTCTCATGACTGCCACGTGATTATAACGCAACTCCTTCCTGTTGCATTGAGGGGCTTCTACCGAAAACGCTCGATTAGCCATTGTGAAGCTATGTGCATTCCTCAATGCAATCTCTCGAAGGTAATCGATCCAGAAATCATACCAAGGTTACTGTAATGATTTGGTGCAATGTCTTGTCAGCTTCGAGTTGGTGTTCCCACCATCCTTCTTCAACATCATGACGCACGCCCTAGTTCACCTTTTGAAGAGATTAACGTTTTGGGTCCTGTATTTCTACACAATATGTTCCCTTTGAGAGGTTCATGGAGTCTTGAAGAAATATGTTCATAACCGTGCTAGGTCGGAAGGAAGCATCTCAAGGGCCATGAAAATAAGGAGGTCATTGAGTTTTGTATTGACTTTATTCCTGACCTTAAGTCGATTGGTGTTCTGAATCACGGCATAAGGGCAGGATGGATGGAAAAGGCACGCTAGGAGGATCAAATAATATGTATGGACGGGCATTCTCTCTTGAAGCACACTACAGTTCTCTGAATTCCGCCTTGGTGGCTCCGTACATGGAGGAACACAAAATTTTCTACACTCCAAACACCGGAGAAGTCGACGATTGGATTACACGTGAACAAACGAGGACTTTCGCGGTTGGTTCTGAAGCGTGCCATGCATGATGGAGATATTCAAGATGACCTGTACTCATTGTCCCAGTTACCATCTTGAATATAATGACTTTCAAAGGTACCAGATAAATGAGAATACATTTTACACGATCGCCCAAGATAAGAAGAGCACCAACCAAAACAGTGGTGTCCGCTTTGATGCAACAACCAACACGGGAAAGGAAACATATTATGGTTACATAGAGGACATATGGGAACTTAACTATGGAGGTGATTTGAAGGTCCCTTTGTTTCGGCGCAAATGGGTCAATATGACACGAGGCGGGGTAACGGAAGACCCGCGGTACGGAATGACAACAGTGGATCTCAATAATCTTGCGTATGCAGACGAACCATTCGTCCTAGCCAATGATGTGGCGCAGGTTTTTTATGTGAAAGACATGTCTACCAGGCCAAGAAAAAGAAGAGATGAGGAAGCGAATGGATCATACGACGAGCCAAAGCGCCACATAGTTCTTTCAGGAAAAAGAAACATCGTGGGAGTGGATGACAAGACAGACATGTCAAGATTATGAAAAGTTTGATGAAATTGCTCCATTCACAAGTGAATATTGACCCGAGCATCCAGTTAAATGATGAAGATTTTCCATGGCTACGGCGCAAAGGGACACACGCGAAGAAAAAGTTTCACACCCAAAGATCTGGGATGTGATCGGCTTCAGTATCATCACTTTCTTCTGTGTTTCACACCCAGGAGGGAATCTCTGTAATAGTTAGGGTAGTTATGTGTTTTGGTAGAGAGGGTTACGGCAAAAACTGGATGCACTTCGTGTACAAAGTGGACAATCTCTTTCGAAGTATCAGTGTTTCCATTTAAAACTCATCATTACAAAGGCATTTTATTTTTAAATAACCTAAGCATTACCAAATTGAGTATAATGATAAAACACACTAATATTAAACATAAGAAAAAAGAATCACCGAAAAATCTTTTTTCAAAGTTAAGTTATTCACAAACTAGTGATTCACACAAATTTCAAATAATTTAAAATTTAAACTATTCAAATTTGAAAACTACCGGCACTAATAGAAAGTTTGTATTTTTGTACCTAAATCAAAAATATTCATAAAGAAACTCTAAATACAGCAAAAAACAACTCAAAAATAAATAAAACAAAAATAAATAAAGCAATAAAAATTAAGAAAATAAAACGCCCGCCCCATCGGGCCAAAGCGGCCTGCATACGACTAGAAACACAACCTTTTGTTGGGCGGGATGCAGGCCCAAGACAGCTCAGAGGCCCATGTGGCAGCACATGAGCAGGTAGGCCCAGTGGGCCTGCTTAGGAGAGGAGCTCGAGAGAGCTACCGACTGGGCTTATAAACCGGGCGGTAGCCCTCGACTAGCGAGGTGGGACTAAACTTGTCGCATCAAGATCAAGGCCAACAAGACCCCTTTAGTCTTGGGTTGTGGCTCAAACTGGTACTAGAGAGGGGGTCTTTAGTACCGGTTGGTGCCACGACCCGGTACTAAAGGGGGTGCGCTTCCTACCGCTTGGCTTGGCCAAAACAGACCTTTAGTATCGGTTGGTGGCTCCAACCGGTACTAAAGGTCCATCCTATATATACAACAGTTGAAAATTTTCACTTTCCCTCTCTGTTTCTTCCCTCCGTCGCGCCGCCCTGCCCCGATCGACGCCGTCCCGTCGGCGTCGCCGCCCCGCCCTTCGTCGCCGAACCCGGTCGTCCCCACCCTCGTCGCCGCTTCCATCGACGTCGCCGCCCGCCGTCCCGTCCCGTCGTCCCTGTCGTCCCTGCCATCGCGCCCCGCCGCCCGTCTGTCGCCGCCGCCCCACTGCCGCCGCCCGTCGTCTCGTCGTCGCGTCGCCGGTGAGCTCGCCCCGGCCGCCTTGTCCACACACACACACACACACACACACACACACACACACACGATGTTTTATATAAATTTTTCTGTTTTTTAGTTATAGAAATGTTAGAAATTATTCTGTTTTTTAGTTATATAAATATTAGAAATGTTAGTTATATAGAAATGTTATAATATTTTTCTGTTTCTTAGTTATAGAAATATTTATAGAAATGTTAGCAATTTTTCTGTTTTTAGTTATATAAATATTTGAATTGTCATAGAGATGTTACTTATATAATCAGGAAATTTTAGAATTAGTTTTAGTTAGATGAATTAGATTAATGTCAAATTGTTAGAATTTGCATATATATAGAATTTTAGTTATCACAATCCAATCATTTAAAAAGGTTACATTTTATGGGCATATAGTATTTGTTCTCGACGATATGCCCGGCCAGATCCTCGCCGTCGACCCGCTCATGACGACGCCCTGCTTCAGAGGACCCATGTCCGGATCGGCTCCGCTGGCTGGCTTGGGAGGTGCTACTGAGAGGCGCGCCGCCAGTGAGGAACCCGCCTCGGGTCCCGTCGTCGACCCGATGTCCTTTGGTGGCGTTCGCCTGGGCCACATTCGGTGCAGAGGGAGCCGGCGCCGCCGGAGGTGGTGCGTCGCCGTGTTAGGGAGGAGGACGAGCACGCCCATCGCTACATGGCTGCTATGGACGTCAGATTCTCCAATACTTGGCAGGTTCTTTGGGCAGATGACCGAAGATATGATCCTGTGACGGTTCCTTCTCTTTGAGTGTCCACCGCCCGTGCCCCAGGGACCGCGGGTGGCCTAGATTCTTCTGTAGTACTCGATCTTTATTAGGTACCTAGCCAGTGATGTATTCGATATATAATATTCGAGACGATGTATTCGAGATTATATATATTAAGACGATGATGTATTCGAGATTATATATTCGAGACGATGTATTCGAGATGATGTATTCGAGATTCACTTTTTCCTTATTGATTGCATCCATGCATTGTAATTTGAATACTAATTAAATTCTTTTATATTTCTTCTGTATTAGTTAAGTAAAAGCTATGGCGGACAATACCGGCAGAGAGAGAGAGAGAGAGAAGAGGAATTGTTCGACATCATACGCAGCCCTCACAGGCTAGATGATTTGAATGAAGCAGATGACGGCTCCCAATATCTGAACAATACCGGAGAGGGTGTTGAAAAGATATTCGATCTAGACGACCGAGCTGATGAAGTCATGAACTATGATTATGATTATGATGACACGAGATAATGTTTGTGATGACACGCATAATGCTGATCTTCAAATAACAAAGACTACCGGCGAGGTATATTTATATAAGCAGGCATCATGGTGATCATCACATGTTTTTTTATTGAAGATATATTAACGAATCAATCATTCTTCTTTCAGCCCTCCGGATCGAGCAAATCTGCTTCTACAGACAGCAGGACAAAGCGAGGCCCGGGCAGATTGTTGAAGGATGGTGTAAAGTACAACATCAAATCCATCAAACCTAGTGGCGAACCCCTCACGCCTAAGAACATTGCGAACAAGTGGACTCGTTAGTGTGGAGTTCTTGTGAAGGACAAACTCCCGATCTCCATTCAAGAATGGAAAGAGCCAAAGACTAAACGTCTGTGTGTTACTTGGGTCGACGACGAGCCAAAAAGTCCTTTGGGAATCTCTCGATGGAACATTTCACCCTACCGATCATTTCACTTTGAAGCAGATGTGGAGAAAGTCAAGGGCGCTGCTCTTAAGAAGATGGCAATTGCATTCAACACCCACAAGAAAACTGTATGGGCCAACTACCTCGCTGTAGAAAGGAAGACTCCAGAATTCACGGGAACACTGGAGAAGCAAAGAGAACACTGGGAAGATTTCGTGACCTTCAAGGATTCAGAATTATCTAAGGAACGGTCGATAAAAAACAAGGCAAATGCCGCAAAAAAGACACAGTTCCATAGGCTGGGTCCAGGTGGCTACACGGTCGGAATGCCTAAGTGGGATAAGTCTGAGCAAGAGATGGAGGATGCAGGGGTCACTCCGGTTACTAAGAGCTGCCCCCCCAGGTGCAGAACTTGGTTCTATGTGCATGGGGGGGCGTTGGACCCGAAGACAGGCCTGGTTTCGAAGAAGGCAAGTCTAAAAGGAGCCGAACAAAAGATAATTGACGCAATAGAAGATGCTCGAAAGGGGGTGTTCACGCCCAACAGAGAGAACGACGAGCTTACGCGCGCCCTGGGAAATCCTGAACACCCGGGAAGAACACGAGGCAAGGGCATTATTCCCTGGTATGAGGGCTTTTCAGAATGGAACGAGGACTACATGACCTGTGCAAGAAGGAAGATGGAGGAGGAGAAGAAAAGGAAGCTGGAGGAGGAGCAGAGGAAGCAGGACGCAGAACGCCTTCAAGACCTAGAAGCAAGGCATGCGGACCTGGCACTCAAATTCCAGCAGCAGCAGCAGCAGATGGACTCACTTAGCCAGGAAAGGGGGTCTCAGCAGCGGCAGCAGCAAGCGGATGATCGTCCAGCATTGGATAGCACCGTCCCATCCATGCCGAGAAGCAGCGTTGGTTCTGCCCCGGGCGACACACTGCTGGATACATACCCTATGGATGACATCATAGAGAACACTAACTGTGAGCTACACTCCAAAATGAAGAACATATCCATGAAGGTGGCGGACGGCGTTGGTTTACAATTACCCCCGAAGCAACCTTCCATTGCATCCCGATTCCAGCGGGCTATGCTCGTGTCTTCGTTGATGAAGTGGTGGACCCATATTCGGGGCTACAACTTGACATTCCTGGAGGTGAAGACGAGCGCACACTGGGAGAGGCCATACATCGTATCATCCTATGGAGAAATGATTGCATCATCTTTCAAAGTCCACCAACACCGCGTCGTATGCCGACTCCTCCTCGAAGTCCGCCACCGAGTCAGCAGACTCCCGCTCCTCCAAGTCCACAAACGCGTGAGCTGACTCCTCCTCGAAGTCCGCCACCTCCTCCAAGTCCCCGAAGCGTGAGTTGACTCCTCCGTTTTCAAGTCCAGCACAACGTCATGCCACTTCTCCGGTTTCAAGTCCGGCACCGTGTCAGGCCACACCTCCTGCTTCAAGTCCGCACATCATTAGGCCACTTCTCCTGCTCCAACTCAGCCACGTCGGCCGTCTCCGCCGCCTCAAAGAATCGTGATAAGAGACACGCCGCAGCTATGGTGCGTAGCGGTACGAGTCGAGGTAGTTCAGGAAGTACAGGCGGATACAAGCGATATAAATATGGTCCAAGCCTCGCTCCTCTTCCTTAGAGGCCTTACGACATGACTGAGGAGCAAAACGCAGCCATAGTGCAGGCCGAAATGGACACCCATTGAGGGAGTCCTGGACTAGGGGGTGTCCGGATAGCCGAACTATCATCTTTGGCCGGACTCCTAGACTATGAAGATACAAGATTGAAGACTTCGTCCCGTGTCCGGATGGGACTTTCCTTGGCGTGGAAGGCAAGCTTGGCGATACGGATATGTAGATTTCCTACCATTGTAACCGACTCTGTGTAACCCTAACCCTATTCGGTGTCTATATAAACCGAAGGGTTTTAGTCCATAGGACGAACAACAATCATACCATAGGCTAGCTTCTAGGGTTTAGCCTCTCTGATCTCGTGGTAGATCTACTCTTGTACTACCCATATCATCAATATTAATCAAGCAGAGTAGGGTATTACCTCCATCGAGAGGGCCCAACCTGGGTAAAACATCGTGTCCCTTGTCTCCTGTTACCATCCGCCTAGACGCACAGATTCGGGACCCCTACCCGAGATCCGCCGGTTTTGACAATCGACATTGGTGCTTTCATTGAGAGTTCCTCGTGCCGTCGCTGTCAGGAAGGATGCCTCATCCCGTCTTTAAAGACGATACTATCGCCAAAGGAGCCTTGGCCACTGGTCAGACTCTTCGGTTAGGTGGTTTTCATATGACCGCCAGTTCGGCCACCGCACCGACGATGACTTCTTGGGTCATCGAAACCAATCTTCACGTTAACTCGGAACTTGCCGAGCAGTTAGATCCGATCGAGCTCTCCTCCGTAAACAAGCTCTTGGATCGCATCGCCGTCCTAGGAGTCGCCACAGACTACGACCAGATCGGGCCTAAAACCGATCTGAGAGAGATCAACTCTCCCCAGGCTACCCATCATGTTGCTGTGATAGAGGAGCAGTACGGGGATTCTTCTTCTATCTTAAGGACTAGCTACGTCCGGATTCCCGATCCCTCCATGCCGGATCCCCGCAGAGGGACGGATGTCGATCAAGCCCTGAACTTAAAGTCAGCGGCGGGTTGGATTCATTGGATAGCATTCAAAATCCAAACTTCCAAGTTCGAAACTTCGGCCCCGAGTCTTAAATTGACGGGTTCCGGATCCAGTTCCACCCGCCCACCCAAACATTAGCGATCTATCCCGAATTCGCAAGAGCCCGCTGAAACAAGACATCATTATCGGGCCGATTCCTCCGGTTATGGACAGGATAAAGGACTGCCGAGAGAAGGACGAATCTCACTTTTCTGCAATAATTGCACGGACAAGGGAATCCTAAACGCCATAAGTCGTCGCGAAATTACACGCTTTGATGACTTGGTGACCATAGTACAAAAGTACTGTGCGATGGAGAGTGCTTGGAAAACCGAAAGTAAATTTTGGGATAATCCGGCCCCGAATATAGACCTAGTCCGAAATAAAAGGGTGCATCATCACCAAGCACCTGAGTTATACATCAAAAAACAAAAACCCCCTAAAGGGCACGGAACCAGATCGAGGGTTGGCTAAACGGACCTGCAAAATTCATAGCACGAGGGCGCCACTCCAACTCATAGCCTTCGAGCATGTTGGATACTACGGCAGGTGGCCAAAAGTGGCGAAGAGCTTTAGCCTCGTAATCCCAGCCCAAGAACGCCAAGACGGTATTAATAGTCTTCGAGACTTTCGTGATCAAACAACATGCGAAACGAACACTCCGCAACCTTGCCAAGTCTACCAAGTAGCAACAATAAATCCATGGAGGACACGGCTATTACCTTTAATGCCAAGTGATTTAACCCAAATTCGAACAGCCCGAGCACCAGCCGCATTGGTCCTCAGTCCAATAGTGGACGACTTTCGCCTTACTAAGGTACTCATGGGTGGCGGCAACGGACTAAACCTCATCTACGAGGAAACCCTCCAAAAAATGGAAATAGACTGGAACTGCATTGAGCGAAGCAGCACAACCTTTAGAGGAATAATCCCTAGCCGGGAAGCATGTTGCACAGGAAAAATCACACTTGACGTAGTGTTCGGCTCGCCGGACAATTACAGGTCCGAGGAGGTCACTTTTCAAGTGGCCCCGTTCAGCAGCGGATATCACGCTTTATTAGGGCGAGAGGCATTCACAATTTTTCAAGCTATACCCCATTATGGGTACATGAAGCTTAAAATGCCCGGACCTAACGGAATCATCACTCTCGCTAGTGACCCGAATATAGCACTCCACGCCGAAAACAAGACAGCCGCACTAGCCCTCGAGGCACTATCCGAAGCCCTAGCGGCCGAGGAACTCACTGCGATGCGCTCCACGGTGAACATGGACGATGTGATACTTGATAAAAGATACAAGTCCACCTCTTTCAAACCAACGGATGAAATAGTCAAATTCCAAGTCCACCCAACGGACTCTGCAAAGACGGCCTCCATTGGGGCACAATTAAACCCTGATGTAGACGCCAGACTACGAGAATTTCTACGGAAAATCGGGACATTTTTGCTCGCACCCTTCGACATGCCAGAATCCCACGCCGGCTGGCCGAGCACAGCCTAAATATCCTAAAAGGATTCAAGCCACCAAACAGGCTCTTCGCGCTTTTCCGAACCCAAGAGATAGGCCATGGAGAGGAGCTAGCCAAACTTCTGGAAGCCGGATTCATCAGAGATATAAAACATCCGAACTGGCTAGCAAATCTGGTGATGGTACCAAAGAAGGATAAATCCTGGCGCCTATGTGTTGATTTCAAAGACCTTAATAAGGCTTGCCCAAAGGATCCCTTCCCCCTCCCTCGCATTGATCAAATTATCGACGCTACAGCAGGACACGACTCATTGTGCTTCCTCGACGCGTACTCCGGCTACCACCAAATCAAGATGGCGGAGCCAGACCAAGATGCAACAACATTCATCACTCCATACGGCCCATTCTGCTTCAACACAATGCCCTTCAGGCTCAAAAACGCCGGCCAATATATCAGCGCATGATTCAGACATGTCTGGCAGACTAGATCGGCAAAACAGTGGAAGCATATGTAGATGACGTGGTCGTCAAATCCAAGCATGTCGAAACTCTAGTAGACGACTTGAGGCTCACATTCGACAATCTCCGAAAATATGATATTAAGCTCAATCCGGAAAAATGCGTCTTCGGCGTTCCAGCCAGAAAACTCTTGGGCTTCATTGTGTCCGATAGAGGAATTGAAGCAAACCCAGCCAAGATCCGAGCTCTGTCATAATTGGATATTCCAAAAGACCTCAAACAAATACAAAAATTGACCGGATGCGTAGCGGCTCTAAGCCGCTTTATTTCCGCTTGGGAGAAAAGGCGTTACCCTCTATCGCCTCCTCCGCGACCAACACTTCGAGTGGGCCGGATGCCGCCACGGCCGGACTCAAGAAATAAAAGCCATATTGGCAACAAACCGGTCTGGCCGCGCCAACATGGGCGAACCAATGCTATTATATATCGCCGCAACACATCAAGTTGTCAGCGCGGTGCTCGTCGTCGAACGAGAAACGGACGGACACAGGTTCCATCTTCAAAAACCAGTTTACTATGTGTCCACTGTCCTAATTCCATGCAAGTTCCGGTACCCACATTATCAAAAGATAGCATACGCGGTGTTCATGGCATCCCGGAAGCTGCGACACTACTTTCAAGAGTGTTCGATAACGGTAGCCTCCGTAGTACCTCTTAACGACATTATAAACAACCACGACGCGACGGGCCGGATTGCTAAATGGGCCATAGAGCTCCTTCCATTCGACATAACCTATAAGCCATGACGAGCTATTAAGTCGCAGGTTTTGGCCGACTTCGTGGGCGAATGGACCGAAGCCGAACTCCCTAAAGAGTACGTCGCATACTCCAATTGGATCATGCACTTTGACGGCTCCAAAATGTTGTCCGGCCTGGGGGCTGGCGTCGTCCTGACGTCCCCAACCGGGGACACAGTCCAATACGTCCTTCAGATAATGTATACGGACTCCAACAACGCAGCCGAATACGAGGCCCTTCTGCACGGCCTCCGGATGGCAGTCTCCATGGGCATTAAACGCCTAGAGGTGCGCGATTCAACCTCGCGATATCTCAAATAAACGGAGACTTTGATGCCAAAGATCCGAAAATGGCAGCATACCGCAATGCGGTCCTAAAATGTCAGCAGCGGTTCAAGGGCTCAATTTCATCATATAGCCGGGATAACAACCAGCGACGGACGATTAGCACGCATCGGCGCAAAACGCGATGCCGCCCCGCCTAACATCTTCCCGAACGACTGTTCAAGCCATTCGTATTATGGGAAGGGGAGTCCGAATAACAATCCGACCCAACCGCACCGCCTCGACACGAACACTCGACACAATCGGAGGCTCGCCAACGAGATAACATCCTCCGCCCACGAAATAATGGCGGTTATCGCCCCGTGGACGGAACCATTCCTAGCCTACCTAACTAGGCAGGAACTCCCCAAAGACCAAAATGAGGCTCGCTGCATAGTACAGGCGATCCAAAGCCTATAAAGTCCACGAGGGAGAGCTTTATAAGAAAAGCACAACATGAGTCCTTCAAAGGTGTATCTCCGAAGAGGAAGGGCGAAACCTCCTGGCTGAAATTCACGCCGGACTAGGTGGGCACCACGCTGCAGCCCGGCCCTTGTAGGCAAGGCCTTCCAGACAGGATTTTATTGGCCGACGGCCCGGCAGATGCTTGCAGGATTTAGTCCAACGATGCGTCGGTTGCCGCCTTTTTGCTAACTAAAGCCACATGCCACCCACCGCCTCAAAACTATACCCATCACCTGGCCGTCGCGGTCCGGGGCTTGACATGGTTGGACCCCTTAAAGGAGGAACCCACAAGCAAAAATACCTATTGGTCATGGTGGATAAATTCACCAAATGGATAGAGGCCAAGCTCGTTAAAATGGCGAATCCGGGCGGTGATAGACTTCATATCGGGGTAGTGCACCGTTATGGTGTCCCCACAAGATCATCACTGATAACGATACCATCTTCACGGCCGAATAGGTCAAATTATGGTGCAAAACATGGGCATCAAGCTCGACACGCCTCGTCTATCACCCTCAAACCAACGGTCAAGTCGAGCGAGCAAACGGTCTAATCATGAGCGGCATTAAACCCGCACTAGTGCGGTACCTCAAGGAATCTAACACGACTTTGGGTTGAGGAGCTCGACCAGACTGGGGCTGCGGACCACGCCGAATCGTACTACCGGATTCACACCATTTTTATGGTGTACGGCGCAGAGGCAGTCTTGCCTGCGACATAATTCATGACTCACCTCGCGGCGCATGTATGAAGAAAGAGAAGCCGAGCTCGATCGGCAGGACAGTTTGGACACATTGGAGGAGGAGCGCGACATGGCAAAAGCTCGTTCCGCATTTTATCAACAGCAGGCTCAAGATATCAAAGCAGGAAGCACGGGCCAAAGCTTACAACGTTGGCGAACTAGTTCTACGCTCACGGACAAGAAAAAGGACAAACTCAAGCCCAAATGGGAAGGTCCCTTCATCATCGACCAGGTCCTGACCGGCGGAGCATACTGTCTCCGAAACGCATCGGATAACCGACTCGAGCCGAACCCATGGAACGCAGCCCGTCTACGAAGATTCTACGCCTAAGCGCCAGACTCCGAGTTCGTCTCCTTCCTCCGTCCATATTTTCTATTTTTTGCTGTCTTTTATTTCTCTCCTTCCTCCTTCTTCTTCTTGAAGCCTTTAGAGGCTCGTTCGCGCTTTGTTCGCACATACTTGACGCGCTGTCCGCGCTCATTATACCTGGGGGCTTCTTTAACAGAAGCTTATTTATACGGGCTTCATGCCCAACACATGTGTCAAACTTCCGCACGTACCTTTTACTCACCATTATACGCATCGATATGACTTAAGTTTTGGCCAAGCTTGGTTGCCTAGCTCCTGTGCTTACCCCTACGTTCCCGATTGTTCAGCTAGGTGGTAAAGGGAGCACCTCTGCGATTGTTATTGCTGGTCAGCCGGATGTGTACCTCGACCGGGTGAAGCCGAAAGCTAGCGTTCTTAAGGGAATATTCGGTCGGTGAACTGAAAGATGATTTTAACTATTTACCCATCTGCCCCTGATGATTTTCTCGCTTTCTTAGCAGTTTGACATGCACTTTAGGGCATGCCTCCTGTGGAAAGGAACCCTTAACGGAACTATTCTCCCCGAAGATGTTTCTTACTATCCATGTAATATAACATAACTAGTTGGACACTTGTCCGATACAGCAATAATGACCCCTACGCCTTTGTCTCCATGCATGCCCCGGTTCTTACATAACCATGAGGGTATTCGGACACACTCCGGACTATTGGGTCCCGAGGTCGGGTTAAAAGGTCCGCTATGACAAACGATCTACAATCCGCTAGAAGACATTTTTCATGTCATATTCAATTACATAGTCAACTCGACTAATTGTATTCCTCCTCAATGCCATCTAATAGGCTATCTAATTTACAATCTTGCTAGGAATACTTATGCCAATTCTACTTGGCCGTACACTAAGCTTACAGGATCTCCTTCCCATCAGCCCCACAGGTCCGACTCGCCATGTGGTTTGGGTCAGCCTTCGTGTACCGCGTCTTTACCATGGCCCAGCCTCCTGGCGCCTCGATGGCAGGCTGATATCTTCCATAGTCGGAAGCGCCGCCGTGCTCCTTGAAGCTGCTCGCCAGCTCCCCAATGCCTTCGGCAGGGAGATAGATGGCCACAAGGCCTGGCGACGCTTTTCATCACCGCCAACTCGTTCGTGCAGGTAGCCGACGTAGTTCGGGAAGAAGATCACCCAATAATCGGGCATCTCCTCCTCGGGACGACACTGTGAGCAAACCTACATACATGTTTATGTTAGTCGCCTTCCTCGCCGAACTCTTTCAAAGTTCGCTCAAGCACTTACTAAAAATGTCGCGACGGTTGCCGATTCTCCTTACGGAGTCGGATAACTGGGCACGAACATCCTTTAGTTCCTCACCCAGTTGGGTGTTGGCATCTTGAGGTTATTTTTCTCCCGCCGCACCCTCGTAAGCACGCTCGCCGCCTTTAGCTGGCGAGGAGCTGTTGCTTGTCCGGATCCATCCCGCGCTATCTCGCAATGTTAATGTCGATTTATGCACATGCCGCACTTTGCTAAACTACTTCTACTTTGAAGGGCATATATTACCGGAGGGAGTCTTCATGGCTTCCCTGTCGCGCTGCCTTGCGGCCTCAAGTTGGGCCTTGCACTCTTCAAGCCCCGGGACAAACGAGTATTCTTTTCGTAAGAACTCAGATTCCAAATGATCCTTAAATCAGTTATCCTAACTATTTTAAGTCTCGGGGCTACCGCATATATAACTATCAAAATTCCTTACCCTTATGTTTTTCACATACCGCCCGTGGCTCGCTAGGCCATCTTGAGCGGCACGGAGGTGCGCTTCTCCCAACTAAAGGCGCCCAACGCCTCTTGGGAGAAACATGCGCCACGAGAATAGTCCGCGGCGCCTATGATTCATGGCGCCTCCACCTCCGACTTGGTGGCGGACAGTCTGTCGGCATCCTCCGCTGGAGGAGCATCCGACGACGCCTCGTGTTCGCACTCTTCCGGACTCGGCTTTTGATCCTGGTTGGCGGAGGTCCGATTGGCAGCTTCTCCGACTCAGTCCGCGAGCACTCTTTTTCCGAAAAAATCACGAGCGCCAAGATGCCTCCCAGAACCTCTCCTTAAAACATGATGACACATCATACCGCTATGCGGCGACGCCTCGAGTCGCACCGCACTTCTTTTTCCGCTGTTGGGCGAGCTGCCTTGTTGGACGGCCGCGCAGGCTCGGCTTCCGCTCAAGGCACCCCTGCGAAACACCATAAAATACGTGGTGATTAGAAGTAAAGCACGGTGGGTCATGGTATCCGGACTTGGTCACGGTTTACGGGAGGCCGGAAATAATCCGGTAGTCACCGTAATGGCAACCAAAGCATTGTCGATGCTAAGTTGGTGGAACACCCCGTCAATCAGCTCCACCTTTATATCCGGTCCTCTTCGAGGTCGGATCGAGGGACCATTCCGGATCCTCGGGTTGTGGGGGCGGGCTGTATCTTCTCCACGGCCCGGCGCAGTTCCTCGCGAGAAACCATGAAATGAGATATTTAACCACGGAACATGGATCGGACAGGCCACAAAGATATTTGCTTACCCAACTTCGAGGGTTATTCGAAGAAAACCCATTCAGTGGACTGACGCGGAGGAAATCCTCCTCTTCCCCTTTGTACATAGCGGACAAGGTCTTCACCAGTTTGGTAACCGATCCCGGCCCTTCGCGGCCATGGCGGGTGGCATCGTCCTCCCCGTTGAAGTCCCACATGGGGTGGCCCCTATATTGGAGCGGCTGCACTCCCCTCATAATGCAGGTTGCCATGACTCCAATCATGGTCAATCCGGCATGAGCCAGAATCTTATTCGCCTCATCAAGTAAAGGACGCCCCGGTCATTTTCCTCGGGGCTCATGGGCGCCAGCTTAGGCGCTTCTTCAGAGGAGCGTTGCTAAAGTCCGGAAGGCCGATCCAACAGATCCGCAGCGGACGCCCTCCATGTAAAACCATTCAAGGCCAGTCTTGGACGCTTTTTGGAGTTCCGGATAGATATCCGTCCGGCGATGCGCCATAGTTCGCTCCGCCCACTTGATATATCGACCTTTCGTGAGAACGAGGCACAAGGCGTAACAATCTCTTCCACAAAGCTTAAATGGGCCTCAACGCCTGTAAATAGCTCGCAAAGGGCGACAAAGCCCGCTATATGCAAGATGGAGGCAGCGAAGGTTGTGCAGATGGAGGCCGAGAACTCCGAAGCCCCGGAGAAACGGATGGATTGGAAACCGAGTCCTCTCATTAGGTAAGAGACAAAGCATACCCGCCTCCCTTAGAGGGATCGGGATGCTCTCCGCTTGCTTCCCGCCCTTATAAGTGGCGAGTCCGAACGCACCGGAACCATGAAGGCCGGGGAAGGAATCCCTTGGTTTGGAGCACCACCACTCATTGTAAGGGACTGAGCATCTCCCCCAATCTCTGGGCCGAGGGCTGGGAGCGCGAGAGGAGGAACCGCGTCGACTATCCATGGTGGAATGGGTTTTTTTGTCAAAGGCGCTCTAATGAAGGCTCGCGAAGGGAGGATGGTGTGATCCGGATCTGGATCCCTGTCTCTTTTATAGACGACTCATTTACACAGCAAGGGGGGTAAATGTAAAGATACCCTGACTTTTCACATTCGTTCGACACGTGGAAGATGGCCATTATTGGGCGTGGAAGCCGAGAAGCGCGATATTCACAAGAAAGCCGGACACTATCCAACACAGGATTCGGAGGAGAACCCGCCTTGCAATGCCGAAGACAATCAACACGCCGGACTTATCATCATTGAAGCCTGGTTCGGGGGCTACTGAGGCAGTCCTGGACTAGGGGGTGTCCGGATAGCCGAACTATCATCTTTGGCCGGACTCCTAGACTATGAAGATACAAGAATGAAGACTTCGTCCCGTGTCCGGATGGGACTTTCCTTGGCGTGGAAGGCAAGCTTGGCGATACGGATATGTAGATTTCCTACCATTGTAACCGACTCTGTGTAACCCTAACCCTATTTGGTGTCTATATAAACCGAAGGGTTTTAGTCCGAGGATCTAACAACAATCATACCATAGGCTAGCTTCTAGGGTTTAGCCTCTCTGATCTCGTGGTAGATCTACTCTTGTACTACCCATATCATCAATATTAATCAAGCAGGAGTAGGGTATTACCTCCATCGAGAGGGCTTGAACCTGGGTAAAAACATCGTGTCCCTTGTCTCCTGTTACCATCCGCCTAGACGCACAGTTCGGGACCCCCTACCCGAGATCCGCCGGTTTTGACACCGACACCCATTTTGGACCGAAACCGGCACCGCCGCCAAAGGAGATAGTGCCTGAGAAAATGATTGACCACTTCATTTGTATGGCTAGAGAACCAGCTCCCAAGCCTGTTGACTCGGACTATGAGCGCCAAACCAGGAAACTACATCGAGAATGGCTAAAGAAGGAAGCCAGCGAAGTAACTTTCCATATTTGTAACTCCAACTCTTGCCATTTTCGCATTGATATATGATATTCCTCCGTGGTTGGGTTTTTTCATTTTGCATTTTGTCCATGTCATGCATTTTATATTATGTCATCATGTGCATCGATTTGCATACGTGTTCGCCTCATGATTCCGAGCATTTTTCCCGTTGTCCGCTTTTGCAATCCGCACTCCTATCTCCCCGGCGGTCCTTTTACGCTTTTTCCGCAAAGGGTATTAAACCTTCTCGAAATGGACCGAGGTTTGTCTAGTGGCCTTGGTATACCACCCGAGACCACCGGTCAAGTTTCGGTCATTTGAGCTCGCTTGGTACTCCAACGGTTAACCGTGACTCTCGCAAAGGCCTTTAAGTTGCAGCCCAACACCCTTCAAAACAGCCCAATAACCCATCTAAGTCACTTCCATGCTCTCCGCTGCTCGATCACGATCGTGGGCGAAAACTACACCTCATTTGACTCTCCTAGCTCCTCTATGCCTATTTAAACACCTCCCCAAATCCGGATCATCCTCTCCCCAAACCCTAAAACTCTCCTCTCACCACACGGACACGTCCGGCGAGCCGGACACATCACGCCGCCACGCTCTGGCCAATCGCTGGGCCACACGCCACGCGGCCACACCACTTGCTGGGCACGGCCTGGCCCTGGCCGGCCTGCCCCCTGGCCTCTGGGCCCGGGCCCTCGGCCTGGCTCTCACACTGGCCTGGCCGCTGGGCCACGCCGCCGCCGGCTGGCCTGCGCCGGCTGCTGGCTGCTGCTGGCCGCCTCCTCTGCCGGCTCCGGCCAAGGCTCTGGCCGGGGCCGCTGGCTGGCTGCCAGCCTCCGGCTCGGCTGGCCGCCTCGGCCTGGCCGGCCTCAGCCTGCCGGCCTGGCCGGCCGCAGGCCTCCCGGCTGCCGCCGCCCGCCTGGCCGCCGCCGATCCGCCGCCGCGCCTCCTCCCTCCGGCGAGCCTCCGCCGCCGCCTGCCGATCCGATCCGATCCGATCCGCCTCGCCCGCTGACCCGCTGACTCTCTCTCCTCCTTTTTTTTTCTAAGTCATTTTGCATCTCTTGTTATTTTGTGCAATTTTCAAAGTGCTATATCTTCGCATCCGAGATCCATTTTATGCAGATAATATGTCAAAATGTTCGTCTCAAGAGTAGATCATTTCATCTCATTGCATCATTTTCATTTGAGCTCATCTTGATGCCCGAAATGCTGTTGGAAGAGTGCTATGTGATGTTAGTTTCTGATTTTTATCAGAACTTGCACTTTTGTTATTTTTGCCATGATTAATGTGTGCACCCTATGAATTTGAGTCCTACATGTGTTTTGTAAAATGCCATGCCATCTTTCCAGGGGTGTATGCCATGTATTTTTGTGATCTATGTGGTGACTAGCACAAGCATGCAAAGTAGGTGTCCTGATGTTGCTGATTTCAGCCCTGTTTTAGCTGATTTTGATGCCATGTTAACTTGATGATACCGAGAGATCTATGCATATTTTGAGATACTTCAGTAAGGGTGTTTTGTAAAACATGTCTTGCTCTATCCATCCATGCCTTTGTTTGCAATTATGGAGTGCCATAGCTTGAGTCAATCGAGCTCTACTTTTGCTATCAAATGTTTCCTGGCAGATTGTATACATGTTATTCAATTTTGCCTAGCTTGTTGTGGTTGATCCATTTATGCTATGTTATTGTTCTTGCCATGTATGTCTTCTATGTCATGTCTTCTTGATGTATGTATGCTTAGTTTATCATTTGAGGCTCTGTAGTGAGTGCATTGAGCTTGTAAACATGCCCTCTCGTTATCAGTTTTTGACATGTCATGTTGCTGAATCTGTTAACGAGACTTTCAATATTGACATGGGTGTTACTATATTTTCTAGTCCTTTTGGCTTATGGTCAGTAAGGGACTTTTGTTCTATGCTTTGAGTAGATTCATGCCATGCCATGTTTTGCTATTTTAAGTTCCTGTAGCATGTAGTTTTGTTGCTCTGAACATTGCAACCTGATGCTGTTTTTGCCATGTCCAGCCTGATATTTTGTGCACTTTTGCCATGCTTGTTTGAACCTGTTATGATGTGAACTAGCCGTAGCTCAGTGCTCATCTTTTGTCGAGCATCATGTGTAGATCACTGCCATGTGCTTTGTTGATACGTTTGGGTGCAGTAGCTTAATTAATTGTTGCTTGCTAAGTGGCATCATGCTGTTAATGGCAGATTTGCGCCATTCTTGTTTTGCTTGTCATTTGCAAACCGTGCATCCGATTCCGGTGATCTTTATATCGATTTCAACCGAAATCATCTCATCTTTCCAGTGGCATGCTTGGTTTGCCAAGTTGATGCCTGGTTCATCATTTACCTTCCGGAGCGCATATAAGCATTGCATATCACATCCCGCATATCATGTCATGTTTTGCATCATGTTGATTGTGCATCGCACCGTGATTTATTGTGGTTCCTTTGTTTGTGTTGTTGCTTTGGGTAGAGTCGGAGACGAGTACGTGAACGAGGAACCTGTTGAGAACGCACGAGGATCAAGCTTTCGACAACTCGAGAACATTGCGCAAGATGACCATACCTCAAATCACTTCTATCTTTGCTATGCTAGTTGCTCGCTTCTTTTGCTATGCCTATGCTGCGATGCCTACCACTTGCTATATCATGCCACCCATATTGCCATGTCAGCCCCTAACCATCCTTTCCTAGCAAACCGCTGATTGGCTATGTTACCGCTTTGCTCAGCCCTCTTATAGCGCTGTTAGTTGCAGTGAAGTGAAGTTTGTTCCTTGTTGAACATGGAGATGTTGTTCCTTTTGGAACATGTTTACTTGTTGGGGATATCACAATATATATCTGCTATAATTAATACATCTATATACTTGGTAAAGGGTGGAAGGCTCGGCCTTATGCCCGGTGTTTTGTTCCACTCTTGCCACCCTAGTTTCCGCCATACCGTGTTATGTTCCTTGATTTTATGCTCCTTACACGGTTGGGTGATTTATGGGACCCCTTGACAGTTCGCTTTGAATAAGACTCGCCCAAAGAAGGCCCAACTTTGGTTTTACCATTTGCCACCTAAGCCTTTTTCCCCGGTTTTCGCGAGCCCGAGGGTCATCTTTATTTTAAACCCCCGCCAATGCTCCTTCGAGTGTTGGTCCAAACTAGAGCCACATGTGCCACCGAGGCAACTTGGGGCATCTTGGTTTTACCGAGACGCTAGTGTTCATCCGGATGTGCCCTCGAGAACGAGATATGTGCAGCTCCTATCGGGATTTGTCGGCACAATCGGGCGGCTTTGCTGGTCTTGTTTTATTGCTGTCGAAATGTCTTGTAGTCCGGGATTCCGAGATTGATCGGTCTTCCCGAGAAGGAATATCCTTCGCTGACCGTGAGAGCTTATAATGGGCTGTTGGGACACCCCGCAGGTAATATCTTTCAAAGCCGTGCCGCATGTTATGAGGCGATGGGAATTTGTTAATGTCCGTTGTAGAAAACCCAAAGTTGACCTCAAATAAAATACACATCAATCAAGGTGTAACTGTGATGGTCTCTTCTCGCGGAGTCCGGAAGTGAACACGGTGTTGGAGTTATGTCCGACGAAGTAGTTCAGATCACTTCTTGATCGCTACTAGTTTCACGACCGTGTTTTGCTCCTCTTCTCGCTTCTCTTTATGTATGTAGCCACCATATATGCTAGTCGCTGCTGCAGCTCCACTTTACTACTCTGTCCTTCCTATAAGCTTAAATAGTCTTGATCTCGCTGGTGTGAGATTGTCGAGTCCCCGTGACTCATGTGATACTTCCAAAACAGTTGCAGTGTTCCGACGATGCCAAGGCAGGTGACTCAACCGAGCTCAAGTGGGAGTTCGACGAGGAACGTGGTCGTTATTATGTGTCTTTTCCAGATGATCAGAGTGGTGCCCAGCTTGGGACGATTCGGGATCTGTGTAGCATTTGGGGTATCTTCTTTATTTTGGTTCCGTAGTCGGACCTTGAGTGTACTCAATGATGGATGTTTATTTATGTACTGTGTGAAGTGGCGAATCGTAAGCCAACTATGTATCTTTCCTTAATTATTACATGGGTTGTGTGAAGATTACCTCACTTATGACATTGCTTTCAATGCGTTATGTTTCTAAGTCGTGCCTCGACACGGGAGATATAGCCGCATCGGGGCGCTATGTTGGTAATCGAGCCTTCCCCACTTAGGAGCCCCTACTTGATTGTTTGTCACGTTGTTGAGTCTAGAATGGAAAATGTTTTGAGTCTTAGGATTATATATATCGGAGAGTAGGATTCTTTTTACTTCCCAGTCCCTTCGTCGCCTCGTGAGGTATCCCGACGAGAGTTTTGACTCTCTCTTCTCAAATTTCACTAAAAATTTTTTTAGGATCACGTGGGTATCTTGGAATCGTTCGATGGTTTTGTGACGAGAACATTGTTCTTGGTGCCTCCCGACATTTAGGGTTGTGGCAGTGTCCCGGGAGTTGAGCTCCGAGGTGTTGTCGCCACAATTTTATCGCTGCAGCTCGAATACCCGAGTTTTGCCGACATCGAAATCTCTTTTGTGCAGTTGTTGGTGAGATAACCCCGATAGCCCAAAGATCGTGGCGAAAAGGGAGTATTGCCATGACTTGTATAACGGATGTTTTTCAAGGTCGAGGTACACGATTTCCGAGGATTTCTTGGTTATGTGTTGACGGATGGATACAAATGGATCTAGGTATTGTTAGTTTGGGTGATATATTTTGTGTCCCTCAGATCCCCAACACCAGATTGCATAACCGTAAAGTTTCGGAGTTTATAGGTGGGAATTCTAGTAGCTTATGTGATATTCTTTCCGGATGATGTATGATTTGAGATTGGGGTTCAACGCTCAGTGGTCCGCCCATTCACGGTCGATTTACAAAGTGGTCGCGAGACGCCTTAAAGAATCCTTGGCTATGCTGATTCGGGACGCCTTGTTTGTCATTCGTGACGCCCGCTATACGTCAGGTCCGTGTGGGCCCCACCACTAACACTTTGGGCGTAAATTCTATCATGTGTTTGTTCCGCTCATTCTAGAAGCCAATCTTTTGTTTTCAGCCAGATATTCGATTTGTTTCTAAGATGATGTTGTTTCCATATCTTTATCTAAGTGGCTTCTCACCTTAATGGACGGTGATGATTAACTTTGAATTCATTCGCTCATTCTTGTTCAATGTTTATTGTGAAGACTATATGTTGCAATTTCTATCCGCTGATTCTACTTATCAATTTGTCTATCAAAGGACTAACGGATGTCACCTCTTCAGATGGCTCCGCCAACGCGCCTCAATCCGGATCGCAATGATGGGGATCACCGAACCTCCACCTCCACCTCCACCTCCGCCTCCAGAGGCCCGGCAAGCTATCATGGCAGCCACCAATGCCAATGCTCGATGATTTTGCAGCTCTTGCAAGAACGCATCAGGGCAAGGCAATCAAGGAAATCAAGGTCAAGGCAACAATCAGCCACACTTTGCTACTCTCACCGGGCCTCGCTAATCAGCCAAGTCTTTCGGCTTCGTGTCGAGGCCACAGACGCCGACGATTGGTTAGTGGACATCTGCAAGCACTTTGATTGTAGCAATGTCGCACCGAGGACTTTGTCAAGTTTGCATCGCTTCAACTCAAGGATCAAGCTGCCGAGTGGTACCAAGAATACAAAGATTCCAGAGGAGGTCGGTCATTACTCGATGAGTTCCGCCGTGATTTCAGAGCTCATCACATTCAAAAGTGTTGTTGAGAGCAAGCGTGAGGAGTTCCGCAATCTCAAGCAAGGCAACATGTCTGTCTATCAATACAATATCCAGCCTGTAAGCTCGCTGCTTTGCTAAGCAAGACGCACTGATGAAAAGAGTATGATCTATCAATTCAGAGGTGGTCCGAGAGAAGATCTGCAATTACCTCTTGTGCTGTTTGAGCCGATAAGTATGATGATTTCTACAACATGGCTCAAGCAAGAAGCTGCCCAGCTCAAATGTGAGGCTTCTAAGAAGAGAATCAGGATGCAGTTCAGTCCTCTTCGTCCTCTCAAGTGGCAGCTAAGCAGCAGAAGTTTTACCTCCTCCTCCTCCGCTCCGCCACCTTTTACCAGCAGAAGAACTCAGTGGCCGTGGATCTTCCCACCCACCCAACCCAAGCTATCGTAACAAGTCTAATTCTCAAGCTCCAAGGTCAAGTGCTCCTTACCACCGTCCGCTCTCTCGAGGTCACTTGCAACAAGTGTCGCAGAAGGGTCACTATGCTAACAAGTGCTTCAACCAGAGGCGCCTTCCGCCTCCTCCTCCCGTGAAATCTTCCAAAGAATGCAAGGGTCAAGCATAATCCAAAGTATGCCAAGGTCAATATGATGAATGCAGCTCAAGCAGAGGATTCTTCCGATGTGATAATGGGTAATCTCTCGCTTAATGATATTCCCGCAAAAGTCTTATTTGATACCGTGCATCGCATTTTTCATTTCAAGACCTTTTGTTGCCAAGCATGAGTTTGTGACGAAAAGATTCCTATTCCATTGAAGATTGTGTCCCCGGCAAGCAAATGACATCTAATGTTTGGTTCCGGATGTTTCTATCAAGATGGGCGATTATAGATTTCTTTCTAAACCAATTGTTCTTGGTGACTCGGATATTGATCTTATTCTCGAATGGATCGGCTTTATCAAGACAAAGCTCAGCTTGATTGTGCTGCTGTGGAAATTCAATTGACTCACTCTTCTAATGATGTGATCATCTATGCCGCCGTGATGAAACCATTCGGTTGTTTTCTCTCAATGAGAAGGGCGAACTGAATGCCATCTCTCGATTCCAAATGCTTGTGAGTACCAAGATGTCTTTCCGTAAGAGCTTCCGGTATGCCTCCTCATCGCCGCTTGAGTTCGTATCGATCTTGAGCCCGCATCAACCCGCTTGCAAGCGCCCATACAAGCTTGGACCTGATGAGCTGAAGGAATTGAAGAAGCAGCTCGATGAACAAGAGCGTCTGGTTTGATCGCATCGAAGTTCATCTCCTTGGGGTTGTGGTGTTCTTTTGTCCGAAGAAGGATGGCACGGACCGACTTTTGCGCCGACATCGCCCATTGAATAAGAAGACAATCAAGAACAAGTATCCACTTCCCAACATCAATGAGCTTTTCGAGCAACTCAAAGGTGCTACAAGTTGTTCTCCAAGCTTGACCTTCAGATGGGGTATCATCGATTCAGATTCGTGAACAAGATATTCCCAAGACAAGATTCGTAAAAGCTTTGGTTCTTATGAATATACCGTCATGTCTTTCGCCTTGTCAATGCTCCTCCAACATTCTCTCGGATGATGAACTTCATATTCAACCCCTACACCAATGAATTGCCTTGGTCTATCTTGATGATATTTTGGTCTTCCAAGAATAAGAAGGATCATGCCAAACATTTGCGATTGGTGCTAGACAAGCTCGAGAGTACCAATTCTATGCTAAGTTCTCCAAATGTGAATTTTGGCTTGATGAAGTGCTTTATCTTGGTCATATCATCTTCGCCAAGGGTATCGCAGTTGATCCCGAGAAGGTGTCCGCAATTGTGAATTGGGAACCTCCTCGTATGTCAAGCAGCTCCGCAGTTTTCTTGGTCTTGCAAGCTATTGTCAAGATTCGTTGAGAACTTCTCCAAGATTGCAAAGCCTCTTTCCAACCTTCTCCGTAAGCATGTGAAGTATGTCCGGTCTCCCGAGTGTGACGTTGCTTTCAATACCTCAAAGAGAAACTCGTCACAGCTCCCTGCTGACTCCTCCCGATGAATCCAAGCCATTTGAAGTTTTTCGTGATGCTTCTTCAAGGTCTCTGTGCTGTGTTAATGCAAGAGAAGAGAGTTGTGGCTTATACCTCTCGCCAGCTTGAAGCTCAACGAGAAGAACTACCCCACTCACGATCTTGAGTTGGCGGCAGCTTGTCCATGCATTGATAACGTGGAGACATCTCTTGTTGGGAAGGAAAGTGGACATTTTCACCGATCACAAGAGTCTCAAGTACATCTTCACTCAGCCCAACCTCAACCTCAGTGCAGACTCGATGGGTCGAAATGATTCAAGAGTACAACCCAAGTATTGAGTATACTCCGGCAAAGCC
Source organism: Aegilops longissima (assembly GCA_021605205.1). Taxonomy (NCBI): domain Eukaryota; kingdom Viridiplantae; phylum Streptophyta; class Magnoliopsida; order Poales; family Poaceae; genus Aegilops; species Aegilops longissima. Next base: position 537,408,460 of record CM038678.1, read on the forward strand.
AATGTCATTGCAGATGCTTTGAGCAGAAAGCTTATCGCAACAGCCTAATCCTCAAGCCCTTTCACCGGATCTCGTGAAGCTTTCCGCAAGCTGAATCTTCAAGTTGTTCCTCAAGGCTTTCTTGCCAACCTCATAGTCTCTCCTACTTTGGAAGATCAGATTCGTGAGGCTCAACTTCTGGATACCATGGTGAAAAGGTGAAACGTGGTATCGACAAGGGCATTTCCAAGTACAAGTGCTTCCACGTTGATGACAAAGACACTCTTTCTTTTGAGGACCGGATTGTGGTTCCTAAGGGTGATCTCGAGAAAAGTCATTATGAACGAGGCTCACAATTCGCTTCTATCCATTCATCCCGAAGTACGAAGATGTACCATGACCTCAAGCAATATATTGGTGGACTCGAATGAAGCGAGAAATTGCTCAATTCGTGAATGAGTGTGATGTCCGCAGAAGAGTGAAAGGTAACACCAAAGACCAGCTGGTCTCCTTCAACCTCTTGCTATTCCTGAATGGAAGTTTGATCATATTGAAATGGACTTCGTGGACTGGCTTTCCAAAGTCCAAGCGTGGAAATGATGCTATCTTCGTTGTCATTGACAAGCTTACTAAAGTGGCTCATTTTCTTCCTATCAAAGAATCCATCACAGCAGCTCAGCTTGGCAGAGCTATACACCTCTGTGATTGTCTCCTTGCACGGCATTCCACAAGTGATCTCTTCTGCACTGTGGCAGCATCTTTACCTCCAAGTTTTGGGATTCTTTTCAAGGCCATGGGCACCAACATTCGCTTTCAAAGACAGCTTTCCATCCTCAAACAAGTGGCCAAGTTGAGCGAGTAAATCAAATCCTTGAAGATATGCTCGTGGCTTGTGTCATTTCTTTCGTATGAAGTGGGAAGATTGTCTTCCATATGCCGAAGTTCTCTTACAACAACAGCTTCCAAGTTTAGTTCGGCAAGGCCCCATTCGAAATTTTCTATGGCGTAAAGTGCCGATTCTCTCAATTGGTCCGAGACAGTGAACGCCAACTTCTTGGCAATGACTTGATCACGTATGTAAGAAATGTGCCAAGTCATTCGTGAGAATTCAAAGCCGCGTAATCGCGCCGTAAGAGCTATTATGATGATAAGCACCGTGATGTGGCTTTTGAAATCGGAGACCATGTCTACCTCCGCCTCTCCAATGAAAGGCACTGCCGCTCGGTATCAAAGGGAAGCTTGCCCCTAGATACGTGGGTCCTTTCAAGATCATTGGGAAAAGAGGCGATCTCGCCTATCAACTTGAGCTTCCATCCAACTTTGCAAACGTGCACGATGTGTTTCACGTGTCACAGCTTCGCAAGTGCTTCAAGACTCCTGAACGCACTATCAACTTCGAAGAGATTGACCTTCAAGAAGATCTCTTATCATGAGCACCCTGCTGTTATTCTTGAAGAAACCGAGCGCAAGACTCGCAACAAGTCAATCAAATTCTGAAAGTGAAGTGGTCACACCATTCCACCGAGAAGCTACCGGGAGCGCGAGGATCACCTCCGCTCGAGTATCCGAGTTCTTTCAGTCCTAGATCTCGGACGAGATCCTCTTGTAGTGGTGGAGTGTTGTAACACCCCGAAGTAACTTTCCATATTTGTAACTCCAACTCTTGCCATTTTCGCATTGATATATGATATTCCTCCGTGGTTGGGTTTTCTTCATTTTGCATTTTGTCCATGTCATGCATTTTATATTATGTCATCATGTGCATCGATTTGCATACGTGTTCGCCTCATGATTCCGAGCATTTTTCCCGTTGTCCGCTTTGCAATCCGCAGACCTATCTCCCCGCGCGTCCTTTTACGCTTTTTCCGTAAAGGGTATTAAACCTTCTCGAAATGGACCGAGGTTTGTCTAGTGGCCTTGGTATACCACCAGAGACCACCGGTCAAGTTTCGGTCATTTGAGCTCGCTTGGTACTCCAACGGTTAACCGTGACTCTCGCAAAGGCCTCTTTTGTTGCAGCCCAACACCCTTCAAAACAGCCCAATAACCCATCTAAGTCACTTCCATGCTCTCCGTCTGCTCGATCACGATCGTGGGCGAAAACTACACCTCATTTGACTCTCCTAGCTCCTCTATGCCTATTTAAACACCTCCCCAAATCCGGATCATCTCCTCCCAAACCCCTAAAATTCTCCTTCCACACGGACGGGACGGTCCGCGGCCGGCGACGACACACGCCGCCCCTGCCGCCCGCCAATCGCACACGCCACGCCGCTGCCTGCACACTGGGCCGCTCCTGGGCCTCGGCTGGGCCGCCCTGGGCCTGGCCCCCTGGCGCCTCTGGCTGCCAGGCTGGCCGGCTGCCACCGCTGGGCCGCCGGCGCTGGCCGGCTGGCCTGGCTGGCCGCTGCGCCGGCGGCTGGGCTGCGCCGCGCCGGCGCGCTGGCCCTGCTGCCGCCGCCCTGGCCGGCTGCGGCCGGCCGCTGGCCTGGCTCCGCGCCGGCCTGGCTGGCCGCCTCGGGCCTCGCCCCGCCGCCGCCTCCGCCCGCCCTGGCCGCCGCTCGCTCCCGCCTCCTCGCGGCCGCTCGCTGCCCGCCGATCCGATCCGCCGATCCGATCCGCCGCCGCCGCTGACTCTCTCTCCTCCTCCTTTTTTTTTTCTAAGTTTTTGCATCTCTTGTTATTTTGTGCAATTTTCAAAGTGCTATATCTTTGCATCCAGAGATCCATTTTATGCAGATAATATGTCAAAATGTTCGCCTCAAGAGTAGATCATTTCATCTCATTGCATCATTTTCATTTGAGCTCATCTTGATGCCCGAAATGCTGTTGAAGAGTGCTATGTGATGTTAGTTTCTGATTTTTATCAGAACTTGCACTTTTGTTATTTTTGCCATGATTAATGTGTGCACCCTATGAATTTGAGTCCTACATGTGTTTTGTAAAATGCCATGCCATCTTTCCAGGGGTGTATGCCATGTATTTTTGTGATCTATGTGGTGACTAGCACAAGCATGCAAAGTAGGTGTCCTGATGTTGCTGATTTCAGCCCTGTTTTAGCTGATTTTGATGCCATGTTAACTTGATGATACCGAGAGATCTATGCATATTTTGAGATACTTCAGTAAGGGTGTTTTGTAAAACATGTCTTGCTCTATCCATCCATGCCTTTGTTTGCAATTATGGAGTGCCATAGCTTGAGTCAATCGAGCTCTACTTTTGCTATCAAATGTTTCCTGGCAGATTGTATACATGTTATTCAATTTTGCCTAGCTTGTTGTGGTTGATCCATTTATGCTATGTTATTGTTCTTGCCATGTATGTCTTCTATGTCATGTCTTCTTGATGTATGTATGCTTAGTTTATCATTTGAGGCTCTGTAGTGAGTGCATTGAGCTTGTAAACATGCCCTCTCGTTATCAGTTTTTGACATGTCATGTTGCTGAATCTGTTAACGAGACTTTCAATATTGACATGGGTGTTACTATATTTTCTAGTCCTTTTTGGCTTATGGTCAGTAAGGGACTTTTGTTCTATGCTTTGAGTAGATTCATGCCATGCCATGTTTTGCTATTTTAAGTTCCTGTAGCATGTAGTTTTGTTGCTCTGAACATTGCAACCTGATGCTGTTTTTGCCATGTCCAGCCTGATATTTTGTGCACTTTTGCCATGCTTGTTTGAACCTGTTATGATGTGAACTAGCCGTAGCTCAGTGCTCATCTTTTGTCGAGCATCATGTGTAGATCACTGCCATGTGCTTTGTTGATACGTTTGGGTGCAGTAGCTTAATTAATTGTTGCTTGCTAAGTGGCATCATGCTGTTAATGGCAGATTTGCGCCATTCTTGTTTTGCTTGTCATTTGCAAACCGTGCATCCGATTCCGTGATCTTTATATCGATTTCAACCAAATCATCTCATCTTTCCAGTGGCATACTTGGTTTGCCAAGTTGATGCCTGGTTCATCATTTACCTTCCGGAGCGCATATAAGCATTGCATATCACATCCCGCATATCATGTCATGTTTTGCATCATGTTGATTGTGCATTGCACCGTGATTTATTGTGGTTCCTTTGTTTGTGTTGTTGCTTTGGGTAGAGTCGGAGACGAGTACGTGAACGAGGAACCTGTTGAGAACGCCGAGGATCAAGCTTTCGACAACTCGAGAACATTGCGCAAGATGACCATACCTCAAATCACTTCTATCTTTGCTATGCTAGTTGCTCGCTTCTTTTGCTATGCCTATGCTGCGATGCCTACCACTTGCTATATCATGCCACCCATATTGCCATGTCAGCCCCTAACCATCCTTTCCTAGCAAACCGCTGATTGGCTATGTTACCGCTTGCTCAGCCCTCTTATAGCGCTGTTAGTTGCAGTGAAGTGAAGTTTGTTCCTTGTTGAACATGGAGATGTTGTTCCTTTTGGAACATGTTTACTTGTTGGGGATATCACAATATATATCTGCTATAATTAATACATCTATATACTTGGTAAAGGGTGGAAGGCTCGGCCTTATGCCCGGTGTTTTGTTCCACTCTTGCCACCCTAGTTTCCGCCATACCGTGTTATGTTCCTTGATTTATGCTCCTTACACGGTTGGGTGATTTATGGGACCCCTTGACAGTTCGCTTTGAATAAGACTCGCCCAAAGAAGGCCCAACTTTGGTTTTACCATTTGCCACCTAAGCCTTTTTCCCCGGTTTTCGCGAGCCCGAGGGTCATCTTTATTTTAACCCCCGCCAATGCTCCTTCGAGTGTTGGTCCAAACTAGAGCCACTTGCGGGGCCACCCGAGGCAACTTGAGGCATCTTTTTGTTGTCAGACGCTTGTGTTCATCCGGATGTGCCCCGAGAACGAGATATGTGCAGCTCCTATCGGGATTTGTCGGCACAATCGGGCGGCTTTGCTGGTCTTGTTTTATTGCTGTCGAAATGTCTTGTAGTCCGGGATTCCGAGATTGATCGGTCTTCCCGTAGAAGGAATATCCTTCGCTGACCGTGAGAGCTTATAATGGGCTGTTGGGACACCCCGCAGGTAATATCTTTCAAAGCCGTGCTCATGTTATGAGGCGATGGGAATTTGTTAATGTCCGTTGTAGAAAACCCAAAGTTGACCTCAAATAAAATACACATCAATCAAGGTGTAACGTGATGGTCTCTTCGGCGGAGTCCGGAAGTGAACACGGTGTTGGAGTTATGTCCGACGAAGTAGTTCAGATCACTTCTTGATCGCTACTAGTTTCACGACCGTGCTTTTGCTCCTCTTCTCGCTCTTTATGTATGTAGCCACCATATATGCTAGTCGCTGCTGCAGCTCCACTTTACTACCTGTCCTTCCTATAAGCTTAAATAGTCTTGATCTCGCTGGTGTGAGATTGCTGAGTCCCCGTGACTCATGATACTTCCAAAACAGTTGCAGGTTCCGACGAGGCCAAGGCAGGTGATTCAACCGAGCTCAAGTGGGAGTTCGACGAGGAACGTGGTCGTTATTATGTGTCTTTTCCCGATGATCAGAGTGGTGCCCAGCTTGGGACGATTCGGGATCTGTGTAGCATTTGGGGTATCTTCTTTATTTTGGTTCCGTAGTCGGACCTTGAGTGTACTCAATGATGGATGTTTATTTATGTACTGTGTGAAGTGGCGATCGTAAGCCAACTATGTATCTTTCCTTAATTATTACATGGGTTGTGTGAAGATTACCTCACTTATGACATTGCTTTCAATGCGGTTATGTTTCTAAGTCGTGCCTCGACACGGGAGATATAGCCGCATCGGGCGCTATGTTGGTAATCGAGCCTTCCCCACTTAGGAGCCCCTACTTGATTGTTTGTCTGACGTTGTTGAGTCTAGAATGGAAAATGTTTTGAGTCTTAGGATTATATATATCGGAGAGTAGGATTCTTTTTACTTCCCAGTCCCTTCGTCGCCTCGGTGAGGTATCCCGACGAGAGTTTTGACTCTTCTCTTCTCAAATTTCACTAAAATTTTTTTAGGATCACGGGTATCTTGGAATCGTTCCGATGGTTTTGTGACGAGAACATTGTTCTTGGTGCCTCCCGACATTTAGGGTTGTGGCAGTGTCCCGGGAGTTGAGCTCCGAGGTGTTGTCGCCACAATTTTATCGCTGCAGCTCGAATACCCGAGTTTTGCCGACATCGAAATCTCTTTTGTGCAGCTTGTTGGTGAGATAACCCCGATAGCCCAAAGATCGAGGCGAAAAGGGAGTATTGCCATGACTTGTATAACGGATGTTTTTCAAGGTCGAGGTACACGATTTCCGAGGATTTCTTGGTTATGTGTTGACGGATGGATACAAATGGATCTAGGTATTGTTAGTTTGGGTGATATATTTTGTGTCCTCGATCCCCAACACCAGATTGCATAACCGTAAAGTTTCGGAGTTTATAGGTGGGAATTCTAGTAGCTTACAGTGATATTCTTTCCGGATGATGTATGATTTGAGATTGGGGTTCAACGCTCAGTGGTCCGCCCATTCACGGTCGATTTACAAGTGGTCGCGTAGACGCCTTAAAGAATCCTTGGCTATGCTGATTCGGGACGCCTTGTTTGTCATTCGTGACGCCCGCTATACGTCAGGTCCGTGTGGGCCCCACCACTAACACTTTGGGCGTAAATTCTATCATGTGTTTGTTCCGCTCATTCTAGAAGCCAATCTTTTGTTTTCAGCCAGATATTCGATTTGTTTCTAAGATGATGTTGTTTCCATATCTTTATCTAAGTGGCTTCTCACCTTAATGGACGGTGATGATTAACTTTGAATTCATTCGCTCATTCTTGTTCAATGTTTATTGTGAAGACTATATGTTGCAATTTCTATCCGCTGATTCTACTTATCAATTTGTCTATCAAAGGACTAACGGATGTCACCTCTTCAGATGGCTCCGCCAACGCGCCTCAATCCGGATCGCAATGATGGGGATCACCGAACCTCCACCTCCACCTCCACCTCCGCCTCCAGAGGCCCGGCAAGCTATCATGGCAGCCACCAATGCCAATGCTCGATGATTTTGCAGCTCTTGCAAGAACGCATCAGGGCAAGGCAATCAAGGAAATCAAGGTCAAGGCAACAATCAGCCACACTTTGCTACTCTCACGGGCCTCGCTAATCAGCCAAGTCTTTCAGCTTCGTGTTGAGGCCACAGACGCCGACGATTGGTTAGTGGACATCTGCAAGCACTTTGATTGTAGCAATGTCGCACCGAGGACTTTGTCAAGTTTGCATCGCTTCAACTCAAGGATCAAGCTGCCGAGTGGTACCAAGAATACAAAGATTCCAGAGGAGGTCGGTCATTACTCGGGATGAGTTCCGCCGTGATTTCAGAGCTCATCACATTCAAAAGTGTTGTTGAGAGCAAGCGTGAGGAGTTCCGCAATCTCAAGCAAGGCAACATGTCTGTCTATCAATACAATATCCAGCCTGTAAGCTCGCTTGCTTTGCTAAGCAAGACGCACTGATGAAAAGAGTATGATCTATCAATTCAGAGGTGGTCCGAGAGAAGATCTGCAATTACCTCTTGTGCTGTTTGAGCCGATAAGTATGATGATTTCTACAACATGGCTCAAGCAAGAAGCTGCCCAGCTCAAATGTGAGGCTTCTAAGAAGAGAATCAGGATGCAGTTCAGTCCTCTTCTTCCTCTCAAGTGGCAGCTAAGCAGCAGAAGTTTTACCTCCTCCTCCTCCGCTCCGCCACACCTTTACCAGCAGAAGAACTCAGTGGCCGTGGATCTTCCCACCCACCCAACCCAAGCTATCGTAACAAGTCTAATTCTCAAGCTCCAAGGTCAAGTGCTCCTTACCACCGTCCGCTTCTCGAGGTCACTTGCAACAAGTGTCGCAGAAGGGTCACTATGCTAACAAGTGCTTCAACCAGAGGCGCCTTCCGCCTCCTCCCCCGTGAAATCTTCCAAGAATGCAAAGGGTCAAGCATAATCCAAAGTATGCCAAGGTCAATATGATGAATGCAGCTCAAGCAGAGGATTCTTCGATGTGATAATGGGTAATCTCTCGCTAATGATATTCCCGCAAAAGTCTTATTTGATACCGTGCATCGCATTTTTCATTTCAAGACCTTTTGTTGCCAAGCATGAGTTTGTGACGAAAAGATTCCTATTCCATTGAAGATTGTGTCCCCGGCAAGCAAATGACATCTAATGTTTATGGTCCGGATGTTTCTATCAAGATGGGCGATTATAGATTTCTTTCTAAACCAATTGTTCTTGGTGACTCGGATATTGATCTTATTCTCGAATGGATCGGCTTTATCAAGACAAAGCTCAGCTTGATTGTGCTGCTGTGGAAATTCAATTGACTCACTCTTCTAATGATGTGATCATCTATGCCGCCGTGATGAAACCATTCGTTGTTTTCTCTCAATGAGAAGGGCGAACTGAATGCCATCTCTCGATTCCAATGCTTGTAGAGTACCAAGATGTCTTTCCGTAAGAGCTTCCGGTATGCCTCCTCATCGCCGCTTGAGTTCAGTATCGATCTTGAGCCCGCATCAACCCGCTTGCAAGCGCCCATACAAGCTTGGACCTGATGAGCTGAAGGAATTGAAGAAGCAGCTCGATGAACAAGAGCGTCTGGTTTGATCGCATCGAAGTTCATCTCCTTGGGGTTGTGGTGTTCTTTTGTCCGAAGAAGGATGGCACGGACCGACTTTTGCGCCGACATCGCCCATTGAATAAGAAGACAATCAAGAACAAGTATCCACTTCCCAACATCAATGAGCTTTTCGAGCAACTCAAAGGTGCTAAGTTGTTCTCCAAGCTTGACCTTCAGATGGGGTATCATCGATTCAGATTCGTGAACAAGATATTCCCAAGACAAAGATTCGTAATGCTTTGGTTCTTATGAATATACCGTCATGTCTTTCGCCTTGTCAATGCTCCTCCAACATTCTCTCTGATGATGAACTTCATATTCAACCCCTACACCAATGAATTCGCCTTGGTCTATCTTGATGATATTTTGGTCTTCCAAGAATAAGAAGGATCATGCCAAACATTTGCGATTGGTGCTAGACAAGCTCGAGAGTACCAATTCTATGCTAAGTTCTCCAAATGTGAATTTTGGCTTGATGAAGTGCTTTATCTTGGTCATATCATCTCTCGCCAAGGGTATCACAGTTGATCCCGAGAAGGTGTCCGCATTGTGAATTGGGAACCTCCTCGTATCGTCAAGCAGCTCCGCAGTTTTCTTGGTCTTGCAAGCTATTGTCAAGATTCGTTGAGAACTTCTCCAAGATTGCAAAGCCTCTTTCCAACCTTCTCCGTAAGCATGTGAAGTATGTCCGTCTCCCGAGTGTGACGTTGCTTTCAATACCCTCAAAGAGAAACTCGTCACAGCTCCCTGCTCGACTCCTCCCGATGAATCCAAGCCATTTGAAGTTTTCTCGTGATGCTTCTTCAAGGTCTCGTGCTGTGTTAATGCAAGAGAAGAGAGTTGTGGCTTATACCTCTCGCCAGCTTGAAGCTCAACGAGAAGAACTACCCCACTCACGATCTTGAGTTGGCGGCAGCTTGTCCATGCATTGATAACGTGGAGACATCTCTTGTTGGGAAGGAAAGTGGACATTTTCACCGATCACAAGAGTCTCAAGTACATCTTCACTCAGCCCAACCTCAACCTCAGTGCAGACTCGATGGGTCGAAATGATTCAAGAGTACAACCCAAGTATTGAATATACTCCGGCAAAGCCAATGTCATTGCAGATGCTTTGAGCAGAAAGCTTATCGCAACAGCCTAATCCTCAAGCCCTTTCACCGGATCTCGTGAAGCTTTCCGCAAGCTGAATCTTCAAGTTGTTCCTCAAGGCTTTCTTGCCAACCTCATAGTCTCTCCTACTTTGGAAGATCAGATTCGTGAGGCTCAACTTCTGGATACCATGGTGAAAAGGTGAAACGTGGTATCGACAAGGGCATTTCCAAGTACAAGTGCTTCCACGTTGATGACAAAGACACTGCTCTTTTGAGGACCGGATTGTGGTTCCTAAGGGTGATCTCGAGAAAAGTCATTATGAACGAGGCTCACAATTCGCTTCTATCCATTCATCCCGAAGTACGAAGATGTACCATGACCTCAAGCAATATATTGGTGGACTCGAATGAAGCGAGAAATTGCTCAATTCGTGAATGAGTGTGATGTCCGCAGAAGAGTGAAAGGTAACACCAAAGACCAGCTGGTCTCCTTCAACCTCTTGCTATTCCTGAATGGAAGTTTGATCATATTGAAATGGACTTCGTGGATCTGGCTTTCCAAAGTCCAAGCGTGGAAATGATGCTATCTTCGTTGTCATTGACAAGCTTACTAAAGTGGCTCATTTTCTTCCTATCAAAGAATCCATCACAGCAGCTCGGCTTGGCGAGCTATACACCTCCGTGATTGTCTCCTTGCACGGCATTCCACAAGTGATCTCTTCTGCACGTGGCAGCATCTTTACCTCCAAGTTTTGGGATTCTTTTCAAGGCCATGGGCACCAACATTCGCTTCAAAGACAGCTTTCCATCCTCAAACAAGTGGCCAAGTTGAGCGAGTAAATCAAATCCTTGAAGATATGCTCGTGGCTTGTGTCATTTCTTTCGTATGAAGTGGGAAGATTGTCTTCCATATGCCGAAGTTCTCTTACAACAACAGCTTCCAAGTTTAGTTCGGCAAGGCCCCATTCGAAATTTCTATGGCGTAAAGTGCCGATTCTCTCAATTGGTCCGAGACAGTGAACGCCAACTTCTTGGCAATGACTTGATCACGTATGTAAGAAATGTGCCAAGTCATTCGTGAGAATTCAAAGCCGCGTAATCGCGCCGTAAGAGCTATTATGATGATAAGCACCGTGATGTGGCTTTTGAAATCGGAGACCATGTCTACCTCCGCCTCTCCAATGAAAGGCACTCGCCGCTCGTATCAAAGGGAAGCTTGCCCCTAGATACGTGGGTCCTTTCAAGATCATTGGGAAAAGAGGCGATCTCGCCTATCAACTTGAGCTTCCATCCAACTTTGCAAACGTGCACGATGTGTTTCACGTGTCACAGCTTCGCAAGTGCTTCAAGACTCCTGAACGCACTATCAACTTCGAAGAGATTGACCTTCAAGAAGATCTCTTATCATGAGCACCCTGCTGTTATTCTTGAAGAAACCGAGCGCAAGACTCGCAACAAGTCAATCAAATTCTGAAAGTGAAGTGGTCACACCATTCACCGAGAAGCTACCGGGAGCGCGAGGATCACCTCCGCTCGAATATCCGAGTTCTTTCAGTCCTAGATCTCGGACGAGATCCTCTTGTAGTGGTGGAGTGTTGTAACACCCCGAAGTAACTTTCCATATTTGTAACTCCAACTCTTGCCATTTTCGCATTGATATATGATATTCCTCCGTGGTTGGGTTTTTTCATTTTGCATTTTGTCCATGTCATGCATTTTATATTATGTCATCATGTGCATCGATTTGCATACGTGTTCGCCTCATGATTCCGAGCATTTTTCCCGTTGTCCGCTTTTGCAATCCGCACTCCTATCTCCCGGCGTCCTTTTACGCTTTTTCCGCAAAGGGTATTAAACCTTCTCGAAATGGACCGAGGTTTGTCTAGTGGCCTTGGTATACCACCCGAGACCACCGGTCAAGTTTCGGTCATTTGAGCTCGCTTGGTACTCCAACGGTTAACCCGACTCTCGCAAAGGCCTCTTTTTGTTGCAGCCCAACACCCTTCAAAACAGCCCAATAACCCATCTAAGTCACTTCCATGCTCTCCGTCTGCTCGATCACGATCGTGGGCGAAAACTACACCTCATTTGACTCTCCTAGCTCCTCTATGCCTATTTAAACACCTCCCCAAATCCCGGATCATCCCTCCCCAAACCCTAAAATTTCTTCCTTCACGCGCACGGACACGTCCGGGCGAGCGGGACGGACACGCCGCCGCCGCCGCCAATCTGGGCCGCCACGCTGCCGCCTGGCCGCGGGGCCACCTGGGCTCCGCTGGCCCGCCGGGCCGCCGGCCTGGGCCCGCCGCCTGGCTGGGCCGGCAGGCCCCCAGCCTGGCCCGCCTGGCGCTGCCCGCTGGGCCTGGCGCGCTGGCCCTCGGCTGCCGCCTGGCCGCTGGCGGCTGCTGGCGCTGGGCTGCTGAAGGTCGCCGGCCGCCGCCGCCCGCCGCTCCTGGCCTCGGCCGCCGCCGGCTCGGCCGGCTGGCCTGGCCGCCGCTGCCGCTCCTGGCCGGCTCCGCCGGCGGCGGCGCCGCCCTCGGCGAGAGCTCTCCTCCTCATGCCGATCCGATCCGATCCGATCCGATCCGCCTCGCCCGAGCCTGCTGCTGACTCTTCTCCTCCTTTTTTTTCCTAAGTCTTTGCATCTCTTGTTATTTTGTGCATTTTCAACGTGCTATATCTTTGCATCCAGAGATCCATTTTATGCAGATAATATGTCAAAATGTTCGCCTCAAGAGTAGATCATTTCATCTCATTGCATCATTTTCATTTGAGCTCATCTTGATGCCCGAAATGCTGTTGAAGAGTGCTATGTGATGTTAGTTTCTGATTTTTATCAGAACTTGCACTTTTGTTATTTTTGCCATGATTAATGTGTGCACCCTATGAATTTGAGTCCTACATGTGTTTTGTAAAATGCCATGCCATCTTTCCAGGGGTGTATGCCATGTATTTTTGTGATCTATGTGGTGACTAGCACAAGCATGCAAAGTAGGTGTCCTGATGTTGCTGATTTCAGCCCTGTTTTAGCTGATTTTGATGCCATGTTAACTTGATGATACCGAGAGATCTATGCATATTTTGAGATACTTCAGTAAGGGTGTTTTGTAAAACATGTCTTGCTCTATCCATCCATGCCTTTGTTTGCAATTATGGAGTGCCATAGCTTGAGTCAATAGAGCTCTACTTTTGCTATCAAATGTTTCCTGGCAGATTGTATACATGTTATTCAATTTTGCCTAGCTTGTTGTGGTTGATCCATTTATGCTATGGTATTGTTCTTGCCATGTATGTCTTCTATGTCATGTCTTCTTGATGTATGTATGCTTAGTTTATCATTTAAGGCTCTGTAGTGAGTGCATTGAGCTTGTAAACATGCCCTCTCGTTATCAGTTTTTGACATGTCATGTTGCTGAATCTGTTAACGAGACTTTCAATATTGACATGGGTGTTACTATATTTTCTAGTCCTTTTTGGCTTATGGTCAGTAAGGGACTTTTGTTCTATGCTTTGAGTAGATTCATGCCATGCCATGTTTTGCTATTTTAAGTTCCTGTAGCATGTAGTTTTGTTGCTCTGAACATTGCAACCTGATGCTGTTTTTGCCATGTCCAGCCTGATATTTTGTGCACTTTTGCCATGCTTGTTTGAACCTGTTATGATGTGAACTAGCCGTAGCTCAGTGCTCATCTTTTGTCGAGCATCATGTGTAGATCACTGCCATGTGCTTTTTTGATACGTTTGGGTGCAGTAGCTTAATTAATTGTTGCTTGCTAAGTGGCATCATGCTGTTAATGGCAGATTTGCGCCATTCTTGTTTTGCTTGTCATTTGCAAACCGTGCATCCGATTCCGTGATCTTTATATCGATTTCAACCAAATCATCTCATCTTTCCAGTGGCATACTTGGTTTGCCAAGTTGATGCCTGGTTCATCATTTACCTTCCGAGCGCATATAAGCATTGCATATCACATCCCGCATATCATGTCATGTTTTGCATCATGTTGATTGTGCATTGCACCGTGATTTATTGTGGTTCCTTTGTTTGTGTTGTTGCTTTGGGTAGAGTCGGAGACGAGTACGTGAACGAGGAACCTGTTGAGAACGCTTACGAGGATCAAGCTTTCGACAACTCGAGAACATTGCGTGCAAGATGACCATACCTCGAAATCACTTCTATCTTTGCTATGCTAGTTGCTCGCTTCTTTTGCTATGCCTATGCTGCGATGCCTACCACTTGCTATATCATGCCACCCATATTGCCATGTCAGCCCCTAACCATCCTTTCCTAGCAAACCGCTGATTGGCTATGTTACCGCTTTGCTCAGCCTCTTATAGCGCTGCTAGTTGCAGTGAAGTGAAGTTTGTTCCTTGTTGAACATGGAGATGTTGTTCCTTTTGGAACATGTTTACTTGTTGGGGATATCACAATATATATCTGCTATAATTAATACATCTATATACTTGGTAAAGGGTGGAAGGCTCGGCCTTATGCCCGGTGTTTTGTTCCACTCTTGCCACCCTAGTTTCCGCCATACCGTGTTATGTTCCTTGATTTTATGCTCCTTACACGGTTGGGTGATTTATGGGACCCCTTGACAGTTCGCTTTGAATAAGACTCGCCCAAAGAAGGCCCAACTTTGGTTTTACCATTTGCCACCTAAGCCTTTTTCCCCGGTTTTCGCGAGCCCGAGGGTCATCTTTATTTTAACCCCCGGCCAATGCTCCTTCGAGTGTTGGTCCAAACTAGAGCCACTTGCGGTGCCACCCGAGGCAACTTGGGGCATCTTGGTTTTACTCGACGAGTGCTCATCCGGATGTGCCTCGAGAACGAGATATGTGCAGCTCCTATCGGGATTTGTCGGCACAATCGGGCGGCTTTGCTGGTCTTGTTTTATTGCTGTCGAAATGTCTTGTAGTCCGGGATTCCGAGATTGATCGGGTCTTCCCGTAGAAGGAATATCCTTCGCTGACCGTGAGAGCTTATAATGGGCTGTTGGGACACCCCGCAGGTAATATCTTTCAAAGCCGTGCTCATGTTATGAGGCGATGGGAATTTGTTAATGTCCGTTGTAGAAAACCCAAAGTTGACCTCAAATAAAATACACATCAATCAAGGTGTAACTGTGATGGTCTCTTTCGGCGGAGTCCGGAAGTGAACACGGTGTTGGAGTTATGTCCGACGAAGTAGTTCAGATCACTTCTTGATCGCTACTAGTTTCACGACCGTGCTTTGCTCCTCTTCTCGCCTCTTTTGTATGTAGCCACCATATATGCTAGTCGCTTGCTGCAGCTCCACTTTACTACCTGTCCTTCCTATAAGCTTAAATAGTCTTGATCTCGCTGGTGTGAGATTGCTGAGTCCCCGTGACTCATGATACTTCCAAAACAGTTGCAGGTTCCGACGAGGCCAGGCAGGTGACTCAACCGAGCTCAAGTGGGAGTTCGACGAGGAACGTGGTCGTTATTATGTGTCTTTTCCAGATGATCAGAGTGGTGCCCAGCTTGGGACGATTCGGGATCTGTGTAGCATTTGGGGTATCTTCTTTATTTTGGTTCCGTAGTCGGACCTTGAGTGTACTCAATGATGGATGTTTATTTATGTACTGTGTGAAGTGGCTAATCGAAGCCAACTATGTATCTCTTTCCTTAATTATTACATGGGTTGTGTGAAGATTACCTCACTTATGACATTGCTTTCAATGCGGTTATGTTTCTAAGTCGTGCCTCGACACGGGAGATATAGCCGATCGGGGGAGAAATTGTATATGTATATACATGTGTATGTGTGAATAGTGAATGGTGTTGGCTGTGAGACATTCGATGATATATATTATATATATATGCGGTTCTACGTACGAGAAAATCTATTTATATATATATGCATAACGTGTACAATTTGTAGTATCATGAAATACCAGCAAACAAAAAAGAATTAAATGGAAAATAAAGCCAAATTGAAAACACAAAATTAAAGCAAAAATTAAAAAAAACACCCAAACATTTAGTATCGGTTGGTGTTACCAACCGGTACTAATGTCCTACACGCACCCGGGCCTGGCTTGTGCCACGCGGTGGCTCTTTAGCGCCGTTTCGTGACGAACCGGTACTAAGGGAGGGGGACCTTTAGTCCCCACTCTTTAGTGCCGGTTGGTGAACCGGCACTAAAGGCCGGTTCTGCACTAGTGGACTGTTGGAGCACCAGCCACCTACCGTACGTATATACCAATATAAAAGACCAGGCGGGGCGTCCACCCTATTGTCTTCACAAAAAATTGACGATACTAGATAGAAATCCGTCAGAAAGACTCGAGAACTTTAGACAAACCATGTCCGTATGACGAGATCGACCGACTGCTGCATGAGCCGGTTCATCAAGGCGACGATCGCAGTCGTCTTGCTCGGCATGATCTTCATGTCTGGCGCATTGGCTGCCACTAGCTTTGACGCCACCAGGATCTAGCAGCTGCCATTGGCGGACGGACTTCTTCAAGAGCAGAGAGTGTCGCCTTCCACGCCCAAGGGCACGGCCCATATAGCGGCGTATCTGACGGCCGCATCCTTAGGTTGGACGGGGACAAGATAGGCTGGACCACTTATGCATATGGCCCAAGCTACAACGAAGACATGTGCACGGCTTTGATATTCCGCCCGGCAACTTCCACGGGGAGTCGCTGTGGCCGGTCGCTCGGGTTGCAGTTTCACCACAAGTCTGGGGATCTATACGTGGCCGACGCCTACTGTCACGCCCAATATGCGACCCTATCCTAAAGGAACTCGAAGGTCCCACCAAGGATAGAAGCGCATCTTGAAGACGCTTTTGCAAGGTGGATATCTGTAACGCCCCGGATTCGATGCGCCAGGTGTCTGCCAGTTATTCGCCGTCTTTGCCATGTCATGTGCTTGCGTGTCTCTCTTTTCCATGTCATCATATGCATTTTTTATCATGTCATCATGTGCATCGCATTTGCATACGTGTTCGTCTCATGCATCCGAGCATTTTCCCGTTGTCGCTTTTGCAATCCGGCGCCCTATGTCTCCCGCGCCCCTTTTACCTCTTTTCGTGTGCGGGTGTTAAACGGTCTCGGAATGGACCGAGGTTTGTCAAGCAGCCTTGGTATAGCACCGTAGACCGCTGTCAAGTTTCGTGCCATTTGAGGTCGTTTGATACTCCAACGGTTAACCGGGTAACCGTAAACCCCTCTTTCTCTTTGCAGCCCAACCCCCTTTCAAAGTGGCCCAAAACCCAGCAAACTCCCCTCCATGCTCTCGGTCGTTCGATCACGATCGCGTGGCCGAAAACCGCACCTCATTTAGAGTCTCCTAGCTCCCTCTACCTATAAATAGGTCCTCCCCCTTCATTTTCGCGGATGAAATCCCTCCAAACCCTAGCCCCGCTCTCCTCGCGCGCCGGACATGTCCAGCCCCGACGGACATGTCCAGCCGCCACCTCACCCGGCCAATGGGCGCTGCCACCTCAGCACCGCCGCCCCTCCTCCACTCCCCACGCCACGCCACCGCTGCGGCGCCCCATCGCCGCCGCCCGGGCTCAGATCCGTCTCGCCGGGGCTAACGGCCTCGCTGGGCCAGAGCCGCTGTCGCCTCAACCGCCGTCGCCGAGCCGCCTTCACCAGCCGTTGTTGCGCCGCCCGGCGGAGTTGCGCGCCGCGGCGCTCCGCCGCCGCTTCGCCCCAGAGGAGCCCGCCGCCGCCGCCTCTCTGCCGCGTCTGCCGCCCGGCGCCAGATCGCGCCCGCCGGATCTCGCCGCCTTTTTCCCGCCTCGCCGCCCGCGGCTGCGGAGCTTCGCCGCCGTCCCGGACCACTTGCTCGCGCCAAGGCCTCGATTGATCCGCCGGGGCCTTCCTTCCTTCGTCTCGAGTCCGCCTCGGCCTGCGCCATGGAGGTCCGGGCATCGCCCGCCGGTCGGTCAAATGCGGCCCAAGGCGCGGGATGGCCTCGTCCAGATCCAGCCCCGACCAGCCAAGCAATCACACCGGCACGCCCGTCCCGTACCCCTCCGTCCACTTTTCCCCGAGGTGAGATATGCCTAAGTCCCTGAGAATTGTTATTTTCATGCATTTTCATCATGCCATAACTCTGTCATCGTTGCTCCGTTTTGCGCGTGTAATATGTCAAAATGTTCGCCTCGATGAGTAGATCATTTCATCTCACTGCATCATTTTCATTTGATCTCATCTTGATGCCCGAAATGCTGTTAGAAGAGGGCTATGTGATGTTAGTTTCAGATTCTTATCAGAACATGCACGTTTGTCATTTTTGCCATGATTGATGTGTGCATCCTATGATCTTGAGTCCTACATGTGTTTTGTAATATGCCATGCCATCTTTCCAGGGGTGTATGCCATGTATTTTTGTGATCAATGTGGTGACTAGCACAAGCATGCAAACTAGGCTTCATGATGTTGCTGATTTCAGCCCTGTTTTGCTGATATTTTTATGCCATGTTAACTTGATGCTACCGAGAGATCCATGCTTATTTTGAGATACTTCAGTAAGGATGTTTTGTTCTACATGTCTTTCTCTATCCATCCATGCCCTTGTTTGCAATTATGGAGTGCTATAGCTTGAGTCAATCGAGCTCTACTTTTGCTATAAAATGTTCCTGGCAGATTGTTTACATGTTATTCAATTTTGCCAAGGTTGTTGTGGTTGATCCTTGCATGCTATGATGTTGTTCTTGCCATGTATAGCTTATATGCCATGTCTTCTTGATGGATGTATGCTTGGATTATCATGTATTGCTCTGTGGTGAGTGGTTCAAGCTCACCAACATGCATACTTATCGTTGTTCCTGCCATGTATGAATCTGTAATATAACTTGCCATGTTTACATGGGTGCCATCATATTTTCTGATCCTTTTTGTCTTATGGTCAGTAAGGGACTTTTTTTCTATGCAATTAGTAGATTCATGCCATGCCTTTGTTTGCCATGATAAGTTCCTGTAACATGTTGTTTCATAGCTCTAAACATTGCAACCTGATGTTATTTCTGCCAATGCCTGAAACTGTTATTATTTGCAATCTTGCCATGTGTTTTTGAGCATGTTCTAGTGATTTCTGGAGATAGCTCAGTGTTCATGTTTTGTAATGATTTACCTGTACATCATGCCCATGCCTTTTGTTTTCATATTGAGGTGTTGTAGCATATTGTTTTGATGCTTGCAATATGCCTACTTGCTGTTTTGGACAGATTGTTGCTATGACTTGTATAGGGCGTATGTGTTGAACCGCTGTCCGCTTTTGAGTGTGCTCTATATGAAACTTGCTTGATTTTGCATGTAGTTTCATATTATCATGTTGCATCCTTGCTTTGAGGTGTTTGCTTGATGTTTGTATGCATTTTGCATCAATGCCATGTTTAACTTGTTTTGCTCATATCTTCTAGGCCGTAGCTCCGAATCTAATGAACTTTATATGTAACTTGACTAGAATTTCGTGTAGATCATCGTGGTGCATCTTAAATTGTTGTTTAACAACTTGAACATAAGGTTTATTCAGATCTGGACCAAATTCGAAATTTGCATATGAGGACTTACCGGAATTGTTATATGTTGTTCCCGGCCTCATTTAAACTTGCTTTGATGTGTTGCTCTTGTTTGCATCATCTCTTGCCATGAGTAGCTTCAAGTAGCCGTGTCATTCATCATGTTTGTTGTGCATCATGCATTGTTCACGTGTGGTGTGTTTACCATGTTGTGTGCTTCTTCTTGTTAGTTCCTGTTGCGTTGCGATCGTGAGGATTCGTTCGTCTATGCTCGGTTCGGCTTCATCCGTTCATCTTCTTCATGGACTCGTTCTTCTTTCTTGCGGGATTTCAGGCAAGATGACCGCTACCCTGGATCTCACTACTATCATTGCTATGCTAGTTGCGTCGTTCTATCGCTATGCTGCGCTACCTATTACCTGTTGCTCAAGCCTACCTAATTGCCATGCCAGCCTCTAACCTTTTGCCCCCTTCCTAGCAAACCGTTGTTTGGCTATGTTACCGCTTTGCTCAGCCCTCTTATAGCGTTGTTAGTTGCAGGTGAAGATGAAGTTTGTTCCTTGTTGGAACATGGAGATGTTGTTCCTTGTTGGAACATGTTTACTTGTTGGGATATCACAATATATCTTATATTATTAATGCATCTATATACTTGGTAAAGGGTGGAAGGCTCGGCCTTATGCCTGGTGTTTTGTTCCACTCTTGCCGCCCTAGTTTCCGTCATATCGGTATTATGTTCCCGGATTTTGCGTCCCTAACGCGGTCGGGTGATTTATGGGACCCCCTTGACAGTTCGCTTTGAATAAGACTCCTCCAGCAAGGCCCAACATTGGTTTTACCATTTGCCTCACCTATGCCCTTTTTCCCTTGGGTTTCCGAAGCCCAAGGGTCATCTTATTTTACCCCATCGGGCCAGTGCTCGTCGTGAGTGCTGGTCCAAACCGTCAGCCGCCGGTGGCCACCAGGGGCAACTCTGGGTTCGCCTACCGGAAGTTTGGACAATCCGGTGTGCCCTGAGAACGAGATATGTGCAGCTCCTATCAGGATTTGTCGGCACATCCGGCGGCTTTGCTGGTCTTGTTTTATTCTTTGTCGAAATGTCTTGTAGCCGGATTCCGAGACTGATCGGGTCTTCCGGGAGAAGGAATATCCTTCGTTGATCGCGAGAGCTTATCATGGGCTGTTGGGACACCCTGCAGGTATAAACTTTCGAGAGCCGTGCCCGCGGTTATGTGGCAGATGGGAATTTGTTAATATCCGGTTGTAGTAAACTTGAAGCAAACTCTTCTAAAATACACCAACCGTGTGCGTAACCGTGAGTGTCTCTTTTCGGGGTTGGTCGAGAGGAGAGCACGGTTTCTGGGTTATGACTGACGTAAGTAGGAGTTCAGGATCACTTCTTGATCATTACTACTTGACGACCGTTCCTTTGCTTCTCTTCTCGCTCTCATTTGCGTATGTTAGCCACCATATATGCTTAGTCGCTGCTGCAGCCTCACCACTTTATCCCTTCCTTTCCCATTAAGCTTTGCTAGTCTTGATACCCATGGTAATGGGATTGCTGAGTCCTCGTGGCTCACAGATTACTACACCACCAGTTGCAGGTACAGGTTTGCGATGATCATGACGTGAGAGCGATGTTTGCTTGTATTGGAGTTCTTCTTCGCTTCTTCTTCGATCGGGGTTAGGTTCGTGTCGGCAGCCCTGGCTAGCGTGGTGGATGTCGTTTGAGTTTTGTTTATGTTTCATCCGTAGTCGGATGTTGATCTTGTATATGATGTTGATGTATTCTTGTGGCATTTGTGCCTTATGTATGTATCCCCTTCTATTATGTAATGTTGATGTAATGATATCCACCTTGCAAAAGCGTTTCAATATGCGGGTCTATCCTTGGTGGGACCGTCGAGTTCCTTTTGGATAGGGTCGCATATTGGGCGTGATAAGTTGGTATTAGAGCCTCGACCGACCCTAGGAGCCCCCTTGATTGATCGTGTAGTTTGGCCGCTGTTGAGTCTAGAAGAAAACTATTTTCTGAGTCTAGTTATATCGGAGAGTAGGAATTCTTTTTACTCCTCAGCCCCTTCGTCGCTCTGGTAAGGAATCTTGACGTAGGTGTTTTGAACTACTCCTCTTCCCCTTCAAATTTTTCTTTAGGATCACGCGGTTAGTTTCGTGAGTTGTCCATCCTCTTTTGTCCGGTGCATTTCTCGTCAAGTTGACTCGAGCCTCTTCATCTTTGAGTTGAATCCTCAGTTCTTCCTCCGACCTCGTTGTTTTTCCTTGTCCGAAGTTGTCCTTGTTTTTCCCACCCGCCCTCCCTGTTCTTCTTCTCGGAACCGGAGTCTGTAATCGAGTATCCATCCTACTCGTGTGAAGTTTTTGCTCTCTCTCCTCAATGATTTCAACTGGTGTTTCCTCTTGAACTCATTCGTCAGTTTCCCCTTCCAAGTTGACTTTGTTTTTCCCGCCCTCCCACCCTCTTATTCCCGGAGCCTGAGTCTTTTTCGACCATCAATTTCATTCGTGTGGAGCCTCTTCAGTCTTCTATCAATTATCTCAACTGGTGAATTCTCATCTCGTTCGTCATTCTTCATCTCTTTTTTTTTCCGGTGCACTCAATTCAAGTTTTTTTCGGGTTGATCATATTCTTCTCCTCGAAGTGTTTTTCCTGCTCGTTCTCCTCTTGCCAGTTTATCCTTCCGGAGTGATGAAGACATCTCAGGAGACTCGTCTGTGTTTGAATTAATTCGAGGTTGTCACCTCATTTAAATATTTCAGTTCTTCCGGTGCATCATCTATCTGTTTATCATCCCTTTTCAACGGTGTTATCTCTTCACTGGGCCCTAACCCACAGGACTTTCCCAGGATCTTACCTGACTCTTCTAATTCCCCCAGAGTTATTCCCAATTCTTTTCAAGTGTGACGTAAGAATGAATTCCATCAGTCACATGCCTTTTCCAAGATCAATTTCAAATCATTTCATTGTTGGCTCAACGTCTTTGTTTTTCATGCTCCCGGAGTATCTCAGTAATTTTGGTGGTGTTTCTCGTCTTCATCTGAAGACCGAAGAAGAGTTTTTTTTCCTCTCAATCTTGTCCGTTCTCCCGGAGGTTCGCGGTGCTAGCTCGATGTTATCCTATCTAGTTGTTTCCAGTTGTGCAATTTTTTTCATCCATCCGGAGCATTTCAGGAGTTGTTTTCCGTCTCAATCATCCGGAGGTCATCTTTTCGGAATATTTCTTCGTTCCAAGTTTTCAGCTTCGTTCATCTCAATATTCTTCCAGTGCTTCGTCCAAGCATTCTTCAATCAGTTCATGATCTCTTTGTTCTTTTAAATCTAAATCCCCTCTAGCTTATTGGTTCTTCTAACTCTTCCCGGTGATTCATTCCCTTTCATCAGTCATTTTCGAGTTCTAACGGTGGTTCGTTCAAGTTTCTTTTCCTTGATTATCATTTTACTTCATTCGTTCTTTTCAATCCTACCGGTGGTTCATGAAGACCTTCTCAAGTTTGCGATATGTCACTTCTCAATTCTTTTTCAAGAAGAATAAGTAGTATGTAAAATCCATTGTTGGTCATCAATTTAATTTGATGAAGGAAAAGCATACAATAAATCTTATTCTTATTTCATCAAAGTGATTAATCTTTTTCTTCGGAGTTTGTTCTTGATGAATAAATTCTAGTTCCAAGTGCTTTCATCTTTTCTTTTCTGGAGTTCAAATTTTCCCCGGACATTTCGTCGGAATCCTCCATCTAATTCATCGCAGGGCTTTAGTCTTATTCTTTCATCCTTCATTTTATCTCATCATCCTTTTGTTACCGGAGTTCTCCATGGTGGTTCTTCATGATTTAACTCATTTCTTCAAGAGTTCATCAAGATTCTTTTGGAGGTATTCAAGTACCTTTTCTTCTTGCATCTCGAAGTGCAATTAATTCTCCGTATTCTTTTGAAGTGGAGTTTTGCATCTCTTCGTTCTTCTCAGCTATTAAATCTTTTTCGCTTGTGGTCGGTTATCACCTCATAATTTTGAGATGTTTTCCATAAGTCCACAACAAGCTTTTTCTTTCGTTGTCGATTTTCTCAACAACTCCATTCAATCATTCTAAATTCTTTTCATTCAATCCTCTTTCAATTTTTTCCGGAGGCATCGTGTTGTTCATCTCGTCAAGTTTCATCCCATCTTGTGAAGTTCATGTTCTATTCCTCCATGTTCAACCGGAGTGCTACCTAAATCCTTTCAGTCTTATCCGTTTCTTTTCTCATTCTAACCACTCCGGTTAGAACGAGTGCTTTCATAGTATATCGGATACCGTGAGCTTTTGATTCTCGTCATTCTCGTCGTGCCTCTCTTCTTCTTGAGTGCTCTTGATTCTTTGCCTCTTTTCTCTTGAGTTTTTGTTTCACCTCATCCCTTTTTCTCTTCCGTCTCGGTCCTAAGATCTCGGGACGAGATCTCTTGTTAGTGGAGGAGTGTTGTAACGCCCCGGATTCGATGCGCCAGGTGTCTGCCAGTTATTCGCCGTCTTTGCCATGTCATGTGCTTGCGTGTCTCTCTTTGCCATGTCATCATATGCATTTTTTATCATGTCATCATGTGCATCGCATTTGCATACGTGTTCGTCTCATGCATCCGAGCATTTTCCCCGTTGTCCGTTTTGCAATCCGGCGCTCCTATGTCTCCTGGCGCCCCCTTTTACCTCTTTTCGTGTGCGGGTGTTAAACGGTCTCGGAATGGACCGAGGTTTGTCAAGCAGCCTTGGTATAGCACCGGTAGAGCGCCTGTCAAGTTTCGTGCCATTTGGAGGTCGTTTGATACTCCAACGGTTAACCGGGTAACCGTAAACCCCTCTTTCTCTTTGCAGCCCAACCCCCTTCCAAAGTGGCCCAAAACCCAGCAAACTCCCCTCCATGCTCTCGGTCGTTCGATCACGATCGCGTGGCCAAAAACCGCACCTCATTTGTTGTCTCCTAGCTCCCTCTACCTATAAATAGGTCCTCCCCCTTCATTTTCGCGGATGAAATCCCTCCAAACCCTAGCCCCGCTCTCCTCGCGCGCCGGACATGTCCCGCCCCGCCGGACATGTCCAGCCGCCACCTCACCCGCCAATGGGCGCTGCCACCTCAGCGCCGCCGCCCCTCCTCCACTCCCCCGCGCCACGTCACGCCGCGGCGCCCCATCGCCGCCGCCGCCGGGCCAGATCCGGCCCGCCGGGCCGAACGGACCTCGCCGGGCCAGAGCCGCCGTCGCCTCCAACCGCCGTCGCCGGAGCCGTCTTCACCGGCCGTTGCAGCGCCGCGGCGCCTCGCCGCCGCTCACCACGCAGGAGGAGCCCGCCGCCCGCGCCTCCTCTGCCGCGTCTGCCGCGGCGCCGCCTCCGCGCCCGCCGGATCCCGCCGCCGCCTTCCCGCCTCGCCGCCCGGCCGGCCATGGAGCTTCGCCGCCGTCCGGACCACTTGCCGCGCGCCCTCCCCTCGATTGGATCCGGCCGCGGCGCTTCCTCCTTCCAGTCCCGAGTCCGCCTCGGCTTCCGCGCCTCGCCGGAGGTCCGGGGCATCGCCCTGCCGTCGGTCGTCGTCGGCCCCGCGCCGGGATGGCCTCGTCCAGATCCAGCCCCGACCCGCGAAGCAATCACACCGGCACACCCGTCCCGTACCCCTCTGTCCACTTTTCCCCGGGGTGAGATATGCCTAAGTCCCTGAGAATTGTTATTTTCATGCATATTCATCATGCCATAACTCTGTCATCGTTGCTCCGTTTTGCGCGTGTAATATGTCAAAATGTTCGCCTCGATGATTAGATCATTTCATCTCATTGCGTCATTTTCATTTGAGCTCATCTTGATGCCCGAAATGCTGTTAGAAGAGGGCTATGTGATGTTAGTTTCAGATTCTTATCAGAACATGCACTTTTGTCATTTTTGCCATGATTGATGTGTGCATCCTATGATCTTGAGTCCTACATGTGTTTTGTAATATGCCATGCCATCTTTCCAGGGGTGTATGCCATGTATTTTTGTGATCAATGTGGTGACTAGCACAAGCATGCAAACTAGGCTTCATGATGTTGCTGATTTCAGCCCTGTTTTGCTGATATTTTTATGCCATGTTAACTTGATGCTACCGAGAGATCCATGCTTATTTTGAGATACTTCAGTAAGGATGTTTTGTTCTACATGTCTTGATCTATCCATACATGCCCTTTTTTGCAATTATGGAGTGCCATAGCTTGAGTCAATCGAGCTCTACTTTTGCTATAAAATGTTCCTCGCAGATTGTTTACATGTTATTCAATTTTGCCAAGGTTGTTGTGGTTGATCCTTGCATGCTATGATGTTGTTCTTGCCATGTATAGCTTATATGCCATGTCTTCTTGATGGATGTATGCTTGGATTATCATGTATTGCTCTGTGGTGAGTGGTTCAAGCTCACCAACATGCCTACTTATCGTTGTTCCTGCCATGTATGAATCTGTAATATAACTTGCCATGTTTACATGGGTGCCATCATATTTTATGATCCTTTTTGTCTTATGGTCAGTAAGGGACTTTTGTTCTATGCAATTAGTAGATTCATGCCATGCCTTTGTTTGCCATGATAAGTTCCTGTAACATGTTGTTTCATAGCTCTAAACATTGCAACCTGATGTTATTTACGCCAATGCTAAAGCTGTTATTATTTGCAATCTTGCCATGTGTTTTTGAGCATGTTCTAGTGATTTCTGGAGATAGCTCAGTGTTCATGTTTTGTAATGATTTACCTGTACATCATGCCCATGCCTTTTGTTTTCATATTGAGGTGCTGTAGCATATTGTTTTAATGCTTGCAATATGCCTACTTGCTGTTTTGGACAGATTGTTGCTATGACTTGTATAGGGTGTATGTGTTGAACCGTTGCTCCGTTTTGAGTGTGCTCTATATGAAACTTGCTTGATTTTGCATGTAGTTTCATATTATCATGTTGCATCCTTGTTTTGAGGTGTTTGCTTGATGTTTGTATACATTTTGCATCAATGCCATGTTTAACTTGTTTTGCTCATATCTTCTAGGCCGTAGCTCCGAATCTAATGAACTTTATATGTAACTTGACTAGAATTTCGTGTAGATCATCGTGGTGCATCTTAAATTGTTGTTTAACAACTTGAACATAAGGTTTATTCAGATCTGGACCAAATTCGAAATTTGCATATGAGGACTTACCGGAATTGTTATATGTTGTTCCCGGCCTCATTTAAACTTGCTTTGATGTGTTGCTCTTGTTTGCATCATCTCTTGCCATGAGTAGCTTCAAGTAGCCGTGTCATTCATCATGCTTGTTGTGCATCATGCCTTGTTCACGTGTGGTGTGTTTACCATGTTGTGTGCTTCTTCTTGTTAGTTCCTGTTGCGTTGCGATCGTGAGGATTCGTTCGTCTACGCTCGGTTCGGCTTCATCCGTTCATCTTCTTCATGGACTCGTTCTTCTTCCTTGCGGGATTTCAGGCAAGATGACCGCTACCCTGGATCTCACTACTATCATTGCTATGCTAGTTGCGTCGTTCTATTGCTATGCTGCGCTACCTATTACCTGTTGCTCAAGCCTACCTAATTGCCATGCCAGCCTCTAACCTTTTGCCCCCTTCCTAGCAAACCGTTGTTTGGCTATGTTACCGCTTTGCTCAGCCCTCTTATAGCGTTGTTAGTTGCAGGTGAAGATGAAGTTTGTTCCTTGTTGGAACATGGAGATGTTGTTCCTTGTTGGAACATGTTTACTTGTTGGGATATCACAATATATCTTATATTATTAATGCATCTATATACTTGGTAAAGGGTGGAAGGCTCGGCCTTATGCCCGGTGTTTTGTTCCACTCTTGCCGCCCTAGTTTCCGTCATATCGGTATTATGTTCCCGGATTTTGCGTCCCTAACGCGGTCGGGTGATTTATGGGACCCCTTGACAGTTCGCTTTGAATAAGACTCCTCCAAGAAGGCCCAACATTGGTTTTACCATTTGCCTCACCTATGCCCTTTTTCCCTTGGGTTTCGGAGCCCAAGGGTCATCTTATTTTACCCCACCCGGCCATTGCTCGTCGTGAGTGCTGGTCCAAACCGTCGACCGCCGGTGTACCGGGGCAACTCGGGTTCGCCCACGGAAGTTTGGACAATCCGGTGTGCCACGAGAACGAGATATGTGCAGCTCCTATCAGGATTTGTCGGCACATCCGGGCAGCTTTGCTGGTCTTGTTTTATTGTTGTCGAAATGTCTTGTAGCCGGTATTCCGAGACTGATCGGGTCTTCCCGGGGAGAAGGAATATCCTTCGTTGATCGCGAGAGCTTATCATGGGCTAAGTTGGGACACCCCTGCAGGGTATAAACTTTCGAGAGCCGTGCCCGCGGTTATGTGGCAGATGGGAATTTGTTAATATGCGGTTGTAGTAAACTTGAAGCAAACTCTTCTAAAATACACCAACCGTGTGCGTAACCGTGAGTGTCTCTTTTCGGGGTTGGTCGAGAGGAGAACACGGTTTGGCCCCATCCGCTCTACTAGTAAGACTACCCCAAGATCTCATCCTAATCGATTAGTTCTATTTGCGGTGTTCTTTTTTATGTATGGTTAAAAAGTTATAATTCTTATTATGGTTAACAATGCATGATATTCTAGCTAATGTTCTGAACTAATCCATGTGACAATATATCGATTGCTAGTTCATTCCTGCATCTTAGAACATTTACGTGCATGTTTTGAAACGCCGCGCAGAACTATCCCCTCCTCAAATCACGCCCCTTATTTCAACAACATCCCCCCTCTAAGAAAGAAGACGTCGCCTCACATCTCTCCCTCTTTGCCTATAGATCTGATCCAGTCCCGCCCAGTCGTTGTCGACTCGCCACGACAAATTGTTCGGTTACCATAGAGGCGCACTTGATCGACGGCATTACGCTTGGACCGATCCACTCACATGGTATGTCTATCGCATTATCTCAATCTTAATCGGCTTATGCATCTACTTACTTTTCATGTGAAATCTGTTGTTGTTGTTTTTACAACATCCGGGGTACTTGTTCGGGCTAAGCATGCGGGTCAATCTAGCTAGGGTTCTTATTATTGGTTCATATTCTTCACTTTAGTGGAAGTACGCTAATGTTTAATCATTATGGCACCAATATTTAAAATTTATTGCCGTCTCCTACTGTACCTTTTTAAGCAAGTCATAATCTTTATGCAGGTTAGAGAACATTACTGAAGGCATGAAAGAATAACATGTATCAAAATGAAGAGTTTTGTAACTCTGTACCTTGCTTTCTAGGTCGTCTCACATATTTCCCTGTGTTCTCAGATATCAGAGGTCCCGTTCACTGTCTAAACCATCAAGAAGACCTGATAGACTGTGACAGTGACACAGAAAGTGAACAAAAAGATGCAGATCTGGCCACCACTATAGATGTAGAGGACACTGTTATTGTGAGCTCTGCAACTATGGTTAGAATATGTTTACTTACTATAACAATGCATACTACATAATGTAAATTGTGTGTAGTCTAATGTCCTCAACTACATTATGGAGGAAAAGTGTCGTCATCAACTTGATGTAGCACTAGTAGAAAACAGGGCTTTGGTTGAGGCTAGGATAAGGGCATTAATCCTGGTTCACTCACGAACTGGGACCAAAGGGTGCTTCAGTCCCGGTTTGTGAGGCCGGGGTGCCGGTGGGGCCTCGGGAGCCATTTGTCCCGGTTCGTCTGACCCCTTTGATCTCGGTTCCAGACACGAACAGGGACCAATGGGCCTCGCTCCTGGCCCATCACCTTTAGTCCCGGTTGGTGGTTGGAACCGGAACCAAAAGTTGTCCTTTCGTCCCGGTTTTAGCCACAAACTGGGACTAAAGAGAGGCCTATATATGCCCCCGCCCTGCCCACGAGCAGAGCCACTGCTCTAGTTTTTTTGGCCGGTCGTGGGAGAGATTTGTGGTGCTCTAGCTCACCTCCTATGCACATGAGGTGTTCGATGAAATGCCCGAGCCACACTTAAGTTTTCTCCTCTCGAAGCTCCTTGTGCAAGCTCCATTTTCCTCAAGATCTGTCTAGGTTTGGCGGTCCGTCTTGTCCCGTCCCTGTCCTCACCGCCATCGATCACCCGCGCCGATCTCATCGCCGACACCACTGTGGTGAGCCTCTTGTTCTTATCTTCTTTCTAAAATAAAAAAAATTCTTACTTGTATGATTTAGATAGATACTTGTATTATTTTCTTACTTTTATTATTGGTTGTTATTATATAGTGCGATGATTTTGGTATCCGCCTCCGTCGGCCCTCGTCCTGTCTATGATTCGGATGTGGTATATATTATCTTTTATAACTATTTGGTTCATTTAGTGTTTATGACAATTATGCCGACCAACATGACATAGATGTTTTTATCTAGGAGGTATGTGAGCCGGAAATTCCAACCGGCCCTATTGTCGAGAGGTTAAATTTAGTTGAAAAAGAAAACAATTACTTGAAGAAAAAATTGAAAAGAATTGAGGAGGAGAAGATGAGATTGGAGTTGCATGTTGCGGATGTCATCGATAATCACAAGATCAAGATGGATGCAATGCGCTTGAATATTAGAAAGATTAGAAAATATGTCATTCATACTGAGGCTTGGTATCATTAAGCCGTTGGATCAATTGTTACCTTAGTTGCGATTATGATTGCATTTGTTGTTGCATTGAAATGTTTTACATACTTTCAATGTATGGTTTAATTAGATGCTCTGGAGAGCTATATGTTGTTCAATGAGAACTATGTATGAACTTTATGTATTTATTTTTCAGTAATAACATTTGATCACTACTGTACTTTGGTTTTAATGTGATGATGAAGTTCTATTAATTTGGTCACTTCTCTATTCATGATGTTCTGTAATGGTTTTTGACACACTTCATTATATAATGCACGCAGATGAAGCAGCAATGGATGTACGGTAACAGACGCACCTTCGAGTACATTAAGGGCGTGCATAATTTTCTCGAAGTGGCTGAGAAAAACAGGTAGAATGGTTTTATGTGTTGTCCATGCCCTAGATGTGAGAATACAAAGTCTTACTCTGACTCGAAAACCCTTCACATCCACCACCTTCTTGAGAATGGTTTCATGCCACACTATAATGTTTGGACCAAGCACGGAGAAAGAGGGGTTATGATGGAATACAACGAACAAGAAGAGGATGATGACAACTATGTGCCCCCTGAATATGGTGATGCTTCAACGGGGGAAGCTGAAGATCAAGAGGAACCAGCCGATGTGCCCGATGATGATCTTTGTCGGGTCATTGTCGATGCAAAGAGACAATGCCAAAGCAAAAAGAAGAAATTGAAGTTCGATCGCATGTTAGAGGATCACAAAAAAGGGTTGTACCCCAATTGCGAAGATAGCAACACAAAGCTCGGTACCACACTGGAATTGTTGCACTGGAAGGCAGACAATGGTGTATCTAACAACGGATTTGAGAAGGTACTGAAAATATTGAAGAAGAAGCTTCCAAAATATAACGAATTGCCCGACAGTACATACGGAGCAAAGAAGGTTCTATGCCCTCTAGGATCGGAGGTGCAGAAGATACATGCATGCCCTAATGACTGCATGCTCTACTGTGGCGCGTACGAGGATTTGAACGCATGCCCGGTATGCGGTGCACTGCGGTATAAGATCAGACGAGATAACCCTGGTGATGTTGACGGCGAGCGCCCCAGGAAGAGGGTTCCTGCCAAGGTGATGTGGTATGCTCCTTATAATACCACGGTTGAAACGTCTGCTCAGAAATAAAGAGCATGCCAAGTTGATGCGATGGCACAAAGACGACCGTAAGAAAGACGGGAACTTGAGAGCACCTGCCGACGGGTCGTAGTGGAGAAAAATCAAGAGAAAGTGGGGGGACTTTGCAGGTGACGCAAGGAACGTATGGTTTGGTTTAAGCGCGGATGGCATTAATCCTTTTGGGGAGCAGAGCAGCAATCATAGCACCTGGCCCGCGACTCTATGTATCTATAACCTTCCTCCTTGGCTGTGCATGAAGTGGAAGTTCATTATGATGCCATTTCTCATCCAAGGCCCTAAGCAACCCGGCAACGACATTGATGTGTACCTAAGGCCATTAGTTGAAGAACTTCTACAGTTGTGGAATGGAAAAGGTGTACGTGCGTGGGATGAGCACGACCAGCAGGAATTTGACTTACATGTGTTGCTGTTTGTAACCATCAATGATTTGCCTGCTCTCAGTAACCTTTCAGGACAGACAAACAAGGGATACCATGCATGCATGCACTGTTTAGATGACACCGAAAGTATATATTTGGACAAATGCAGGAAGAATGTGTACATGGGGCATCATCGATTTCTTCCGACCAGCCATCAATGTCGAAAGAAAGGCAAGCATTTCAAAGACGAGGCAGATCACCGGAAGAAGCCCGCCGTCCGTATTGGTGATCGCAAACTTCCTATGGTCAATGATTTACATGTAATCTTTGTAAAGGGTCCCGGCAGACTATCTGTTCCAAATGACGCTGAGGGACACGCACCCATGTGGAAGAAGAAATCTATATTTTAGGACCTAACCTATTGGAAAGACCTAGAGGTCCGCTCTGCAATCGACGTGATGCACATGACGAAGAATCTTTGCGTGAACCTGATACGTCTCCGTCTTATCTACTTTTCCAAACACTTTTGCCCTTGTTTTGGACTCTAACTTGTATGATTTGAATGGAACTAACCCGAATCGACGCTGTTTTCAGCAGAATTGCCATGATGTTGTTTTATGCGAAAACAAAAGTTCTTGAATGACCTGAAACTCCACGGATGTCTTATAAAAATAAAAAATCCTCGCTAAAGATGAAGATCGGGGCCCACACCTGTCCACGAGGTGGGGCGCCCCGCTTGGGCGCGCCCCGCTACCTCGTGGACCCCCTGGAGACCCCCCGACGCCAACTCCAACTCCATATATTGGCTTTCGGGGAGAAAAAAATCAGAGAGAAAGTTTCATCGCGTTTTACGATGCGGAGCCGCCGCCAAGCCCTAATCTCTTTTGGGAGGGCTGATCTGGAGTCCGTTCGGGGCTCCGGAGAGGGGGATTCGTCGCCGTCGTCATCATCAACCATCCTCCATCACCAATTTCATGATGCTCACCGCCGTGCGTGAGTAATTCCATCGTAGGCTTGCTGGACGGTGATGGGTTGGATGAGATTTATCATGTAATCGAGTTAGTTTTGTTAGGGTTTGATCCCTAGTATCCACTATGTTCTGAGATTGATGTTGCTATGACTTTACTATGCTTAATGCTTGTCACTAGGGCCCGAGTGTCATGATTTCATATCTGAACCTATTATGTTTTCATGAATATATGTGTGTTCTTGATCCTATCTTGCAAGTCTATAGTCACCTACTATGTGTTATGATCCGCAACCCAAGTGACAATAATCGGGACCACTCCGGTGATGACCATAGTTTGAGGAGTTCATGTATTCACTATGTGCTAATGCTTTGTTCGGTTCTCTATTAAAAGGAGGCCTTAATATCCCTTAGTTTCCAATAGGACCCCGCTGCCACGGGAGGGTAGGACAAAAGATGTCATGCAAGTTCTTTTCCATAAGCACGTATGACTATATTCGGAATACATGCCTACATTACATTGATGAATTGGAGCTAGTTCTGTGTCACCCTATGTTATAACTGTTACATGACGAACCACATCCGACATAATTATCCATCACTGATCCGGTGCCTATGAGCTTTCCATATACTGGTTTACGCTTATTTACTTTTCCGTTGCTACTGTTACAATCACTACAAAAATACCAAAAACATTACTTTTGTTGTCTTCACTTTTGTTACCGTTACCGCCACTATCATATTACTTTGCTGCAGATACTAAGTTTCCAGGTGTGGTTGAATTGACAACTCAGCTGCTAATACTTGAGAATATTCTTTGGCTCCCCTTGTGTCGAATCAATAAATTTGGGTTGAATACTCTACCCTCGAAAACTGTTGCGAGCCCCTATACTTGTGGGTTATCAAGACCTTTTTCTGGCGCCGTTGCCGGGGAGCATAGCTCTATTCTTTGAGTCACTTGGGATTTATATCTGCTGGACACTATGAAGAACTTGAAGACGCTAAGACAACAATTTATCCCTCAACTACGAGGGGAGGTAAGGAACTGCCATCTAGCTCTGCACTTGATTCACCTTCTGTTATGAGTAAGCTAGCGACACCTAAACCTGCTTCTGCTATTCGCTCGATATTTCGCATGTTATTGATGATGCCACTTCGCTATGCATGATACTTATGATGAAACTACTTCTATGCTTGATACTACTGTGCCCCTTGGTGAATTTCTAGATGAACAAATTTCTAGGTCTAGAGAAAGATAAATTATTGAAACTGAATACAATGATGAAAGTGATGATGAAAATATGCCTGCTATTCCCGAGGGTTATCTTTTGATGCGGAATCTTCGCAGCTATTTTTGCTTGCCGTGATAGATATGAACTTAAGAGGCTGCTAGTTAAATGGAGTAAAGAATCTCTTAGAGATAGGATGAGACCTGACCTGCTTTTGCTACTTCACCTATCTCGTGTTCTCGATAAGGATTATGAATTCTCTGTTGATCTGATATAATTACTTTGGTTGAATCTGATCCTTTTATGGCTATGAATCAAACTGTTGTGGCACATCTTACTAAGCTAAATGATATAGCTGCCCTGTTTACTAATGATGAGAGATCGCGCTACTTTTATATACTCAAAATATTTCCGTTCTCATTAAAGGGTGATGCTAAGATATGGTTTAATTCTCTTGATCCTGGTTGTGTGCGTAGTCCCGTGATATGATTTATTACTTCTCGCTAAATATTTCCTGCTCATAAGAAACAAGCTGCTTTGAGGGATATATATAATTTTGTGCAAATTGAAGAAGAGAGTCTCCCACAAGCTTGGGGAGGCTTCTCAAGTTACTTAATGCTTTGCTGATCATCCTCTTAAGAAACCGAAATACTTGATATCTTTTATAATGGACTAACCGATGCTTCCAGAGATTACGGATAGTTGTGCTGGTTCTCTTTTCAGGAAAGAACACGGATGAAGCTGAAATTCTATTGAATAATATGTTGACAAATGAAAATAATTGGGCACCGCTGAGCCTATTCCTAAACCAACTCAAGAAGAGAGGTGTTCTATTTCTCATCCAAGATATGCAACAGGCAAAGAAATCTATGAAAGAAAAAGGTATTAAAGCTGAAGATGTTAAGAATTTACCTCCTATTGAAGAAATACATGGTCTTAATCTACCGCCTGTTGAAGAAGTGTATGATTTCAATTCTTTATTCACCGAAGAACCTCCTGATCCCGATATCCCGACACAAGTAGTAAAGGTAAATTCTCTCTATAGATATGATAAAACTGAAGTACCTCCTACTAAAATTTCTAGTCAGTGCTTAGATGAGTTTGATAACTTTATGTTTAAGCAAGATGACTTTAATGCTTATTTTGGTAGACAATTAAAACAGAATACCTTTATGATTAAACGCTTGAGTGATTATATGGCTAATATTAGAGGTGAACTTAAACTTGTTAGCAAACATGCTTCTATGGTTACCACTCAAGTAGAACAAGTACTTAAAGATCAGAAAGAAGTGCTTGATGAAATGAATAGTAAGAAAAATGATTATGCTGTTAGAGTGGCTACTGGAACTGGTAGAATGACTCAGGAACCTTTGTATCCTGAAGCCACCCTAAGAGAATCGAGCAAGATTCTCAGAGAAATAATATTGATGTACCTAGTTCTTCTAAAAGGAAGAAAAAGAAAAATGATAGAACTGTGCAAACTTCTAGTGAACCTGTTGCTGAATTACCTGATAATCCAAATGATATCTCTATGTCTGATGCTGAAACACAATCTGGTAATGAACATGAACCTAGTGAAAATGTTAATGATGATGTTCATGATAATGCTCAACCTAGTAATGATAATGATGTAGAAGTTGAACCTGTTGTTGATCTTGATAACCCACAATCAAAGAATCAACGTTATGATAAGAGAGATTTTGTCGCTAGGAAGCATGGTAAAGAAAGAGAACCATGGGTTCAGAAACCCATGCCTTTTCCTCCGAAACCATCCAAGAAAAAGGATGATGAGGATTTTGAGCGCTTTGCTGAAATG
Source organism: Aegilops longissima (assembly GCA_021605205.1). Classification (NCBI taxonomy): domain Eukaryota; kingdom Viridiplantae; phylum Streptophyta; class Magnoliopsida; order Poales; family Poaceae; genus Aegilops; species Aegilops longissima. The sequence goes on from CM038678.1 coordinate 537,443,832, forward strand.
ATTAGACCTATCTTTTTGCGTATGCGATTGACTGATATGCTCAAAATGAATCCTTATGCTAAATATATGAAATATATTGTTACAAATAAAAGAAAGATACCGGAAGATGAAATTTCCACCATGCTTGCCAATTATACTTTTAAAGGTGGAATACCTAAGAAACTAGTAGATCCAGGAGTACCTACTATACCATGCTCCATTAAAAGAAACTATGTTAAAACTGCTTTATGTGATCTTGGAGCCGGTGTTAGTGTTATGCCTCTCTCTTTATATCATAGACTTGAATTGAATAAGTTGACACCTACTGAAATATCTTTGCAAATGGCCGATAAGTCAACTGCTATACCTGTCAGCATTTGTGAGGATGTGCCTGTTGTGGTTGCAAACTTTACTATTTTAACGGACTTTGTTATTCTTGATATTCCCGAGGACGATAATATGTCTATTATTCTTGGAAGACCTTTCCTTAATACTGCAGGGGCTGTTATTGATTGCAACAAAGGCAATGTCACTTTTCATGTTAATGGTAATGAGCATACGGTACACTTTCCGAGGAAACAACCTCAAGTTCATAGTATCAACTCTATTGGAAAAATTCCATCGATTATATTTGGAGGTTTTGAATTTCCTCTCCCTACTGTCAAGAAGAAATATGATATACTTATTATTGGGGATGTCTATATCCCCGTTGAGGTAACATAGTGTTATTCGAAATTTCTCCGGTTCCATGATTTTCGGAATGAGTTTGTTAACAAGACTTGATCAACCTTGTTAGTGGATTCTTTTTGATGAGCATGAGACGGATGAAACTAGAAGCACAACCTTCTGTACCCTCTTTATATTTTATGTTCTTTAGTAGAAATAAAGTAAAAATAGTATTTTTTCTGTTTGTTTCCTGACTTATCCGTGCAATATAAAAATATCCCAAAAATAAAAGTCCTCAGAATGCCATGCCAATTTAATATGTTTTTTCGAATATTTGAGGATTTTAGTGCAAAAATTACATGGGGAGCTGCCACCTGCCACGAGGGTGGAGGGCGCGCCTACCCCTGGGCGCCCCGCCTCGTGGGCCCACGGTGGCCCTCCTCCACTTATCCCTGCACCCATCTTCTTCCTATGCCTCACACAAACCCGAAAAACCAACTCAAGCTCGTGTTCCAGCCACTTTTGCTGTGATTTTCGATCTCCTTGCTCAAAGCACCTCTCGCAAAACTGCATGGGGAGATTGTTCCTTGGTATGTGACTCCTCCATTGGTCCAATTAGGTTTTGTTCTAGTGCTTTATTCCTTGCAAATTTGTGCTGCATAGGTGACCACGTTCTTGAGCTTGCATGTCAAATTGATATGGTTCCAAGTAGTTCTAATGCTTGATATATGCTCTAGGCATTTGTATGAGTAGTTGCTATTAGTTTTATTGAAGTTGGTTCACTTTTGTTTGAAGTCACTAAAAATTTCAGAATTATTTTTCAGAGAAAACAATATGTTTAGGAAGATGTTCCAAGGTGGTTCTTCAAGGAAGCAAGGTCCCAGGCTTGCAATGCGTGATGCTGACGAGGAACCACCAAGAGACGCTCTTGTGAGGCCCTGCGAATGGCCTTCGGAAAATTTTATGGATCAAGCGGGAACTAAACAAGAATTTAACGCATATTGTGTACTGCCGGTCTTGAGGACTTTGAAGCTGACAAATGCCCCCAGTATCGTGACCTCACAAGTTCATTTGTGGGGAGGTTTGAGTTTTCATCTTCGCGTAATTCTCCTTCAGTCATGTTTGACCTTTATGACAAATCTTATACCATGGACTTAGAGGATTTCACTTTTGCATGCAAACTTCCATCTTGGGGTAGTATCAGGGATCCCCCTAAATCTGAATATAGAGTCTTTCTTGCTAGAATAACTGTGGGGGAATCTAGAGATATAACACAAGCCACTATAGGGAGCATTCACTTTCCTGCTATACATTATTTTGCTCTCTTCATAGGCAGATGTATAAGTGCTAAGGATGAAGCATGTCACATGTGTGCTCCTGATCTCAGCATTCTCAGGAGTGCTGTGTTAGGAGACCAATCTTATCATATGGGAGCCATTGTTGCTCGTAGGTTGCATCATAATAGACATAATGGAGATTTATTTGGAGGAATTTATGCAACCCGCTTAGCTAATTTTCTGGAGATAGACATTCGTGAGGGTGATATGGAGTTTCCCCCGTACTTATTTAGGTTTTGATTCTATGGTTTCCCACCAGTTTGTTGAGAGGACTGAACCACCTTCTCCAGTATCGACTAATCTTTAACAAACGGCATGTTGTCCATGTTACTCTTCCTGCTCCTGCCGTCTTTGATTTTCAGACGAGAGGAAGATATATTATTACCAGAGAGGAGGCGATGAGTACGAGAGGAGAGCGCAGGCGGCTCGACGCCACGCTGCAGCTCAGGAGGCGATAGCCGCTGCATCGCAGTACGACCTCAGCTACACCTACGGGTATCAGCCATGCTATCCCTGGCAATAGACCAACTTAGTCCAAAAGCCTAAGCTTGGGGAGGTACATATTCCCACCGACATTACATTTATGTTCACACACTCATTGCTAGATGTCGGTGCTCATACTCTTTCACTGTAATATCCATGCTAGTTTATTTTCTTTTTCCTGCTTTCTTCTTGGGTGTTTAATAAACCTTAAGGAAAAAACCAAAAAAAATTAGTAGTAGTTTATTTTTCCTGCTGTAGTAGTAATAATTAAAATGAAAACACAAAAATATTTCCTGTTCTTCTTTTGCTTGTTGGGAGCTTTCCCGTGTAAATAGTTTTTATTTCTTTTCTTTTCTTTGGGGGTCAGTAGGGGAAGACCATAATTAAATTGTTGAAGTGGCTCTTATATGCATCATTGGTGATTTAACCAAGAGCCCATATTGCCTTGTCTTCTCCTGCTCATTGAATGCTCGCAGATTCCAGCTTAGTCCAATGCACGTGCACTCTTATTATTATTCATATCGTTCGGTCGTGCAAGTGAAAGGCAATTATGATGACATATATGATGGACTGACTGAGATGGGAAAAACTGGTATGAACTCGACCTCTTTTGTTTTTGTAAATATGATGAGTTCATCGTTCTTGGTTCAGCTTATTATGAATAAACATGTTTGCAATGACAATTATAGATCATAGTTGCTTGTGCCATGCTTGATTAGCTACGAGTTATAATGGTTTACCTTGCGTGCCAACATGCTATTAAAATGGTTGTGATGTGGTATGATGGGGTGGTATCCTCCTTTGAATGATTTAAGTGACTTGACTTGGCACATGTTCACGCATGTAGTTGAAACAAATCAACATAGCCTTCACGATATTTATGTTCATGGTGGATTATATCCTACTCATGCTTGTATTCAATGTTTATTAATTTTAATGCATGTTCATGACTGTTGTCGCTCTCTAGTTGGTCGCTTCCCAGTATTTTGCTAGCCTTCACTTGTACTAAGCGGGAATACTGCTTGTGCATCCAATCCCTTAAACCCCAAAGTTATTCCATATGAGTCCACTATACCTTCCTATATGCGGTATCTACCTGCCGTTCCAAGTAAATTTGTATGTGCCAAACTCTAAACCTTCAAATAATCATTCTATTTTGCATGCTCGAATAGCTCATATATCAACTAGGGCTGCCCTTATCTTCCGTGTTAGGCGGGTTATTCTCAAGAGGAGTGGACTACGCTCCCCACTCACGAGAAAATGGCTGGTCACCGGGATGCCCAGTCACAAGCTTTATGCAAACTAAATCAAAATAATTGCAAACAAAACTCCCCCTGGGACCCGTTGAATGTTGGGGGCACTCGTTGTTTCGAGCGAGCCATGGATTGATGCTTGTGGAGGAGGGGGGTATAAACTTTACCATTCTGTTTGGGAACCGCCTATAATTTGTTTAGGATGGAAGATATCATCATCTCTTAGTTGTTATGTTAACAACGAAAGTATGCCGCTCAAAATATAATTTATATCTATTTCAAAATCGAGCTCTGGCACCTCTACAAATCCCTGCTTCCCTCTGCGAAGGGCCTATCTATTTACTTTCATGTTGAGTCATCACCCTCTTATTAAAAAGCACTAGCTGGAGAGCACATCTGTCATCTGCATTCATTACTGTTAATTTATATCGGGTATGACTATGATTGGATCTCTTTTACCATGAATTACAATGTCTAGTCAGTCCTTGATCTTTGAAGGTGCTTTGCATTTATGTTTTGCAGTCTCAGAAAGGGCTAGCGAGATACCATCTTGTTATATCATATTATGATTGTTTGGAGAAAGTGTTGTCATCCGAGATTTATTATTATGGTTGCTAGCTGATTATGTTATTGATATAAGTAAACATGAGACCTAGGAGTTATTGCAAATGTGGTTAGTTATGATCTTTGCTGAAAACCTGAATGCTAGCTTGACATAGGTACAACAACAAGAGCAAACAGAGTTTGTAAAAGTTTTTCTTTTTCTCTTTCAGTTTGTCAACTGAATTGCTTGAGGACAAGCAAGGGTTTAAGCTTGGGGGAGTTGATACGTCTCCGTCGTATCTACTTTTCCAAACACTTTTGCCCTTGTTTTGGACTCTAACTTGTATGATTTGAATGGAACTAACCCGGATGGCGCTGTTTTCAGCAGAATTGCGATGATGTTGTTTTATGTGCGTAAAATGAAGTTCTCGGAATGACCTGAAACTCCACGGATGTCTTATAAAAATAAAAAAATCCTTGCCAAAGATGAAGATCGGGGCCACACCTGTCCACGAGGGTGGAGGGCCCCTCCTGGCGCGCCCCTACCTCGTGGGCCCTCGAGACCCCCACGCCAACTCCAACTCCATATATTGGCTTTCGGGAGAAAAAGTCGAGAGAAAGTTTCATCGCGTTTACGACACGGAGCTGCCGCCAAGCCCTAATCTCTCGGGAGGGCTGATCTGGAGTCCGTTCGGGGCTCGGAGAGGGGATTCGTCGCCGTCGTCATCATCAACCATCCTCCATCACCAATTTCATGATGCTCACCGCCGTGCGTGAGTAATTCCATCGTAGGCTTGCTGGACGGTGATGGGTTGGATGAGATTTATCATGTAATCGAGTTAGTTTTGTTAGGGTTTGATCCTAGTATCCACTATGTTCGAGATTGATGTTGCTATGACTTTGCTATGCTTAATGCTTGTCACTAGGGCCCGAGTGTCATGATTTCAGATCTGAACCTATTATGTTTTCATGAATATATGTGTGTTCTTGATCCTACCTTGCAGTCTATAGTCACCTACTATGTGTTATGATCCGCAACCCAAGTGACAATAATCGGGACCACTCCGGTGATGACCATAGTTTGAGGAGTTCATGTATTCACTATGTGCTAATGCTTTGTTCGGTTCTCTATTAAAAGGAGGCCTTAATATCCCTTAGTTTCAATAGGACCCGCTGCCACGGGAGGGTAGGACAAAAGATGTCATGCAAGTTCTTTTCCATAAGCACGTATGACTATATTAGGAATACATGCCTACATTACATTGATGAATTGGAGCTAGTTTCGTGTCACCCTATGTTATAACTGTTACATGACGAACCACATCCGCATAATTATCCATCACGATCCGGTGCCTACAAGCTTTCCATATATCTGGTTTACGCTTATTTACTTTTCCGTTGCTCTTGTTACAATCACTACAAAAATACCAAAACATTACTTTTGCTGTCTTTACTTTTGTTACCGTTACCGCCACTATCATATTACTTTGCTACTAAACACTTTGCTGTAGATACTAAGTTTCCAAGTGTGGTTGAATTGACAACTCAGCTGCTAATACTTGAGAATATTCTTTGGCTCCCCTTGTGTCAAATCAATAAATTTGGGTTGAATACTCTATCCTCGAAAACTGTTGCGATCCCCTATACTTGTGGGTTATCAGAACCTGCTAGGCTTCTTGGGCGTGTATGGGAAGACAAAAGATACACATGAGGCATGGGAGGACTAGCAATGTGTGCACGAAAAAGATGGCATGCCTCCAAAGCAGTATGAAGGTCCTGCCAGCTACGCTCTTACCAAAGAAGAGAACGAAATCTTCTTTGAATGCATGCTCACTCTGAAGGTCCCGTCTGGCTTCTCCTCGAATATAAAGGGAATAATAAATATAGCAGAGAAAAATTTCCAGAACCTAAAGTCTCATGACTGCCATGTGATTATGATGCAACTGCTTCGGGTTGCATTGAGGGGGCTTCTACGGGAAAACGTTCTGTTAGCCATTGTGAAGCTATGTGCATTCCTCAATGCAATCTCTCAGAAGGTGATTGATCCAGAAATCCTACCAAGGTTAAGGAGTGATTTGGCGCAATGTCTTGTGATATGTCCATTTTGCATCATGTTTACCTACTGTTATTTATGATGTTTTTATGCATAATAATGCTTTTTGGAGTAATTCTAATGCCTTTTCTCACATTATATGCAAGGTACACACAAAGAGGGAGAATTTCGGCAGCTGGAAATCTGGACCTGGAAAAGTTACGTCAGGCCACCTATTTCTACACAATTCGAAATGAGCTGAAACTTCACGGGGAATTTTTATGGAATAAATAAGAAATACTGGAGCAAATAACTATCGGAGGGGGCCACCTGTGAGCACAAGACACCAGGGCGCACCTGGCCCCCAAAGCACGCCCTGGTGGGTTGCTCAGCCCAGCCCACCTCCGGTCCCCCTTCTGGTATATAAGTCATTTTGACCTAGAAAAAAAAATAAGGGGAGGACTTTCGGGATGGAGCGCCACCGTCTCAAGGCGGAACTTGGGAAGGAGCACGTTTTCCCTCCGGCGGAGCGATTCCACCGGGGGAACTTCCCTCACGGAGGGGGAAATCATTGTCATCATCATCACCAACAACTCTCCCATCTTGGGGAGGGCAATCTCCATCAACATCTTCAACAACACCCTCTCCTCTCAAACCCTAGCTCATCTCTTGTGTTCAATCTTTGTACTGGAACTATAGATTCGTGCTTGTGGGTGGCTAGCAGTGTTGATTACATCTTGTAGTTGATTACTATATGGTTTATTTGGTGGAAGATTATATGTTCAGACACATTATGCTATTTAATACCCCTCTGATCATAAACATGTTTATCACTTGTGAGTAGTTAGTTTTGTTCTTGAGGTCACAGGAGAAATCATGTTGCAAGTAATCATGTGAACTTGATAGGTGTTCGACATTTTGATAGTATGTATGTTGTGATTCCCTTAGTAGTGTCATGTGAACGTCGACTACATGACACTTCACCATATTTGGGCCTAAGGGAATGCATTGTGGAGTAGTTATTAGATGATGGGTTGCGAGAGTGACAGAATCTTAAACCCTAGTTTATGCGCTATTCCGTAAGGGACCGATTGGATCCAAAAGTTTAATGATATGGTTAGAATTTACTCTTAATACTTTTCTCGTAGTTGCGGATGCTTGCGAGGGGGTTAATCATAAGTAGGAGGTTTGTTCAAGTAAGAACAACACCTAAGCACCGATCCACCCACATATCAAATTATCAAAGTAGCGAACACAAATCGAATCAACATGATGAAAGTGACTAGTTGAAATTCCCGTGTACCCTCAAGAACGGTTTGCTTATCATAAGGGACCGTTTTGGCATGTCCATTGCCTCAAAAGGATTGGGCTACCTTGCTTCAATTTTGTTACTATTATCTTTACTTGCTCGTTACAAATTATCTTGCTATCAAACTACTCTGTTACTTACAATTTCAGCGCTTGCAGACATTTCCTTGCTGAAAACCACTTGTCATTTCCTTCTGCTCCTCATTGGGTTCGACACTCTTACTTATTGAAAAGACTACAATTGATCCCATATGCTTATGGGTCATCAAGTCTCTTTTCTGGCGCCGTTGCCGGGGAGTGAAGCGCTCTTGATAAGTGGTAATTGGTAAGGAAAAATTATTACTACATGCTGAAATTTATAGTTATTTGTTACTATGGAGAACAATCCTTGAGGGGTTTGTTCGGGGTATCTTGACTTCGACCGGAACCACAATTAGTCACTCCTCAACTTACTTCACCTACTAAAAATATTCAATATGAAATTCCTTCGGGTATGATAGAACAACTGCTAGCTAATCCTTATGCAGGAGATGGAACCGAACATCCTGATATGCACTTGATATATGTGGAAGAAATTTGTGGATTGTTTAAGCTTGCAGGTTTACCCGGAGAGAAAGTTAAGAAGAAGGTTTTCCCTTTATCTTTGAAGGGAAAAGCATTGGCATGGTATAGTCTATGAGATGATATTGGGTCTTGGAATTGGAATCGATTGAAATTGGAGTTTCACCAAAAAATTATCCTATGCATCTAGTTCATCATGATCAGAATTATATATATAACTTTTGGCCTTGTGAAGGAGAAAGTATCGCTCTAGCTTGCGGGAAGCTTAAGTAAATGTTATATTCATGCCCCAATCATGAGCTCTCAAGAGAAATTATTATTCAGAATTTTTATGCTCGGCTTTCTCATGATGATCGATCCATGCTCGATACTTCTTGTAATGGTTCCTTTATGAAGAAGACTATTGAATTCCGGTGGGATCTTTTGGAAAGAATTAAACACAACTCTGAAGATTGGAAACTCGATGAAGGTAAAGAGTCAGGTATTAAGCTTAAGTTTGATTGTGTGTTGAATCTTTTATGAATACCGATGCTTTTCAAAAGTTTAGCACTAAATAATGACTTGACTCTGAGATAGTAGCCTCCTTTTGTGAATCTTTTGCTACTCATGTTGATCTCCCTAAGGAGAAGTGGTTTAAATATCACCCACCTATTAAAGAAGAAATGAAAGAACCGATAATAGCTAAAGATGAAACTATTATTTATAATGTTGATCCAGTTGTTCCTACTGCTTATATTGAGAAACCACCTTTCCCTATTAGGATGAAGGAACATGCTTAAGTTTCAACTGTGGTCAACAAAAATTATATTAGAACACCCAAACTAGCTGAACAAATCAAGGTAGAACCTAGTGTTGCTATGATTAAGGATCTCCTGGTTGAAAACATAGATGGGCATGTTTTTACTTCTGCGATGAAGCTGCTAGAATTGCCAAACCCGATAAAAAGGATAAACATAGACCCGTTGTTGGTATGCCTGTTGTCTCAGTTAAAATAGGAGACCACTGTTATCATGGTTTATGTGACATAGGTGCTAGCATGAGTGCTATTCCTTTTACTTTATATCAAGAAATTATGAACGACATATCACCTGCTGAGGTAGAAGACATAGATGTTACTATTAAACTTGCTAATAGAGATACCATCACACCACTTGGGATTGTTAGAGACGTTGAAGTCTTGTGTGGGAAAATAAAATACCCTACTGATTTTCTTGTTCTTGGTTCCCCACAAGATTACTTTTGTCCCATTATCTTTGGTAGACCTTTCTTGAACACCATTAATGCTAAAATAGATTGTGAGAAACAAACTGTCGGTGTTAGCTTGTGTGATGAGTCTCATGAGTTTAATTTTTCCAAGTTTAGTAGAAAACCTCATAAAAAAGAATTGCCTAATAAGGATGAAATTATTGGTCTTGCTTCTATTGATGTACCTCCTACTGATCATTTAGAACAATATTTGTTAGACCATGAAAATGATTTACATATGCATGAAAAAGAAGTGAAATAGATAAGATTTTCTTCGAACAACGTCCTCTGCTTAAACACAATTTGCCTATTGAAACTCTAGGAGGTCCTCCTCCACCTAAAGGTGATGCTGTGTTTGAATTAAAACAATTGCCAGACACTTTGAAATATGCTTATCTCGATGAGAAGAAGATATATCATGTTATTATTAGTGCTAACCTTTCAGAACATGAAGAAGAAAGATTATTGAAAGTTCTAAGGAAGCACCGAGCTGCTATTGGATATACTCTTGATGATCTTAAGGGCATTAGTCCAACTCTATGTCAGCACAATATTAATATGGAACCTGATGCTAAACCCGTTGTTGATCACCAACGTCGGTTAAATCCGAAGATGGAACAAGTGGTAAGAACAGAAATATTAAAATTTCTGGAAGCAGGTATAATCTATCCTATAGTGGATAGTAGATGGGTAAGTCTTGTTAATTGTGTCCCTAAGAAAGGAGGTATTTCTGTTGTTCCTAATGATAAGAGTGAACTCATTCCACAAAGAATTGTTACGGGCTATAGAATGGTAATTGATTTTAGAAAATTAAACAAAGCAACTAGAAAAGATCATTACCCTCTGCCTTTTATTGATCAAATGCTAGAAATATTATCTAAGCACACACATTTTGGCTTCCTTGATGGATATTCTGGTTTTTCACAAATACCTGTTTCTCAACCTGATCAAGAAAAGACCACTTTTACTTGTCCTTTTGGAACTTATGCTTATAGAAGTATGCCTTTTGGTTTATGCAATGCACCTGGTACCTTTCAAAGATGCATGACTGCTATATTCTCTGACTTATGTGAAAAGGTTGTTGAGGTTTTCATGGATGAGTTCTCTGTTTATGGGAAGTCTTTTGATGATTGTTAAGGCAATCTTGATCGAGTTTTGCAGAGGTGTGAGCAAACAAATCTTGTCTTGAGTTGGGAGAAGTGCCACTTTATGGTTATTGAAGGTATTGTTTTGGGCCATAAAATTTCTGAAAGAGGTATTGAGGTGGACAAATCTAAGGTTGATGCAATTGAGAAAATGCCATGTGCTAAAGATATCAAAGGTATTCGTAGTTTCCTTGGTCATGCTGGTCTATATAGGGGATTTATTAAAGAGTTTTCTAAAATTTCTAGGCCTCTTACAAATCTTTTGCAAAAGGATATTCCTTTTGTTTTTGATGATGATTGTTTAGAAGCCTTCGAAACCCTCAAGAAAGCCTTATTTTCTGCACCTATTGTTCAACCACCTGATTGGAACTTGCCTTTTGAAATTATGTGTGATGCTAGTGATTATGCTATTGGTGCTGTTCTAGGACAAAGAGTTGATAAGAAACTAAATGTTATTAATTATGCTAGTAAGACTCTAGACAGTTCTCAAAGAAATTATGCTACTACTGAAAAAGAATTTTTAGCAGTGGTGTTTGCTTGTGATAAATTTAGATCTTACATTGTAGATTCCAAAGTAATTGTTCACACTGATCATTCTGCAATAAAGTACCTTATGGAAAAGAAAGATGCCAAACCTAGGCTTATTCGATGGGTTCTCTTGCTACAAGAATTTGATTTGCATATCATTGATAGAAAATGAGCAGATAATTAACCCCGTGGCTGATAACTTGTCTAGGCTTGAAAATATTCTTGATGACCCACAACCTATTAATGATAGTTTACCTCATGAGCAATTAGCCGCAATAAATGTTTCTCATAACACTCCTTGGTATGCTGACTATGCTAATTACATTGTTGCTAAATATTTACCACCTAGTTTCACATACCAACAAAATAAAAAATTCTTCTATGATTTAAGACATTACTTTTGGGATGACCCACATCTTTATAAAGAAGGAGAAGGTGGTATTATTAGACGTTGTGTACCTGAGCATGAACAGGGACCAATCCTACAGAAATGTCACTCCGAAGCTTATGGAGGACATCATGCGGGAGACAGAACAACTCACAAGGTATTGCAATCTGGGTTTTATTGGCCTACTCTCTTCAAGGATGCTCGTAAGTTCGTCTTATCTTGTGATGAATGTCAAAGAATTGGTAATATCGGTAAGCGTCAAGAAATGCCTATGAATTATTCACTTGCTGTTGAACTATTTGATGTTTGGGGATTTGATTACATGGGACCTTTTCCTTCTTCTAATGGGTATACTCATATTTTGGTTGTTGTTGATTATGTTACTAAGTGGGTAGAAGCTATTCCAACTAGTAGTGCTAATCACAACACCTCTATTAAAATGCTTAAGGAAGTTATTTTCCAAGGTTTGGAGTCCCTAGATATTTAATGACTGATGGTGGTTCACACATTATTCATCGTGCTTTTCGTAAAATGCTTGCTAAGTATGATGTTAACCATAGAATTGCATCACCCTATCATCCTCATTCTAGTGGTCAGGTTGAACTTAGCAATAGCGAAATAAAATTAATTTTACAAAAGACTGTCAATATAGGTCCCGGAAGAATTGGTCTAATTAAGAAATTAGATGATGCACTTTGGGATTATAGAACAACATATAAAATTCCTATGGGTATATCTCCTTATAAAATGGTTTATGGAAAGCTTGTCATTTGCCTCTTGAACTAGAACATGAAGCTTATTGGGCAAGTAAAGAACTCAACTATGATTTCAAACTTGCTAGTGAGAAGAGGTTATTTGATATTAGCTCATTAGATGAATGGAGAACCCAAGCTTATGAAAATGCCAAGTTATTTAAAGAAAAAGTTAAAAGATGGCATGATAAAATAATGCAAAAGCGTGAGTTCAAAGTTGGAGAAAATGTTCTTTTGTACAACTCTCGTTTCAGATTCTTTCCAGGAAAACTCCTCTCAAAATGGGAAGGACACTATGTTATCGAGGAGGTTTATTGATCTGGAGCTATCAAAATAAATAATGTTGAAGGTACTAACCCGAAGGTTGTTAATGGGCAACGAATAAAACATTATATCTCAGGTACGCCCATTAATGTTGAAAGCAATATTATCCAAACTATGACACCGGAAGAACACATAAAAGAAACCTTCCAGAACACTCTAGAATCGTGAAAAAGAGGAGGTACATGATACGGTAAGTAAATGGCACTACAAGAAATATGTCAACTTGCGACCATCACTATTGGTCACTGAATGGTCAATGTTTTCCATTTGGGACCTTTTTTTGACCAAAAACAGATGGTCAAAAGCTGGCGGTCGTAAACTGAAATTAATGACCTTCTTCGGGATAAGGTCGTGGAAGGCAATGACCAAAACAAAAGGTTGTTGAACCAATGACCTTTTGTTTTGGTCGCTGGCTGTCTGCCCAAGCCACGTCAAATCTGACGTGGCAAAATAGCGACCAATTGAAAAGGTCGTTACTTAGAATGAGCCCGGTCCAGTTCAGTGTCTATATGGGCCAAGCCCATTAATTTTTTTCTAGCAAGTTGTGTCAGCTACATGGGTCGAGACTAAGAATTCGACCTTTTTATTTTCTAGGACACGGCCTTCTACAGTTCATTTATTTTTTGGGCCTCAAACTTTTTATAGTCCATTTCAATTTTGGGCCTCCATAACAAAGTTGTTCCAGCGACAGTGAAACAGAGGGAATCCAAACAAGCATTTATCTTAAACAACCACGGGTGACAATTTTATTTCTTTCAACACAAGGATTCCTTAAACAACCCCGGGTACAACAGTAGGTACATTCAACAAAGGGCAATCCGAGCACAAGAAGTACATAGGATTGTAGCTACCATTTGTACCAGCAACAGCAGCCGCCTAAAACACAAGGAGGTACTACCAAGGAGCTAAACAAACAACAACCATCCATCATCAATAGGTGACACTAGCAATGAGCGATAGTGGCGACATTTCAGAGACCCCCTCCCCTTGCTGTTGCTTGGCGTGCCACATCACAAGTTGCCCTACACACACAACAAATTCAGATGTTCAAAACAGATCAACATGTTGAGCAGTTAGGGAATCATGGAGAAAATGTTAGTGTGGTACAAGGCGATAGATTACAGGATAAATATTAACAAAAGAAGAATCGTTGAACAAATCATGAGCTATCACTGTATAACTAGCTCAAATGGGCTAGAACTCTATGCTTCTTCTGACTTGAACATCCGGGACCTATACGACAAAACATGAATGAAGGCTAGCCTCTGCAAGTTATCAAACAAAATGGTTAGAAACAAAATAAAAGCAAATCTAACAGTAAGTTAGACCAAGCAAAATGCGACATTTTTATCATTTAAGCATAGAAGGACAAGGTCAACAACATTTCGATATTTGAAAAATGAACCAGAATTTCAATGTTTGAACAGCAAAAAAATAGATACAACAGATCATATGCGATTTAAATCAGCCCCTAAGGACAGACACGTTGACACCAATATTTGGCAACAAATGTAGAAATTGAACCTCATAAACATGCATTGTATCTCAAAGAAGTATACATACTTATCAGGTTTAATTAGCACACAAAAGCCAAATGCTAGTAGCTCATGATTAGTACACAAGACAGGATTCAACAAAGTAAACAAGAAGGTGGCTACAGTACAAAACTAAGCTCATCACACAGAATAAAATGAGTTTAAAAGTAAGCATATGAGTTTTTTTGGCACCACCAGATCAAACATAACAATGCCAATTTGAAAAGTTTCAGCATTATTGCCATATGTTTCCTCGGAATCATACTACAGAGAGAAGGGTTCAGCCTTACGTCTGAACTAGCCTTACATGGTGCAGTACAGATTTCCTTCTGTACCAGTGGACGTTGATGGTGTTCCCTTATTTTTCAGAGGAGGACCCCACATGCAGTGGCTACATAAACAAGAAGCGTCAGCTTAAGTTGCAACTCACAACAGAAACACTTGCAAAAAGCAGGCACTTGGGGTTTGGCAGGAGTACTACCTTATGGATGTCACCCATGAAGTTTGAGAGGAACAAGAGCGCTTCCGTCAGGTTATCTGCAGTATTCCATGTAGAAAAAACATGGCATCTTTAGTACTAATTCAGTCAACCAGAAGAGATGTGTTGAAGTTCGTATGATGTAACTGAACATTACGTTGGCCAAAAGATTTAGAAGATGACGATGGCAATGATGATCCCTAGGTGAGGAGCTGGGAGGTGTAGTTGTTGATGGCGCCAGCGACGTAGTGGCCCTTGACGCCCTCCTCATCCTTGCAGTCCCCTGAGACAACACACAGACCATTATGCTACATTCAGTTTCAGTCCAACAAAACGAAGTGTTGGTTAATTGCTACGTATTGTCGTAGTAGTAGCTGCAGACGTTGTCGGGGACGTCGATGAAGTGGAGCGGCACCGACTAGTAGTACCTGAACCTGACCTTGTCGGCCCAGGAGCAGAGGCCGCTCAGGTTGCCGGTGGCGCCCGACGGCAGCAACTCGTTCACTGCCTTCGCCCCCGCGTCGCTCAGCCGGCCTTCCAAGGGAGCATCATGGTGCGTCGTGGTGCATTCATCTGGAGTCGCAAGTCGGAGTTGTGGGCTGCTGCTTTGCTTCCCCATATAGCACACCAGGTTCTCCTAAGAAAGCGAACTGAAAACACAAAACATGATTAGGGAGTTGGTACATAAGAAGAGGAATTCATGTACGAATGGCATATACAACTAAAAAACAATCAGTCATCACATATTATTAGATTTGCATATTAGATGGCTGCAAGGTAAGTGTTTCTTCATATTAAATAACTAGAATTAACACCCAACAGGATCCATTCCGTGCGCAGGATCCTTTGTATGTGGTCCCCTTTTTTGTTGCTTTATCACATATTCTGGCAGTAAAAAAGGCACTTCATTATCTGAATCTAATATTCAACTAGCCTGAACTTGAACAACAGATTGGGCATAGCGTACTAATCAAGGAGAGACTTGGCATGCACTGACCAAGTCCTGCAGCGTTTTTCAGCATACAGAAATTTCTTTATGTCCAAAGAAGCCCTAAATCATTTCACTTCTTAACTAATTCTTTTTTTGGGAAAAATAAATATTTTGCAGGGCCACTTCTTAACTCTCGTTTCATCAGATGCACTAACAATGTCTAAACTTGATGACCATTTTCAGACCTGTCCTTGAACTAAAGCGTATATTTAGTTAGTCTGAAAAAAAGACCACGCCCAGATTTTGTAGATACAAAGTACCTCGCCACTATGTTGTGAAGTCATAGATTGGCATGGGGTGAGAAGTATGCTATGGCGGCACACGGCACGTGAACCTTCAGTTCACTATTTCAGTTCTCAGTGAGGACATGCTTCTAATGCGCTAGACAAAAGATAGGCCGTCGACAAATTCACCTGTAATGGCAATCAGCACACACTTCTGCGACCTATTTGGGGAGATAAAAACTCATTTGTGAACTCTTAGTGTGAGCAGCACACAAAATTGTAGGTGAACTACACATTCACATTATATGTGACCAAGTTACCAGAAAAATAATAAACTTGTAATACATGAATTATTTTTAAAAAGTGTTCTCACAAATGAGCTATCATGTGTGAAGATTCATGGTTTTCAAGTCAAATGATCAATGTTATGGTAGCATTCATGGCATAGTTTATTTAAATGATATCATATTGTGCACACGGGTGCATCTTGGAATGGCAAATAATGTTGCCTAAGGAAGTTTTCATTTTTTCATGAAAAATTCATTTTCCAATTCCGAGTGCCCAAAATGAGTTTTTTGTGAAGGACCTACCATATATTTGTTGCAAAATTGGACCAAATCAATTTTCTAAAATACTAGACCATATTTAATGCACAATTGACCAAATGGTTGGGTGTCAAAAGTTTTGATCCACCTCTGGTGAAAAAGACAAATTTCCACCGATTCAGTTGGAAGCGGGTCAAATTTGAATTGTAGCTGCCTCATAGTTTGCTCTTTATTTTTTCCAAAAATCATTTCTAGGTATATAAGGGTCTATTTAATAAAAATGCATGGTTTGGTGGTGATACGTTGAGTTTTGGATGGTGGCCGAGAGCCCCAACTCCAGAGCGCGTAAACTCGCATGCTCGCCGCGTGGTCACCGCATGACCGTGGTGTTGCCATGCGTTCTGGGTGGCCTAGGCATGTCTGATGGGTTGGGCACTCCCCCGGTAGGTGTCGGGAAGAAGAAAGCAATAGAAGAATCTCACGAGGAGACTGAACTGATTTCAAACATGAATTAGCACCCAAGTGTTTGACTAGTGGTGGAGAAAATGCACATGGCCAATGGGCCTGAGTTATGACCGAGGATGATCATCTACTAAGAACACTGTCTTGGAAAATTTGCAGCTCAAATGGAGGAGCCTAGGTGTCACTTGCTTTGCAACGTACCACACTGGACAGAAATATGAATGTTGAAGCTAGACTCAAATGAATGAATGGACCGATCTGAAATTTGGAGGAGGATTGATTTGAAATGCCTCCTCACCACCTCCCAAGGGGGTAGTAGTTAGCGTCTTCGTTGATGGTGAGGCAGGTGGCGACCGTTGGCGAAGATGGCTGGAGCCTAGCAAAATTCATTTTAAAAATGATTTTTTGTGAAGAACCTAGCAAATAGTTGTTGCAAAATTGCACCAAATCAATTTTCTAAAATACTAGGCCATATTTAATTTTCAAAATAGTTTACAAATTTCTGCCGATTCAGCTAGAAGCTGATCAAATTTGAAGTGCTTCATAGTTTGTTTTTTATTTTCTGTAAAAATCATTTTAGGTACGCAAGTAGCTATTTAAGTAGAGATCCACCAAGATTTTCACAACATTGAACCTCTAGCTAAGAACGAACATTCCGTCAATTTTGACAGCATTTTGGAATCAGCATAAAAACAGACAAAATCGAAAACCTTTGTATTGTGTTATTATATATGTCATAATTCCAAGAAAATTAACAAAGGTGGAAACGATGAACATTTCTTAGAATGATGATCATTTTTTTAAATTCATGAACATTTTTCGTGAACCTTTTAAGAAAACATCATGCACATTTTTTGAATTTGCAAAATTTTTGTTCCAATTCATGCACATTATTTCAATACATGAACATTTCCTCCAAATAATGAATACTTTTTTAATCCATGAAGATTTTTGCAAAAATATACTTTGTTAAATATTCTGACCATGTTTTCAGTTGAACCGATCTTTTTTAGGTATACATATTTGCCACCTATAAGAATGTTTTCTAGTAGGCTATGGGCCGTCGGCCCACTCGGTGGACCATAGTGTTACAGAAAAAAAAGGAGAGAGAAGGGGAAGCCACGAACGAGTAGGCCCAAGCCCAGGAAGCGCGTATAGTTTAAATAAGTGGAGTGCACTAGGCATCCACAAAACTTGTGGTGGTGTTGTGGTAGAGCCGATGCTCTCTGTAACCCATGGCGTGGGTTCAAGTCCCCGTTGAAGCAATATTTATTTTTTCAGTTTTCTTGTGTCAAGTTGGTAGTTTCTCTCTCTCTCTCTTTGGTGGGCTCTACATGTCGATTCGGTAGCGGGTCCTGCATGTCATTTTGGTGTGGCCAACGAATCATCCCTTTATGTCTGGTTGCTGGTTGTTCCCATTTGTCAGTGTAAAACTAAACTCTAGTGCCATTTAGATACATAAAAGGAAAACGACACATATATATGGCACATAAGCGAAACTGCTTAGGTGTCTGATACATAGACATGACACATATGCGAAACTGCTGAGGTGGACGTCTAAGTATTTCTTTTTTTAGTTTTCTTGTGTCAAGTTAGTAGTTTCTCTCCCTTTCTTTGGTGGGCTCTACATGTCAGTTCGGTAGTGGGTCCTGCATCTCATTTTCGTGTGGCCAACGGGTCATGCCCCTCATGTTTGGTTGCTGGTTGGTCCCATTTGTCAGTGTAAAACTAAAATATAGTGCCATTCAGATACATAAAAGGAAAGCGACACATTGATGTCTACTACGCAACCTTCTCCTTGTAGACGTTGTTGGGCCTCCAAGTGTGGAGGTTTGTAGGACAGTAGCAAATTTTCCTCAAGTGGATGACCTAAGGTTTATCAATCCGTGGGAGATGTAGGATGAAGATGGTCTATCTCAAACAACCCTGCAACCAAATAACAAAGAGTCTCTTGTGTCCCCAATACACCCAATACAATGGTAAATTGTATAGGTGCACTAGTTCGGCGAAGAGATGGTGATACAAGTGCAATATGGATGGTAGATATATGTTTTTGTAATCTGAAAAATATAAAAACAGCAAGGTAGCAAGCGATAAAAGTGAGCGTAAACGGTATTGCAATGCTAGAAAACAAGGCCTAGGGTTCATACTTTCACTAGTGCAAGTTCTCTCAACAATAATAACATAACTGGAGCATATAACTATCCCTCAACATGCAACAAAGAGTCACTCCAAAGTCACTAATAGCGGAGAACAAACGAAGAGATTATGGTAGGGTACGAAACCACCTCAAAGTTATTCTTTCCAATCAATCCGTTGGGCTATTCTTATAAGTGTCACAAACAGCCCTAGAATTTGTACTAGAATAACACCTTAAGACACAAATCAACCAAAACCCTAATGTCACCTAGATACTCCAATGCCACCTCAAGTATCCGTGAGTATGATAATACGATATGCATCACACAATCTCAGATTCATCTATTCAACCAACACATAGAACCTCAAAGAGTGCCCCAAAGTTTCTACCGGAGAGTCAAGACGAAAACGTGTGCCAACCCCTATGCATAGGTTCATGGGCGGAACCCGCAAGTTGATCACCAAAAACATACATCAAGTGAATCACGTGATATCCCATTGTCACCACAGATACGCACGGCAAGACATACATCAAGTTGTTCTCAAATCATTAAAGACTCAATCTGATAAGATTACTTCAAAGGGAAAACTCAATCCATTACAAGAGAGTAGAGGGGGAGAAGAAACATAAGATCCAACTATAATAGCAAAGCTCGCGATACATCAAGATCGTGTTGCTACCTCTTGAGCTTGCGTTGGATTTCCTTGAAGAGGAAAGGTGATGCAGCATAGTAGCGTAAGTATTTCCCTCAGTTTTTGAGAACCAAGGTATCAATCCAAGAGGAGGCTACATGAGTCCCTCGTACCTACACAAAGAAAATAGCTCCTCGCAACCAACGCGAATAGGGTTGTCAATCCTTCACGGTCACTTACTTAGAGTGAGATCCGATAGAGATGATAGATAATATTTTTGGTATTTTTGGTATAAAGATGCAAAGTAAAATAAAAAGCAAAGTAAAAAAGCAAAGCAATAATAAAGTGACGAAGATTAATATGATGGAGATAGACCCGGGGGCCATAGATTTCACTAGTAGCTTCTCTCAAGAGCATAAGTATTTTATGGTGGGTGATTGAATTACTGTTGAGCAATTGACAGAACTGAGCATAGTTATGAGAATATCTAGGTATGATCATGTATATAGGCATCACGTCCGAGACAAGTAGACCGACTCCTGCCTGCATCTACTACTATTACTCCACTAATCGACCGCTATCCAGCATGTATCTAGAGTATTAAGTTAATGAAAAAAGAGTAACGCCTTAAGCAAGATGACATGATGTAGAGGGATAAATTCATGCAATATGATAAAACCCCATCTTGTTATCATCGATGGCAACAATACAATACGTGCCTTGCTGCCCCTACTGTCACTGGGAAAGGACACCGCAAGATTGAACCCAAAGTTAAGCACTTCTCCCATTGCAAGAAAAACCAATCTAGTAGGCCAAACCAAACTGATAATTTGAAGAGACATGCAAAGATAACCAATCATACATAAAAGATTCAAATATTGTTCATAGATAATCTTGATCATAAACCCACATTTCATCGGTCTCAACAAACACACCGCAAAAAGAAGATTACATCGAATAGATCTCCACGAGAGAGGGGGAGAACATTGTATTGAGATCCAAAAAGAGAGAAGAAGCCATCTAACTAATAACTATGGACCCGAAGGTCTGAGGTAAACTACTCACACTTCATCGGAGGGGCTATGGTGATGATGTAGAAGCCTCCGTGGTGGATTCCCCTTCCATGGAGCTCTAACAGGCCCCAAGATGGGATCTCGTGGATCTGAGAAAGTTGCGGCGGTGGAATTAGGTTTTGGCTCCGATCTCGATCGTTTGGGGTGCGAGGTATATATAGGAGGAAGAAGTACGTAGGTGGAGCTTCATGGGGCCCATGAGGGTGGGGGCGCGCCCTAGGGGGTGGGTGCGCCCCCTACCTCGTGCCCACCTCATGGCTTTCTTGACGTAGGGTCCATGTCTCCTATATCATATTCGGTGAGAAAATCACGTTCCCGAAGGTTTCATTCCGTTTGGACTCCTTTTGATATTCCGTTTGTTCGAAACACTGAAATAGGCAAAAAACAACAATTCTGCGC
This sequence comes from Aegilops longissima, assembly GCA_021605205.1. Classification (NCBI taxonomy): domain Eukaryota; kingdom Viridiplantae; phylum Streptophyta; class Magnoliopsida; order Poales; family Poaceae; genus Aegilops; species Aegilops longissima. The sequence continues at coordinate 537,464,855 of CM038678.1, forward strand.
TGGGCCTCCGGTTAATAGGTTAGTCCAAAAAATAATATAAAAGTGGAAAATAAATCCCAATATGGTCCAAAACAGTAGATAATATAACATGGAGCAATAAAAAATTATAGATACGTTGGAGACGTATCAGGCATCCCCAAACTTAATTCCTGCTCGTCCTCGAGTAGGTAAATGATAAAAAAGAATTTTTGATGCGGAGTGCTACTTGGCATAATTTCAATGTAATTCTTCTTAATTGTGGTATGAATATTCACATGCGAAAGATTCAAGATAAAAGTTCATATTGACATAGAAATAATAATACTTCAAGCATACTAACTGAGCAATTATGTCTTCTCAAAATAACACGGCCAAAGAAAGTTCATCCCTACAAAATCATATAGTTTAGTCATGCTCCATTTTCGTCACACAAGAATGCTCTCATCATGCACAACCCTGATGACAATCCAAGCAATTGTTTCATACTTTAGTAATCTCAAACCTATAAACTTTCACGCAATATATGAGCGCGAGCCATGGACATAGCACTATGGGTGGAATAGAATATGATGATGGGGGTTATGTGGAGAATACAAAAAAGGAGAAAGTCTCACGTCAACGAGGCTAATCAACAGGCTATGGAGATGCCCATCGATTGATGTTAATGCAAGGAGTAGGGATCGCCATGCAACGGATGCACTAGAGCTATAAATGTATGAAAGCTCAACAAAAGAAACTAATTGGGTGTGCATCCAACTTGCTTGCTCATGAAGACATAGGGCACTTGAGGAGGCCCATTGTTGGAATATACCCACTAGTATATGAAAGTGACAAAACAAGAGACTCTCTATCATGAAGATTATGGTGCTACTTTGAAGCACAAGTGTGGCAAAGGATAGTAACATTGTCCCTTCTCTCTTTTTCTCTCATTTTTTGTGGGCTTCTTTGGCCTCTTTTATTTTTGGGCTCTTTTGGCCTCATTTATTTTTATAAACTCACATGGGACAATGCTCTAGAAAATGATGATCATCACACTTCTATTTATTTACAACTCAATGATTAAAACTCGATACTAGAACAAAGTATGACTCTATATGAATGCCTCCGGCGGTGTACCGGGATATGCAATGAATCAAGAGTGACATGTAGGAAAGAATTATGAACAGTGGCTTTGGCACAAATACTATGTCAACTACATGATCATGCTAAGAAATATGACAATGATGAATGTGTCATGATGAACGGAATGGTGAAAAGTTGCATGGAAATATATCTCGGAATGGCTATATATGGAAATGCCATAATAGGTAGGTATGGTGGTTGTTTTGAGGAAGATATAAGGAGGTTTATGTGTGAAAGAGCGTATCATATCACGGGGTTTGGATGCACCGGCGAAGTTTGCACCAACTCTCAATGTGAGAAAGGGCAATGCACGGCATCAAGAGGCTAGCAATGATGGAAGGGTGAGAGGCGATAATCCATGGACTCAACATTAGTCATAAAGAACTCACATACTTATTGCAAAAATCTACAAGCCATCAAAAACCAAAGCACTACGTGCATGCTCCTAGGGGTATAGATTGGTAGGAAAAGACCATCGCTCATCCCCGACCGCCACTCATAAGGAGGACAATCAAAGAACACCTCATGTTTCAAATTTGTTACATAACGTTTACCATACGTGCATGCTACGGGACTTGCAAACTTCAACACAAGCATTTCTCAAATTCACAACTACTCAACTAGCACGACTTAGATATTATCACCTCCATATCTCAAAACAATTATCAGGCATCAAACTTTTCTTAGTATCCAACACACTCATAAGAAAGTTTTTTACTATTTTTGTATACCTAGCATAATAAGATTATTTAAGAAAATTACCATGCTATTAAAGACTCTCAAAATAATCTAAGTGAATCATGAGAGATCAATAGTTTCTATAAAACAAATCCACCACCGTGCTCTAAAAGATATAAGTGAAGCACTAGAGCAAAACTATATAACTCAAAAAGATATAAGTGAAGCACAAAAAGTATTCTATCAAATTCCAAATCATGTATGGCTCTCTCAAAAGGTGTGTACAGCAAGGATGATTGTGGTAAACTAAAAAGCAAAGACTCAAATAATACAAGACGCTCCAAGGAAAACACATATCATGTGGTGAATAAAAATATAGCTCCAAGTAAAGTTACCGATGGAAGTAGACGAAAGAGGGGATGCCTTCAGGGGCATCCCCAAGCTTTGAATTTTTGGTGTCCTTATATTATCTTGAGGGTGCCATGGGCATCCCCAAGCTTAGTCTCTTGCCACTCCTTGTTCCATAATCCATCAAAAGATTTCACCCAAAACTTGAAAACTTCACAACACAAAACTCAACAGAAATCTCGTGAGCTCCGTTAGCGAAAGAAAACAAAAGATCACTTCAATGTACTGTAATGAACTCATTCTTTATTTATATTGGTGTTAAACCTACTTATTCCAACTTATCTATGGTTTATAAACTATTTTACTAGCCATAGATTCATCAAAATAAGCAAACAACACACGAAAAACAGAATCTGTCAAAAACAGAACAGTCTGTAGTATTCTGTAACTAACGCAAACTTCTGGAACTTAAAAAAATCAGCAAAAAGAGGAAGCCCTAGGAAATTTGTTTACTGATCAGCAGCAATTGAAATCACTATTTTATCACGTTCTGGCGATTTTTAAGAATTGTTTTTGTGAACCGAAAGTTTCTGGAAATTACAGCAAGATCAAATAACTATCATCCAAGAAGATCCTATAGGTTTAACTTGGCAGAAACACTAATTAAAACATAAAAACACATCTAAGCAGAAGCTAGATGGATTATTTATTCCTAAACAGAAGCAAAAGCAAAAAACAAAAAAATAAAAAAAAATTGGGTTGCCTCCCAACAAGCGCTATCGTTTAACGCCCCTAGCTAGGCATAAGAGCAAGGATAGATCTAGGTATTACCATAATAGTGGTATGGCAAATCATGAAAACTTCTCTCATATTCTCTATGTTCAGCAGCAAGTTTTCTTTGAGGCAAGAAAAAATAATCAAAAGGGCTAAATTTAATGGGACAAAAATCTACAAGCCTTCATTCAAGAGGAAAACCTAGTCCATTATTCTGAATAGCAAAATCATCATTAAGCTCGGAAATTTTATCAACTAGAACATCGGCAGGAACCTTTTTCCTAAGATTTTCATTATAAGCAATATGATCTAAAGATTGTAAACGCATCATGTCTTCTTGATTAAAAAGGATAGCTTCAATGGGAGGATGACTAGCATCTACCCTATAATGCGCAAAGATTGCTTTGGCCTCTTTTATTATAAATCTAAACTCATGAGCCAAACAGATAGTGGCGGCACGCTTAATAGAAGAATGCTCAATATTAGAGAATTCTAAGAAAATTCTTTGTATGCAAGGGTGCATGTTCATAAATTGCCTTTCAAGTTCAACTATAAGCATGGCAATGGCGTCCGCAAGACTACTAGTTATATGAAGAATAGAACATCCCATAGAAGGCAAAGCACCGGCACAAGTAAAGAAATCTTGAATAACTCCTTTTCCAATAATATTACCACTACCAACTCGAATTTTTTTTGTATGCAAGGTAGGGGGTTCTTCAGCAAGAGCTTCAGAAATTTCCATGATATTATTATTGTCCATATCGGCAATAATTTCCCCAAATCCAGACATAACAACAAGCAAGCGAGAAAAAGGCAAACAGAAAAGAGAGGGCGAATAAAACGGCAAGGGTGAAGTGGGGGAGAGGAAAACGAGAGGCAAATGGCAAATAATGTAATGCGAGAGATAAGGGATTGTGATGGGTACTTGGTATGTTTACTTTTGCGTAGACTCCCCGGCAACGGCGCCAGAAATTCTTCTTGCTACCTCTTGAGCTTGTGTTGGATTTCCTTGAAGAGGAAAGGTGATGCAACACAGTAGCGTACGTATTTCCGTCAGTTTTTGAGAACCAAGGTATCAATCCAGTAGGAGGCTACGCGCGAGTCCCTCGTACCTACACAAAGCAAATAGCTCCTCGCAACCAACGCGAATAGGGGTTGTCAATCCCTTCACGGTCACTTACGAGAGTGAGATCTGATAGAGATGATAGATAATACTTTTGTTATTTTTGGTATAAAGATGCGAAGTAAAATAAAAAGCAAAGTAAAACACAAAGCAATAATAAAGTGATGAAGATTAATATGATGGAGATAGACCCGGGGGCCATACATTTCACTAGTGGCTTCTCTCAAGAGCATAAGTATTTTACGGTGGGTGAACAATTATCTGTTGAGCAATTGATGAATTGAGCATAGTTATGAGAATATCTAGGTATGATCATGTATATAGGCATCATGTCCGAGACAAGTAGACCGACTCTGTCTATATCTACTACTATTACTCCACTCATCGACCGCTATCCAAAGATGCATCTAGAGTATTAAGTTAATGAAAACAGAGTAACGCCTTAAGCAAGATGACATGATGTAGAGGGATAAATTCATGCAATATGATAAAAAACCCATCTTGTTATCCTCGATGGCAACAATACAATACGTGCCTTGCTTCCCCATCACACCGGGAGAGGACACCGCAAGATTGAATCCAAAGCTAAGCACTTCTCCCATTGCAAGAAAAACCAATTTAGTAGGCCAAACCAAACTGATAATTCGAAGAGACTTGCAAAGATAACCAATCATACATAAAAGAATTCAGAAAAGATTCAAATATTGTTAGTAGATAATCGTGATCATAAACCCACAATTCATCGGTCTCAACAAACACACCACAAAAAGAAGATTACATCGAATAGATCTCATGAGAGAGGGGGAGAACATTGTATTGAGATCCAAAAAGAGAGAAGAAGCCATCTAGCTAATAACTATGGACCCGAATGTCTGAGGTAAACTACTCACACTTCACCGGAGGGGCTATGGTGATGATGTAGAAGCCCTCTGTGGTGGATTCCCCTCCGGCGGAGCTCCGGAACAGGCCCCGAGATGGGATCTCGTGGATACATAAAGTTACGGCGGTGGAATTAGGTTTTTGGCTCCGTATCTGATCGTTTGGGGGTACGTAGGTATATATAGGAGGAAGAAGTACGTCGGTGGATCTTCATGGGCCCCACGAGGGTGGGGGCGCGCCCTAGGGGGGTGGGCGCGCCCCCTTACCTCGTGCCCACCTCGTGGCTTTCTTGACGTTGGATCCAAGTCTCCTGGATCATATTCGGTGAGAAAATCACGTCCCCGAAGGTTTCATTCCGTTTGGACTCTGTTTTGATATTCCGTTTGTTCGAAACACTGAAATAGGCAAAAAACAACAATTCAAGGTTGGGCCTTCGGTTAATAGGTTAGTCCCAAGAATAATATAAAAGTGGAAAATAAAGCCCAATATGGTCCAAAACAGTAGATAATATAGCATGGAGCAATCAAAAATTATAGATACGTTGGAGACGTATCACGTGCCAAATCAAGAACACGAGAGAGAGAGATCAAACACATAGCTATCGTTACATACCCTCAGCCCCGAGGGTGAACTACTCCCTCCTCGTTATGGAGAGCGCCGGGATGATGAAGATGGCCACCAGTGAGGGTCCCCCCCTTCGGCAGGGTACCGGAACAGGGTCCCGATTGGGTTTTGGTGGCTACAGAGGCTTGCGGCGGTGGAACTCCCGATCTATTCTGTTCCCCGATGGTTTTAGGGTATATTGGTATATATAGGAGGAAGAAATACGTCAGGGGAGCCACGAGGGGCCCACGAGGGTGGAGGGCGCGCCCGGGGGGGTGGGCGCGCCCCGCTGCCTCGTGCCTTCCTCGTTGCTTCCCTTACGTACACCCCAAGTCTTCTGGATTGCTTCTGTTCCAAAAATAACTTTCCTGAAGGTTTCATTCCGTTTGGACTCTGTTTGATATTCCTTTTCTGCGAAACACTGAAACAAGGGAAAAAACAGAAATTGGCACTGGGCTCTGGGTTAATAGGTTAGTCCCAAAAATAATATAAAAGTGCATAGTAAAGCCCATAAAACATCCAAGATGAATAATATAATAGCATGAATACTTCATAAATTATAGATACGTTGGAGACGTATCAGCATCCCCAAGCTTAATTCCTGCTCGTCCTCGAGTAGGTAAATGATAAAAGAAATAATTTATGAAGTGTGAATGCTAGCAGGTGAACAAGTTTGATCAATGATAATTTCAATCACCTTTTCTAGCATCATCATATGTCATAACATTAGCTCAACTCATAGAAATTTTCATGATCAAGTAACAAACTATTCACATGTTAAAGTATAGATCATAAACTTTCTTGAAAACTAACAAACCGTGTTATTAGTCATCAAAAAATTACAATTCATCTTATTTTCAGGAAGAGTCTATGTCAGAGCTTTGATTCAGCAAACTTTACATACTCAACTATCATTTAATCTTCCATGATTGCTACCACTCAAAGCATATTTTTAGAACAAATAGTATTCATCGAACACAGAGAAAGATAGGGGCTTAATGTTTCGCCTCCCAACCTTTTACCTCAAGGGTAATGTCAACAGTAATAATTCATGCTCAAATATATTTGAATGGCCATATATGCCTAGATCTTTCCATCACATGATGCTTGCCAACTAAAGAGTAGGTTGGAATGAGAAGAAATACTACTAACTCTTGCACAAAAGTAAAAGATAGGCCCTTCGCAGAGGGAAGCAGGGGTTTGCAGAGGTGCCAGAGCTCGAAGCAAAAACAGAGATGAAAATAATTTTGAGAGATATGCTTTCATTGTCAACATAACGACCAAGAGTTCCCAATATCTTCCATACTACATAAGTTATAAGCGGTTCCCAAACAGAAAGGTAAAGGTTTTACTCCCCCTCCACCAACAATCACACTCCACGGCTTGTCCGAAACAACGGGTGCCATCCAACTATCAACAAACCTGGGAGAGTTTTGTTTGCAATTAATTTTGATTTGATTTCGATCTTCTGATCATGGGACTGGCCATCCCAGTTACCAGCCATACTGCTAGCCCCTAGTCGCTACATGAGCGATTCGGGCATACAAAACAGATTATTATTTGAAGGTTTAGAGTTTGGCACATGCAAATTTACTTGGAACGGCAGGTAAATACCGCATATAGGTAGGTATGGTGGACACTCATGGAAGAAACTTGGTTCAAGGAATTTGGATGCACAAGCAGTATTCCCGCTTAGTACAGATATTTTGGCTAGCAAAGGATTCTAAATAGCAAGCACCACATGTTAGAGGATCCATAACAATATAACTTCTATACAAATATACCCAAGCATAACTCATTATGCTGTCTTCCTTGTCCAACTTCAACTAATTTGCTCAGGTGTGAAAATAATTAATGGGGCTCACAATCATAGAAGATGTCCAAGATAGTATATTTATATGTTAAATCTCTCTTCCTTCAATATTATTTCATGAATTGTTCAAGTGACCAATACAATGTTTGCTAACCTTCAATAAATTTACCACCTCTACTTCTTATATGTGAAGGCATTACTCCCCATGGGAAAGGCATATGAAACATATATAATTTCAGATTTATGACATTCAAATCATTCAACCATTTACTCAAAGGATATAAGTGAAGCACACGAGTAAATGACAAACTACTCCAAAAAGATGTATGTGAAGATCAATGAGTAGTTAAATAATTATGTAGCTATGTGAAGACTCTCCCATTTAATAATTTCAGATCTTGATATTTCATTCAAATAGAAAGCAAAACAAAATAAAACGACATTTCAAGGATAGCACAACTCTTGTGAAGAAGCAAAAACTTAGGCTCAACCGATACTAACCGATAATTGTTGAGGAAGAAAGGTGGGATGCCTACCGGGGCATCCCCAAGCTTGAATGCTTTAGACTTCTAGAAATATTATCTTGGGGTGCCTTGGGCATCCCCAAGCTTGAGCTTTTGTGTCTCCTTAATTCCTCTCATATCACAGTCTCCCTAAATCTCAAAAGCTTCATCCACACAAAACTCAAAAAGGACTCGTGAGATAAGTTAGTAAACCAATGCAAAAACCTTATCATACTATACTGTAGAAAATCACTAAAATTATTATTCAACATTGCATATTAAATTTCTTTGCATATTTAATACTCTATCCTCAAATAGAATCATTAAACAAGCAAACATATGCAAACAATGCAAACATAACAGCAATCTGTCAAAACAGTACAGTCTGTAAAGAATGCAAGATTCATCATACTTCCCTAACTCCAAAAATTATGAAAGAAAATTACCACTGTAGTAAATTTATCAGATCTTATTATGCAAAAGGTTTCAACATTTTATCACATTCTGACTTTTCTAGGTAATTTTTTCAACAGCGGTAAACTTTCTGTTTTGAAACAGCAACATGTAGACTTGTAAAATAAGCATGGTAAAGGCTATCCTTGACATTTTTATTGAAAATAAAGATTAAAAACAATATTCTAAGTAACATCAAGCAATTAATAAAAAAATAAATTGACGCTCCAAGCAAAACACATATCATGTGGTGAATAAAAATATAGCTCCAAGTAAAGTTACCGATGAACGAAGATGAAAGAGGGGATGCCTTCCGGGGCATCCCCAAGCTTAGGTTCTTGGTTGTCCTTGAATATTACCTTGGGGTTCCTTGGGCATCCCCAAGCTTAGGCTCTTGCCACTCCTTATTCCATAGTCCATCGAATCTTTACCCAAAACTTGAAAACTTCACAACACAAAACTTAACAGAAAATCTCGTGAGCTCCGTTAGCGAAAGAAAACACCACTTCAAGGTACTGTAATGAACTCATTATTTATTTATATTTGTCTAATATCTACTGTACTCCAACTTCTCTATGGTTCATACCCTCCGATACTACTCATAGATTCATCAAAATAAGCAAACAACACAATGAAAACAGAATCTGTCAAAAACAGAACAGTCTGTAGTAATCTGTATCAAACGTATACTTCTGGAACTCCAAATTTTTTAAAATAAATTGGTGGACCTGAGGAATTTTTTCTAGTAATCATATTCAAAAATAATAAACTAAATAGCACTCTCCAGTAAAAAGTTGAAGCTGATCTCGTGAGCGCTAAAGTTTCTGTTTTTTTACAGCATGATCATAAAGACTTCACCCAAGTCTTCCCAAAGGTTCTACTTGGCACAAACACTAATTAAAACATAAAACCACATCTAAACAGAATATATATGGATTATTTTTTACTAAACATAACCAAAAAGCAAGAAACTAAAATAAAATTGGGTTGCCTCCCAACAAGCGCTATCGTTTAACGCCCCTAGCTAGGCATTATGATTTCAATGATGCTCACATAAAAGATAAGAATTGAAACACAAAGAGAGCATCATTAAGAATATGACTAGCACATTTAAGTCTAACCCATTTCCTATGCATAGGTATTTTTTGAGAAAACAACTTATGGAAACAATAATCAACTAGCATAGGAAGGCAAAACAAGCATAACTTCAAGATTTTAAGCACATAGAGAGGAAACATGATATTATTGCAATTCCTACAAGCATATGTTCCTCCCTCATAATAATTTTCAGTAGCATCATGAATGAATTCAACAATATAACCAGCACCTAAAGCATTCTTTTCATGATCTACTTGCATAGAAAATTTACTACTCTCCACATAAGCAACATTCTTCTCATTCAGAATAGTGAGAGTATCATAAGAGACTTGAATACTATAAATTGTTTCCACATTAAAAGAGTAATGTTCAAAAAAAGGGTAATCATAATCATGACAAGTTTTATTAATATAATCATCACTACTTTTTATAGCATAATTTTCATCACAATAATCATCATAAGTAGCAACTTTGTTCTCGTCATAATCGATTGAAACCTCTTCCGAAATAGTGGATACATCACTAAATAAACTCATGACCTCTCCAAATCCAGTTTCATAAATATTATAAAGATTCAACATCCTCCAAAATAGTGGGATCATTACTTCCTAAAGTTGACACTCTTCCAAACCCACTTTCATCAATATAATCATCATAGGTAGAAGGCATGCTATCATCATAACAACTTTGCATATCAAAACTTGGGAGGCAAAAAATATCATCATTATTAAACATAGCATCCCCAAGCTTGGGACAAACATTAATTGCAGCAAATATATTCTCAAATATGTCATCCTCATCAAACATAGCTTCCCCAAGCTTGGGCCTTTTCATATCATAAGCATAATGTGACGCCCCCGATTTAATCGTACACTAATCATGCACGCAAATGTGTACGATCAAGATCAGGGACTCACGGGAAGATATCACAACACAACTCTAATACATAAATAAGTCATACAAGCATCATGATACAAGCCAGGGGCCTCGAGGGCTCGAATACAAGTGCTCGATCATAGACGAGTCAGCGGAAGCAACAATATCTGAGTACAGACATAAGTTAAACAAGATTGCCTTAAGAAGGCTAGCACAAACTGGGATACAGATCGAAAGAGGCGCAAGCCTCCTGCCTGGGATCCTCCTAACTACTCATGGTCGTCGTCTGCGGGCTGCACGTAGTAGTAGGCGCCTCCAGTGTAGTAGTCGTCATCGACGGTGGCGTCTGGCTCCTGGGCTCCATCGTTTGGTCGCAGCAACCAGGTAAAGAAAGGGGAAAAAGGGGGAACAAGGCAACCGTGATTACTCATCCAAAGTACTCGCAAGCAAGGAGCTACACTACATATGCATGGATATATGTGTAAAGGGCCATATCGTGGACCGAATCTGCAGAATGCCGAATAAGAGGGGATAGCTAATCCCGTCAAGACTACGCTCGCAACCTCCGTCTTGCAGCATGTAGCGTAGAGTAGTCTGAAGTCCTCCAAGTAGCATCGCATAGCATAATCCTACCCGCGATCCCTCCTCATTGCCACGATAGAGAGCGATCACCGGGTTATATCGCACTTGGAAGCGTGTTTTATTAAGTATCCGGTTCTAGTTGTCATAAGGTCAAGGTACAACTCCAAGTCGCCCTGTTATCAAGATCACGGCTATTCGAATAGATTAACTTCCTGCAGGGTGCACCACATAACCCAACACGCTTGATCCCATTTGGCGGACACACTTTTTGGGTCATGCCCGCCGCTGAAGATCAACACGCCGCAGCCCCACCTAGGCACAACAGAGAGGTCAAGACGCCGGTCTAAACCTAAGCGCGCAGGGTGCGGGCCCATCACCCATAGCACACCTGCACGCTATGAGGGCGGCGAAGCGTAACTAGCCCCTTAATACAAGAGCAGGCTTACGTTCCAATTCAGCAGGCCGATCGGTCACGACGTCACGAAGTGCCGGCCGATACCACGACGCCGAGTGCCAATAACTGTCCAGCGAGTTGGTTAGTGTGTATAGACCAAATGGCCGACTCAGATCAAATACCAAGATCTCGTTAAGCGTGTTAAGTATCCATGACGCCGACCAGGCCAGCCCACCTCTCTCCTAGGTGGTCTCAACCTGCCATGTCGCTCCGCCACAAAGTAACAATCGGGGCGTCGGGAACCCGGGCCCACCTCTACCGGGATGGAGCCACCTGTCCTTTCAGCCCCATCTCCGAACAGTATCACGTGTAATGTAATAGTGTAAAGTATATAGTATATACCGTGATCACCTCCCAAGTGATCACAGCCAAAGAGTATAGCATGGCGGACGGACAAGAGTGTAGGGCCACCGATGGAACACTAGCATCCTATACTAAGCAAGAGGATAGCGGTAAAGGTAACAACAGAGTAGCAAGGACAGGCTATGCAGCAATATAGGATTAGCGAAAGCGATGTCGTGATCAGCGAGTTGATGGTCAACTGACCAGTGGGTCCCATCGGTCAAGGATACATTTTAATTAATGATTAATTAAACTAATCATAATTAATTAGGGGGGTGGGCCCCACTATCATTGTCTGATTAATTAACTAACAGTTAATTAGGTTAATCTAATTGTGATTAATTAACTTAATTAATTCGTTAATTAATTAATTAATTTAATTACTATTATCTACTTATTTATTATTATTATTATTATTATTCTTAATTCTCCTTTTTCTTAATCGTTCTAGGGCTGGGCCCCACATGTCTGTGGCCCAGAGGAGCCAATAGCGTTTGGGCGTGGCAGGTGTAGGGCGCACCAGCAAGCTTCGCTCGCAGGCGTGACCAAGCTGGGGAGGCAGGCGGTCACCGAAGGGGACGCGGCGGAGAGCAGCAGGCGGCGCCGAGTGGGCTGCGCCAGAGGGGAGTGGGTGTGGCTGTGGGAAGAAGGCGCGGGAGGTCTACGCGCCACGGGCCGAAGCGGCGCGCCAAGGCCGTGGTAAGAGGGCGAAGACGCGTCTTGTGGCAAGACTGTGGCAAAGCGATGAGGGCGCGAAGGCCTGGGTTGGCTGGTGCGGCTGTCCGCGGGCGACGTCAGGTGGCGGAACCGAGCGAGGGGAGAGGGCGCGACCATGGCAGAGAGAGGAGGAAGGGGGAGCTCATAGAGGAGGAGTAGGGCACGGGCAGTGGGCTCGGGGAAGCTTGGGGTGGTCGATGGGGACGACGCCGCGGAGCGGGAGGCAGGCCGGCGGGGAGGGGGACGGGGACGACGGCGTTGACGGAGAGGGGCGACGTGGCTTGTTGGAGCCGGCGAGGGAGAGTCGCGGAGGCAGCTACGAGGCCCGGCGACGGCGTGGCGGCGACGCAGGTACTCCCCGGCTCCGATCCAGCGGCGTGGGAGTCGAAGGCGAGGCGAGCGGAGGTCCAGGGCACGGGGTGCGGCGAGTCGTGGCCAGTGGCGATGGGCGTCGAGGGCGACATGGTCTAGCGGCGGCGTCGGTGGTTCGTCCCCATCTCGATCCAAATCGGGATCGAGAGGGGGGAGACGAGGGAGTGAGAGGGGAGACGAGTGGGGGAAGTGGGGTCGTGGGAGGTTAGGGTTTCGGGGTCCAGGGGATAAGGGAGAGTGGGGGCGGGCCGACATGGGCCGGTGGGGAAAGTGGGCCAAGCAGCCCAGGAGGGGTCTGCCCCTCGCCCCATTTGTTTTGTTTTGTTTTGTTTTTCTTTTTCTTTGTTTTCCCTTTTTCTTTTTTTTAAATGTTTAGCACCTAATTGATTTTTATAATATAGGGGAGCTAGCTCACAAATTGTTGTGCATTAGATCCTAGCACCAAAAACTAGTTTGGGTGAAATACTATTTCATATTAGATTTAGATTAATTAAAAGGTTATTAAATAATGTATTCAGCCACTGTTTGAGATTGTTTAGATGACTTATCATATTTCAACAATGTTGTTTACGATTTTATCCTAGCCTCTGATTTATCTACTATTTATTGAACATTTTAGTTTTTAAGTTTGAAAACTTTTGTTGTTTGCCTTTAATTAAATTTTGAATTTGAATCGTTTTGAACTAACGCGAGATTAGCAACAGTAATCATGGCGACGTGGCATCATTAGTAGAAGGTTACTGTAGCTTAATTATCCGGGCGTCACAATTCTCCTCCACTACAAGAAATCTCGTCCCAAGATTTAAAAGGGGTGCAAGGGGGGAAAGTTTTGGTTACGAAATTCTAGCGAGTGTTCCCAGTCTTGGTTGCTCTTCTCGAAGAGGTCGATCCATTACATTGATGTCTTCATTTCTCTACTTCAGGTCATCATGATCAAGTCGTCATCCTTTCTTCGGGATTCCATCGTACTTACGTAAAAATAAAGGGTGGGTATTCCGGGGGAACGAACCTCTGCAAAGGTTAACTATCCGGTCAATAACATCGGGGAAGGTGGTGGGAAGTAACTCTCGAATTGAAACTTAAGAAAGTATCGAGAGCAAAGTAAGGAGGTATCATGGGAAGTTTCGAGCGGGCAGGCAATCGTTTGATGCCTGTTACAAGGCGTGAAAGGGGTTCAAAGCAACGGGAATAAGTATTGTGTCTGATACCAGAATAGATCACTAGGAAGGTGGCTCGTGATCCTTCATACGAAGCCAAGCGTGAGGAATAGCTTTAGGAACAGGGGGTATAGGAAAGTCAGGTTTCGATCCTGGGACCCGTGGGTTATGGGCCCACCATGTGGGTTAAAAGTAGAAAGAGGGGTGATGTCTTGCACGATCATGTAAGCAAGGCATGTCAGAGAATAACCGGTCAGTTATGTTGGCAACAACGTTGGTACCAAGGGCGAGGGACGAAGAGAACCATTTTCCCGCTCGTTGCAACGAGGCGGACCAGTAGGCAAAGTTCTCGTCCATCAGCGGTTACCGGAATGTCATCATCAAAAGTAACAGGGTCTTTCTGACAGAGTTGTACACTGAGGTGTTTACAAAAGCAGGAGAATATTACTGCTAGATCATATAGACCTCAAGAAAGGTTAAACCAAACAATGGAAAGGAGGATATGATTACCAGATTTAAACAGAGCAATGGAAGAAACATGTGTTTAAACACATATTTCAAGGGTATATCCTTCCCAAGGACAAACAGAGCATGATATCCGTGACAAGATATAATGTAGAAAACCCTTTAGGTAAGGGGAGAGAAATTTCATGACATTACCCATACAATGGTGTTTGGATAATTGAGCAAGAATCATTTAGGATTGGGCTTCAAATGTTTCTGTTAAAATCCGGCGTTCCACGGACATGCTTCGAGATAGCATTGACATGGTTTTCAAGCAAGGTTCGGATTTTGAATACTCAAAGGATTCATCGGGAACAACTTATAGAATAAGTCTTACAATTTTCCTCATGGAAGAATGGCTAACCTTGCTAATAAGGAAACTATAACAGCAAGTCAACCGGCCAGGTGTGCTGGGCATGCCATCACCTTACCGGGTCATAAAAGACCAGTGTTATAACTCTTGGAAAAATGTTCCAACCATCATATATGACCGAGATTCAGATCTGATTGGTGTTAGGATACCTCAAACTCACGATGCTTGAGGAGAAAAGGTGCGATACAAATTGACGAGATGACATCGAAGATTCTCGGGAGATGCACTTATGGAAGCTAGTTCCGAAACAAGAGTTCATCGGTAAACCAACGAGAGGATGAGGAGGTGGCTAATGGAATCAGCGACAATTCATCGAGATTAACAAAAGATGGATTTCCGCAATTATGTGAACAAGGAGATAACATTTGTCAGATCAAATGGTATAATGATGTATGCTCGAGGAAAACATACACAATTAAACATTGGTTGAAAGGTGCACCCGAAATATGGGCTGGGTTGCACAACCAACGTCGGAATGGTGATTCAATAATCAAATGTCTAATAATGAACGGCCGACCATTAACTTCAAAGCAATAGGGTTGCTAGAAGGGCAGAATTCAAACAGCACCGTTCACTTGTTGGTACACTGGTTGGAGTCAACACGAGGACCAAGAAAGAATGGTGATGGTGGGAAGCATCACTGTATCACAAATTCTTAAGAGGTGGTGTAATTCTCACAACATTGATGACATAAGAGATGGTAATGTTCCGAGTAAAGGAGAACAATTGCTGGATGGCAGGGAACTCAAGGTACAACACCAAACACGAACAAGCTGTGTTGGTGGGAAGGTAATAAAGTGGTCGATGATAATAGAATTCATCGAGGGCAAGGATGGTATTTCTCATCATGAATTCAATTGATACCCTACAAGATCTCAGAATGCTGATGATGATCATGACACATTTGTCGAGAGGTTTCGAGAAGATGTAACTGATCGGTGATGACATCAAGTCATCTGAATGATGAAGCAAAAAGTTATTGGAACCATGGGTACGACACAAACTCGAAATAAAGCTTGTTGTTCAAGGACAAACGATATGACGAGGAAGATCACGGAAGGTTAGCTTACCATCTAAATCTGTGCTCCGGAAAGAGGGGCCAGGTAGCACAGTTTAAAAGTTGCATGATAATGATATAGCCGATCAGGCTAGCAATGACTTGAAGGATTAATAAACTCATAAGCAATGAAGAATACTTAGAGTTATTGAGTCGAAGTGCGGAATGGATTCACTTATCAGCGTTCTCGGTTGACGACAACCCAGAACCCAGGAAAATTGGAATCGGTGAGAAATAACAGTTGATGAAGAACCCATAAGAAGTTATGTAGTTCCATGATATTCTCGCGCTACCAGAGGGTATACTCAAGGGTAGAGCGGGATAGAGGTTGGAGAATTGAAATCATTTGCAGAAGGCAAGCACTTAAACTTGTCCAAGAAGTGGGATCAAATAAGAACAATATGGTCGAAACCACGGTCGCAAAAGATCAAGCATAGATAAGAGAAGAAGTTATAACAAGGGGATTATTATTACTACGAGAAGCTTCCATGATAAGTTCCACCTCGGGTCCATGGGCATGAACACAAAGTTCAAGGTCGACTCCCACTTCTCCAAAGCATAACCTTACATTCACTTCTCGTTTCAATAATGGCATTAGTGTTGAAAGTTTTACGTGGTGAAATACCAGATGAGTATGACCCGTGAAAACTTCTGAGTTCACACATAGTAAGGAAGGCATAGGTTCAACCCATCAGGGCATCTTACGAACATATACCACAAACTTCGGGGTAAATAATACAAGCTCGAAAGTAGGGCATTGTTCAAAGGCAGATGATACAATTTACCAAAGGCATTATATACCCATGGAAAGGCTCTCAAGGTTATTCAATATGAAGGACACAGTCGGATAAAATCCAACAAAGGAACCGATGGTCCACAAGGAATCTGATGTGAGCATCGGTACTCAAACAGAGGAAGAAGAATGCACGGGCATCATATTATAGAACCTCTGAATAATTCGATGCTTAGATAACAAAGGAATTTTGATTTCCAAATCAAGGGATCAGAAGCAGTCGCTTTGATCAAGGATGGATAAGTTGGATAGACCAGAGGCACAATTGACGACAAATAGTTAGGTCAAGAACCAGCTCATGTTCAAAAATGATGTCTGAGCCGGAAAGATAATTTAGAAGGGTTGATAGATGATTCTGTGCATTTGCACACATGTTGAATCAATAGGATCAAAATGAAGGTGTCAAAAGATACTAGCGAATATTGCCAGATATATGGGAAGCACCCATAATGCAAGTATACAAGTATTTGCAGAGCAATAAAGTCTGCTAAGGATTTTCGGAGGATTGAATAGTATTTCAAAGACTTTTGTGAAACACCTGAACAACTGGGGATGAGCGGTTACTCGGAAAGTGCGAGAAATTACTCTTAGGGGTATTCAGGTGGCAAGGAACTGCAAGGCAGTAGGCACAAAATATTCTCAGGGTATCTTGTAATAACAAGATCGACCGGGTATAAAGTAAGAACGACAGGTTTAAGTATTTATTCATAGGGAATTGTAGAAGCAATGGGCACAAGGTCTCGAGAGAATATCGGAAGGTATCTTCAGAATCCTTCGGTGCACCAAGTAATCATCCGGACTGAAGAGGCTCTCCGGGAGAAAGTATTATCGAGAACCTAGAGTCAGAGTTAGTAAAAATCGTTTAACCCGAGTAGAAGAGAGTTCAGAGTCCCAGAGTAAAGATCGAGGAGTAAAAGATCCTAATACCACCCAATGGCGACGTGGGCCCATGGGCCGCACAGCCATGTTAGTAAAAGTTTTGAAAAGTCTAGACTCGACTTCGGCCAAGGAGTTGGAAGGGGGATTCCTACATGCAGTCGGCTCTGATACCAACTTGTGACGCCCCCGATTTAATCATACACTAATCATGCACGCAAATGTGTACGATCAAGATCAGGGACTCACGGGAAGATATCACAACACAACTCTAATACATAAATAAGTCATACAAGCATCATAATACAAGCCGGGGCCTCGAGGGCTCGAAATACAAGGCTCGATCATAGACGAAGTCAGCGGAAGCAACAATATCTGAGTATAGACATAAGTTAAACAAGATTGCCTTAAGAAGGCTAGCACAAACTGGGATCAGATCGAAGAGGCGCAGGCCTCCCGCAGGATCCTCCTAACTACTCCGGTCGTCGTCTGCGGGCTGCACGTAGTAGTAGGCGCCTCCGGTGTAGTAGTCGTCATCGACGGTGGCGTCGCCCTGGGCTCCATCGTCTCGTCGCAAACAACCGGGTAAAGAAAGGGGAAAAGGGGAACAAGGTAACCGTGAGTACTCATCCAAAGTACTGCAAGCAAGGAGCTACACTACATATGCATGGATATATGTGTAAAGGGCCATATCGGTGGTGAACTGCAGAATGCGGAATAAGAGGGGATAGCTAATCACGTCGAAGACTACGCTCGCAGCCTCCGTCTTGCAGCATGTAGCGTAGAGTAGTCCAAGTCCTCCAAGTAGCATCGCATAGCATAATCCTACCCGCGATCCCTCCTCATTGCCACGATAGAGAGCGATCACCGGGTTACATCCGCACTTGGAAGGGTGTGTTTTATTAAGTATCCGGTTCTAGTTGTCATAAGGTCAAGGTACAACTCCAAGTCGCCCTGTTATCAAGATCACGGCTATTGAATAGATTAACTTCCTGCAGGGTGCACCACATAACCCAACACGCTTGATCCCATTTGGCTGGACACACTTTTTCGGGTCATGCCCGCCGCGGAAGATCAACACGTCGCAGCCCCACCTAGGCACAACAGAGAGGTCAAGACGCCGGTCTAAACCTAAGAGCACAGAAGGTCGGGCCCATCGCCCATAGCACACCCTGACGCTATGAGGGCGGCGGAAGCAAAACTAGCCCCTTAATACAAGAGCAGGCTTACGTTCCAATTCAAGCGCCGCCGCTCGATTCTTGACGTCACGAAGTGCTTTGGCTGATACCACGCCGAAAGTGCCCATAATCTGTTCCAGCGTAGTTGGTTAGTGCGTATAGACCAAATGGCGGACTCGGATCAAATACCAAGATCTCGTTAAGCGTGTTAAGTATCCATGAACGCCGACCAGGGCCAGGCCCACCTCTCTCCTAGGTGGTCTCAACCTGCACTGTCGCCCGCCACAAAGTAACGATCGGGGCCGTGGGAACCTGGACCCCCTCTACCGGGATGGAGCCACCGTCCTTTCAGCCCCATCTCGAACAGTATCACGGTAATGTAATAGTGTAAAGTATATAGTATATACCGTGATCACCTCCAAGTGATCACAGCCCGAAGAGTATAGCATGGCGAGACGGACAAGAGTGTAGGGCCATCGATGGAACACTAGCATCCTATACTAAGCAAGAGGATAGCGACTAAAGGTAACAACAAAAGAGTAGCAAGGACAGGCTATGCAGCAATATAGGATTAATCGAAAGCAAGTAACATGCTACACTACTCTAATGCAAGCAGTATATAGAAGAATAGGCGATATCTGGTGATCAAGGGGGGGGGGGGCTTGCCTGGTTGCTCTGGCAAGAGAGAGGGGTCGTCAACTCCGTAGTCGTACTGGTAGCAGCGTCGTCGCTCTTGGTGTCTAGCGGAAGAAGAGGGGGGAAGAAACAATGAATACAATGCAAACAGATGCATAACGATGTATGACAAGTCAAGTAACGGCGCTAGGGGTGCCCTAACGCGGTATGAGGTGATACCAGTGAAGGGGGGAAGCATCCGGGAAAGTACTCCCGGTGTTTCGCGTTTTCGGGCATAGGAGCCAGAGGGGGAAAGTTGTGAGTTCGATAGGTTAGGGGGGTGTGGCGGACGAACAGGTTGCGTATCCGGAATCGCCTCGTCGTTCTGAGCAACTTTCATGTTGAAAACATTTTAATCCGAGTTACAGATTAAAAGATATGATTTTCTAAAGATTTTATTAATTTCTAGGATTTAATTAATTATTTAATTAATTCGAAAATGATTTAATGACATCAACATGATGTCATGTCGACATCGGCGATCAATGAGTTGATTGGTCAACCTCACCGATGGGTCCCATTGGTTAGTGACACATTTTAATTAATGATTAATTAAACTAATCATAATTAATTAGGGGTGGGCCCCATTGTCATTGTCGATTAATTAACTAACGATTAATTAGGTTAATCTAATTGTGATTAATTAACTTAATTAATTCGTTAATTAATTAATTAATTAATTTAATTATTATTATCTATTTATTATTATTATTTTAATTCTCCTTTTTCTTAATCGTTCTGGGTGGGCCCACATGTCTCTGTGGCATGTGAGGGGCCATAGCATTTGAAGCGGTGTGTGGCGCTTCTGAAGCGGCCTTCGCCATCGCAGGCGTGTGAGGTTGGGAGGCAGGCGGTCACGAAGGGGGGCCATGGGAGCAGCAAGGCGGCCGGAGTGGGCCGCGGAGGGGGAGTGGCTGTGGCTGTGGGAAGAGGGCGGGAAGGTCTACACGGCCCATGGCCAGCGGGCGTGGCCAAGGCCGTGGTAAGCGAGGACGTTAGCGTCTTGTGCTGCGCCTGCTGTGGCAAAGTGATGGGCGCGAGCGCCACGCGGTTGGCCGGGTGCGGCTGTTCGCGGGCGACGTCAGGTGGCGGAACCGAGAACGGGGAGAGGGCGCGACCACGCAGAGAGAGGAGGAAGGGGGAGCTCACAGAGGAGGATTAGGGCACGGGCAGTGGGCTCGGGGAAGCTTGGGGTGGTCGATGGGGACGACGCCGCGGAGCGGGAGGCAGGCCGGCGGGGAGGGGGACAGGGACGACGGCGTTGACGGAGAGGGGCGACGTGGCTTGTTGGAGCCAGCGAGGGAGAGGCGCGGAGGCAGCTACGAGGCCCGGCGACGGCGTGGCGGCGACGCAGGTACTCCCCGGCTTCGATCCAGCGGCGTGGGAGTCGAAGGCGAGGCGAGCGGAGGTCCATGGCACGGGGGTGCGGCGAGTCGTGGCCAGTGGCGATGGGCGTCGAGGGCGACAGGGTCTAGCGGCGGCGTCGGTGGTTCGTCCCCATCTCGATCCAGATCGGGATCTAGAGGGGGGGAGACGAGGGAGTGAGAGGGGAGACGAGTGGGGGAAGTGGGGTCGTGGGAGGTTAGGGTTTCGGTGTCCAGGGGATAAGGGAGAGTGGGGGCGGGCCGACATGGGCCGGTGGGGAAAGTGGGCCAAGCAGCCCAGGGGGGTCTGCCCCATCCCCCCATTTGTTTTGTTTTGTTTTTTTCTTTGTTTTCCCTTTTTTCTTTTTTTTAAATGTTTAGCACCTAATTGATTTTTATAATATAGGGGAGCTAGCTCACAAATTGTTGTGCATTAGATCCTAGCCCCAAAAACTAGTTTGGGTGAAATACTATTTCATATTAGATTTAGATTAATTAAAAGGTTATTAAATAATGTATTCAGCCACTGTTTGAGATTGTTTAGATGACTTATCATATTTCAACAATGTTGTTTACGATTTTATCCTAGCCTCTGATTTATCTACTATTTATTGAACATTTTAGTTTCTAAGTTTGAAAACTTTTGTTGTTTGCCTTTAATTAAATTTTGAATTTGAATCGTTTTGAACTAACGCGAGATTAGCAACAGTAATCATGGCGACGTGGCATCATTAGTAGAAGGTTACTGTAGCTTAATTATCCGGGCGTCACACATAATCACTCTCATCATTAATAGTATGGATAGCACCAATAGTATAGCAATTATCATATTCTTCCAAGAAAATGCCAAAAAGATTTTCAAGATCATAAGAAGTACCACTATCTTCCCAATCATAATCATCACAACAAGCAATAGGCACAACGAGATCATCAAGTGCATCATCTTCCACAATTATTTTTGATTCATTTTCATGAGGCACAACAATAATAGGAACAACATTATTTGGGAGAGATATCTTTTTACCTCTCTTCCTTTTTCTTTTCTTCTTCTTCACCACATCTTGTGTGGGTTCAATCCTCTTTTTGGAGCTCCTTATTAATGAGATTGGTTGAATAGAAGGCTCCTCCTCGTTACCTGATTCATCATAAGAAATAATAGGAGAATATTGGGAAGTCTCTTCCCTTTCATTAGTATTCTCTTCATCTTCTATTTGTTTTCTTTTCTTTATGTGTTTGGCAATATAAGGATTTTCAATGCAATTCACCGCACAATACATATAAATCTTCTCTAGATCAAAACCAAGAAGTTTGTCACGGGCAAATACTGGAAGATAGTTAGTTATACGTTTCATTTCCTCATAACCCATAAGCAAACTAAGTTCATTATAATGTGCAAGGGAAATCAAGTCATCACAATTTTTGGACACGATTAGATCATGAAACAATTTGCATCAGATAGTTAAATGACCCCGTTCATTGCAAAGATCACAAGTATGGTCAAGAAAATTTAAATTTTCAGCACAAACATCTAGCCTTTCTTGCAACAATTTAGTTTCTAAATTCTTATGCCTCTTGCAATATCTATCTTCCCTATTTGGTGTGTACTTGCAAACCCAGTGCACTCCACAAAAATTGACATGTTTATAGGAGACATTTTCATCATAAAAAGAGCAATCATCATTAGTACTATGGATATTCAAGGAGTTCATACTAACAACATTGCAATCATGCTCATCATTCAAAGATTTAGTGCCAAACATTTTAATGCATTCTTCTTCTAACACTCTGGCACAATTTTCCTTTCCATCATACTCACGAAAGATATTAAAAAGATGAAGCGTATGAGACAAACTCAACTCCATTTTTTTGTAATTCTGTTTTATAAAATAAACTAGTGCTAAAACAAGAAACAAAAAGATTCGATTGCAAGATCTAAAGATATACCTTCAAGCACTCACCTCCCCGGCAACGGCGCCAGAAAAGAGCTTAGTTGACGGGGTGTGAGTGCCGCCACCTAACCTCCCGGCAACGGCGCTTAAAAGAGCTTGATGTCTACTACAAAACCTTCTCCTTGTAGACGTTGTTGGGCCTCCAAGTGCAGAGGTTTGTAGGACAGTAGCAAATTTCCCTCAAGTGGATGACCTAAGGTTTATCAATCCGTGGGAGGTGTAGGATGAAGATGGTCTCTCTCAAACAACCCTGCAACCAAATACCAAAGAGTCTCTTGTGTCCCCAACACACCCAATACAATGGTAAATTGTATGGGTGCACTAGTTCGGCGAAGAGATGGTGATACAAGTGCAATATGGATGGTAGATATAGGTTTTTGTAATTTGAAAATATAAAAACAGCAAGGTAGCAAGTGATAAAAGTGAGCGTAAACGGTATTGCAATGCTAGGAAACAAGGCCTAGGATTCATACTTTCACTAGTGCAAGTTCTCTCAACAATAATAACATAACTGGATCATATAACTATCCCTCAACATGCAACAAAGAGTCACTCCAAAGTCACTAATAGCGGAGAACAAACCAAGAGATTATGGTAGGGTACGAAACCACCTCAACGTTATTCTTTCCAATCAATCCGTTGGGCTATTCCTATAAGTGTCACAAACAGCCCTAGAGTTCGTACTAGAATAACACCTTAAGACACAAATCAACCAAAACCCTAATGTCACCTAGATACTCCAATGTCACCTCAAGTATCCATGGGTATGATTATACGATATGCATCACACAGTCTCAGATTCATCTATTCAACCAACACATAGAACCTTAAAGAGTGCCCCAAAGTTTCTACCGGAGAGTGAAGACGAAAACGTGTGCCAACCCCTATGCATAGGTTCATGGGAGGAACCCGCAAGTTGATCACCAAAACATACATCAAGTGAATCACGTGATATCCCATAGTCACCACAGATACGCACTGTAAGACATACATCAAGTTGTTCTCAAATCATTAAAGACTCAATCCGATAAGATTACTTCAAAGGGAAAACTCAATCCATTACAAGAGAGTAGAGGGGGAGAAGAAACATAAGATACAACTATAATAGCAAAGCTCGCGATACATCAAGATCGTGCCAAATCTAGAACACGAGAGAGAGAGAGAGAGAGAGATCAAACACATAGCTACTGGTACATACCCTCAGCCCCGAGGGTGAACTACTCCGTCCTCGTCATGGAGAGCGCCGGGATGATGAAGATGGCCACCGGTGAGGGTTCCCCCCTCCGGCAGGGTGCCGGAACAGGGTCTCGATTGGGTTTTGGTGGCTACAGAGGCTTAAGGCGGCGGAACTCCCGATCTATTCTGTTCCCCGATGGTTTTAGGGTATATTGGTATATATAGGAGGAAGAAATACGTCAGGGGAGCCACGAGGGGCCCACGAGGGTGGAGGGCATGCCCAGGGGGGTGGGCGCGTCCCCCTGCCTCGTGCCTTCCTTATTGCTTCCCTTACGTACACCCCAAGTCTTCTGGATTGCTTTTGTTCCAAAAATAACTTTCCCGAAGGTTTCATTCTGTTTGGACTCCGTTTGATATTCCTTTTCTGCGAAACACTGAAACAAGGGAAAAAACAGAAACTGGCACTGGGCTCTGGGTTAATAGGTTAGTCCCAAAAATAATATATAAGTGCATAGTAAAGCCCATAAAACATCCAAGATGGATAATATAATAGCATGAATACTTCATAAATTATAGATACGTTGGAGATGTATCAGCATCCTCAAGCTTAATTCCTGCTCGTCCTCAAGTAGGTAAATGATAAAAGAAATTATTTATGAAGTGTGAATGCTAGCAGGTGCAAAAGTTTGATCAATGATAATTTCAATCACCTTATCTAGGGACACTGACAGAAGGTCACAAGTTGACATATTTCTTGTAGTGCGGACTACGAAAAATCTGCAAAAATATTTTCTCTCCGTTTTGGAATATAACAAAAATTAGGAAAATAAGAAACTACCGGGAAGGTGACCCTGGTGGGCACAAGACACCAGGCCGCGTCTGTCTTGCCAGGGGCACCCAGGTGGGTTGTGCCCACCTAGGGTACCTTCCGAACTCCGTTTTTCTTTCATTTGCTTGTTTCCCAAGATAAAAATCTTTATATACCCCCCGAACCTATTGACCACCGTATCATGGAGAAATCTTCTATTTTCTTTTCTTGCTGTTTTCGTCAGATCTGTTGAGCCAGACATCATGTCTTCTTCTTCCTCCAACAACGTGGAAGAGGATGCTTGATTGATGAAGATCGAGCTGAAGAGAGAAGAGCCCGTCGAAGCCGTCGAAGGGGACAAGAGCAAAGAGGCTATCAGCGATCAAGCGCTTGTGGGTGAGCAGGCCTGGCCTGTTGAGGAAGAAGAAGAAGATATCCTTAAACCTTACTATGATCATCTCAACCCCCATCGAGATTGAAGCCTTCCGGATCATCGAAACGGTTCATGTGCAAAATAAATATCTCATCCGTGAAAATATTATGTTGCAAGAGCACATCATCACCCTCCAGAGCGTCATCCGTAGATTTGAGAATCTCTTGATCATGAAGGACAAGATCGCTACCACTTCATCATCACCACCTCCTTCTTCATCACCAAAAGAAAATTGAGTATCGGGTATGGGCACTCCCCTTGGCTTGAGGCAAGCTTGGGGGAGGTGCCCCGGTATCGTATCACCTCCACTATCTTTTTCCTTTACTTATCTTAGTTTGATCCATAGTTATCTTTTTCTTTAGATGAATAAAAGTTTAGTTCGATCCTTTCTTTTTGAGAGTTTGCTTTGTGATCAATCTTTGTAATCATGTGCGAGATATATAATAAAGTTTAGTTTGAGTTTTGTTTTCTTTACTATCATGTTTCAATAAAACAAAAGGAAATAAATTAAAAAGATCATATGCTAATCTTATGGTGAGTAATGACATCACATAAGGAAAAGTATAAGTAGAAAATTTTATTGAAGATTGACAAAAATAGCATTGGCCTATGATGCAATTCATGAAAGAATTAATAAGGGAAGAGAAGATTCACATGCAAATACACTATCTTGGAAATCTTTTGTGATTATTAGTCCCCATCAAAATATTATATGCCAAAATTTTGACGTTGGACAAGGAAGACAACGTAATGATTTATGTTTGTTCATATTCACATAGAAGTTATATTGTCAAAGATCCTTCAACATGTGGTGCTTGCCCCCCATCTTTGCTAGCCAATAATTCCGCACCAAGTAGAGATACTTCTTGTGCATTCAAAAACCCTTAAACTCAAATCTTATTTTCAAGAGTCCACCATACCTACCTAAGGATTGAGTAAGATCCTTCGAGTAAGTTGTCATCGGTGCAATAAGGCAATAAAAATTGCTTGTAAAAGTATTAGATCATTTAGTGTAAGAGAAAGTTGAGCATTGTACGAACTTGTGATGGCAAAGAATAAAAGCGACAGACTGCATAATAAAGGTTGCTATCACAAGGGGCAATATGACGTGACGTTCTTTTGCACTAAGGGGTTGAGCATACAAACAAAAAGTGCATGGCAACCTCTGCTTCCCTCTGTGAAGGGCCTATCTTTTACTTTTATGTATTTACTTTAATGCAAGAGTCAAAGTTCTTCTCTCTATTCCTTTTTATTTTTCTCTTTTGGCAAGCATCATGTGGTGAGGAAATATCTAGGCACATATATCCAGTTGGATATGGGTAGCATGAGTTATTATTGTTGACATCACCCTTGAGGTGAATACGCTGGGAGACAAAATTATAAGCCCCTATATTTCTATTTGTTTGGCTGAAAAGTTTTGCTCATGTGTATGCGGTGAGTGTTAGCAATCATAGAAGACTATATGATGGTTGAGTATGTGGACTTCCCTAAAGGCTCCGATACGTGACCCTTCCTGAAAAGATGATCAATTGTAATTGCAAAGTTTACTGAGAACATGGTTTATTGACTTCCAATAGAGTTTATGCTTTATACTTCGATGTTGTGATGAATTGTTACTTATTCATGATAAAAGTTCTATGATAAAAGTTTTACGTTAAAGTTTGTTGCTGTTAATTTACATGATGCTTCTATGTCCGTATTTTGTTTTTATCGACACCTCTCTCTCTAAGCATGTGGACATGATTTTTGATTTTTGTTTTCGCTTGAGGACAAGCGAGGTCTAAGCTTGGGGGAGTTGATACGTCCATTTTGCATCATGTTTACCTACTGTTATTTATGATGTTTTTATGCATAATAATGCTTTTTGGAGTAATTCGAATGCATTTTCTCTCATAATATGCAAGGTACACAAAAGAGGGAGAATTCCGGCAGCTGGAAATCTGGACCTGGAAAAGTTACGTCAGGCCACCTATTCTGCACAACTCCAAATGAGCTGAAACTTCACGGGGAATTTTTATGGAATAAATAAGAAATACTGGAGCAAATAACTACCGGAGGGGGGCCACCTAGTGAGCACAAGACACCAGGGCGCGCCTGGCCCCCAAGGCATGCCCTGGTGGGTTGTGCTCAGCCCAGCCCACCTCCAGTGCCCCCTTCTAGTATATAAGTAATTTTGACCTAGAAAAAATGAGGTGAGGACTTTCGGGATGGAGTGCCGCCATCTCAAGGCGGAAGTTGGGCAGGAGTACTTTTACCCTCCGGCGGAGCGATTCCACCGGGGGAACTTCCCTCCCGGAGGGGGAAATCATCGTCATCATCATCACCAACAACTCTCCCATATTGGGGAGGTCAATCTCCGTCAACATCTTCAACAACACCCTCTCCTCTCAAACCCTAGTTCATCTCTTGTGTTCAATCTTTGTACCGGAACAATAGATTGGTGCTTGTGGGTGACTAGTAGTGTTGATTACATCTTGTAGTTGATTACTATACGACTATAGATTGGTGCTTGGGGAGGGCAATCTCCGTCAACATCTTCAACAACACCCTCTCCTCTCAAACCCTAGTTCATCTCTTGTGTTCAGATCCATTATGCTATTTAATACCCCTCTGATCATGAACGTGTTTATCACTTGTGAGTAGTTACTTTCGTTCTTGAGGTCATAGGAGAAATCATGTTGCAAGTAATCATGTGAACTTGATATGTGTTCCATAATTTGATAGTATTTATGTTGTGATTCCCTTAGTGGTGTCATGTGAACGTCGACTACATGACACTTCACCATATTTGGGCCTAAGGGAGTGCATTGTGGAGTAGTTATTAGATGATGGGTTGCGAGAGTGACATAAGCTTCAACCCTAGTTTATGCGCTATTCCGTAAGGGACCGATTGGATCCAAAAGTTTAATGCTATGTTTAGAATTTATTCTTAATACTTTTCTCGTAGTTGCGGATGCTTGCGAGGGGGTTAATCATAAGTAGGAGGTTTGTTCAAGTAAGAAAAAAACCTAAGCACCGATCTACCCACATATCAAATTATCAAAGTAGCGACAAATCGAATCAACATGATGAAAGTGACTAGATGAAATTCCCGTGTACCCTCAAGAATGCTTTGCTTATTATAAGATACCGTTTTGGCCTCTCCTTTGCCTCAAAAGGATTGGGCTACCTTGCTGAATTTTTTTTACTATTATCGTTACTTGCTCGTTACAAATTATCTTGCTATCAACCTACTCTGTCACTTACAATTTCAGCGCTTGCAGACATTTCCTTGCTGAAAACCACTTGTCATTTCCTTCTGCTCCTCGTTAGGTTCGACACTCTTACTTATTGAAAAGACTACAATTGATCCCATATATTTGTGGGTCATCATCTTTTCAGTTTTGAGCTGGTGCTCCCACCATCCTTCTTCAATATCATAACGCACGTCCTAGTTCATCTAGTCGGCGAGATTGCCATTATGGGCCTTGTATTTCTACACAATATGTTCCCCTTTGAGAGGTTCATGGGAGTCTTAAAGAAATATGTTCGTAACCGTGCTAGGCCAGAAGGAAGCATCTCCATGGGCCATCAAACAGCGGTGGTCATTGGGTTTTGTGTTGACTTCATTCCTGACCTTAAGAAGATTGGTCTCCCTCAATCGCGGTATGAGGGGAGATTGACTGGAAAAGGAACGCTAGGAGCGGACTCAATAATATGTAGGGACGGTCATTCTTTTTCTCAAGCACACTACACAGTTCTATAGAATTCTACCTTGGTGACTCCGTATGTCAATGAACACAAGAATATTCTGCACTCCAAACACCCGGAGCAGTGTGACGATTGGATTACACGTGAACACATCAGGACTTTCGGCAGTTGGTTGCAAACACATCTCATGGGTGACACCACTGTTTCTGATGAGCTGTACTCACTGGCCAGGGGACCATCTTCGGCTGTCTTAACTTACAAAGGGTACGAGATAAATGGGAATACATTTTACACGATCACCCAAGATCAAAAGAGCACCAACCAAAATAGCGGTGTCTGCTTTGATGTAGCAACCAAGAGGGGAAATGACACATATTATGGTTACACTACTAGGGAAATTCTTATACACAGGAGCTTAGTAGTAGCACCAGAAAATAGTCCTCGCTGCTACTAGTTAGCAGTAGGCGTTGTTCAAGGGTGTCGCTACTAGTAACTCCATAGCAGTAGTGCTGGAAAATAAAAACACGCTACTACTATGTGGGACCAGACGAGGCCACCGACGGTAGCTGTAGTAGCAGTGATGTACCGAATCCAGCGCTACTACTAACAGTTTAGTAGTAGCGCTTTATTTTATTGAGCCGCTACTGCTAATGGGCCCCACTTAATAGTAGCGCTTTGGCTGGAAAGCGCTACTACTAAGTCCCGTAGCAGCAACGTGTTTTGGTAAGCAACGCTACTGCTAGTTGCAGCTGGTGCCACCTTTTCACCCCCTCCCCTTCTCCCCCCACTTTGCCCTCTCTCCCCCTCCTTTCCCCTCTCCACTCTCCACCATTGTTGCTCTTCTTCTCTCTTCCTCCTACCTCCCTTCTCTCCTCATTAATATCCCCTCCACCATAACTCTCCTCCATAGATGGCCTCTCATCTCTCTCTTCCTCTCCTACCTCTCTTCTCTCCCAATTAATGCCCACTTCCACCATAACTCCCTCTCCATTAGTTAGCTAGAGTCATCTCTCCTCCCCAACAACTAGATCTAGCTAGCTATTTAGCCATCCACACTTTCGATCCGTATAGGTAGCCTCATCATTGAACTGTGATCTCTCGATCGGTCTCTCTTGGGAGATATATATATGGATTTTTTATTTCTGTGCCCCTAGTTCCTTAGCTCTACTCATTCATCCCCACTCTGTTAACTTTTTCTCACTTTTCCCCAGTCCCTTGCCCGAAACCCGCAGAACAGGTTACAACGGACGTTGCCGTCGGGTCAATGCCTTTGACTGTTAACTCTAACGAGTGGGGCCGCATAGGGCCGAGTACACCTTTGACCATTACCCGTATAGTTGTTTCGTATGCTGACTATACATGTATTCGTATACGTGGGCGCATGCAACGGACCGTGGTCGTGGGGTAGCACGTCTCCATGGGACGTGCCTGAAATGTCCCATCGTATAAAGAGGGGCAACCACCTCCATTGCCCCCTACCATTTCCCCCAAATCCCCTCCCTGCCACATCGTCTTCCCCTCCCCAACCGGCGTCGTCTCGCTCTCCTCCACTACCTCGACCACACCGTCTCACTCTCCCCCACCGCATCCTCTTCCTCACATTCATCGCCTTCACCCGGAGATGGCCGAAGCCCGTGGCGACGCCAGCGCAGCGGCCGAAGACGTGGTCGAGCTGCAGGGCGCGGTGACCACGGATGTCGATGGCGTCCACGACGGTGCGGCGAGATTCGCAATCACTGCGGATGTGGAGAAGGAGGTGGCGGGCTCCGCCTCAGTGCTGCAGAAGGTGATGGCATGAGCGGTGCAGTCAATCCCGATACCCCCCATGTGCAGCCTGGCGAGGCGCAGGAGGTATTTGCACTTGCTTTGCTTTAGGATATTAGCTTGTAGAGTTAGTTGATTGGTTAGATTGTGGATTCATACCGTAGTTCAGATGGTTAGAGTAGTTGGTTTGATGGATGGGCCGGGGTTTTCTGTATTGGGGGGATGGGGGTTTTTGTACTAGGGTTTGTTGGATAAATTCGTTGTAAAAATGGTAGATAGATCTGCTTATTAGATGTGCTTCAATGCTACATAGATGTATGCTTATTAGATTTTTTTAGTGCTCACAGATTGTGGTTTTTAATGCTATAGACATGTATGCTTATTAGATTGGGAGATTGGGTCCCTATTAGATTTGTTTTTGAATGCTACTCAGATTGGGGTTTTGAATGTCATATGCCCAAATGGAATCCATTGATTAAGAAGTTATTTGATTCATTAGTATAAAAATTTGTCCATAATATGTTGTTATATTAGCTCTGTTCTTCAATGTGTGTGCATGACCAATGATCAATGTGTTATTTGAATGTCATATTGGGGTTTTTGATCAATGTGTGTACAAATCTAATACATTGATATACTAGTGATGGATGTGGTTTTTTAATGCATAGAGCTAAGGGGCACGGAAATGAAAAACCCCACTTCTAAAACATTTCTGATATTGGGAGTATATTAGCTCTATGATCAATGTGTCATGTGTGCATATCTAAATTTTCAATTGGCTACTAGTTATTTGATTCATTAATATATAAATTTGTCCACAATATGTAGTTATATTAGCTCTGTTCTTCAATGTGTGTGCATGAACAATGATCAATGTGTTATTTGAATGTCATATTGGGGTTTTTTTTTATTAATGGATGTAATTGTATATTCAGGAGGGTGATGGTTGGGGGGGGGGAGAGGAAGCTGGCCGACTACGACCCGTACGAGGGGGAGTTTAGTGGCGATTCTGAATATGAGGTAAGCCTATCTGTCGGTGTCAAAACCGGCGGATCTCGGGTAGGGGGTCCCGAACTGTGCGTCTAGGCGGATGGTAACAGGAGACAAGGGACACAATGTTTTTACCCAGGTTCGGGCCCTCTCGATGGAGGTAATACCCTACTCCTGCTTGATTAATATTGATGATATGGGTAGTACAAGAGTAGATCTACCACGAGATCAACGAGGCTAAACCGTAGAAGCTAGCCTATGGTATGATTGTTGTTCGTCCTATGGACTAAAACCCTCCGGTTTATATAGACACCGGATAGGTTAGGGTTACACAGAGTCGGTTACAATGGTAGGAGATCTACATATTCAGACGCCAAGCTTGCCTTCCACGCCAAGGAAAGTCCCATCCGGACACGGACGAAGTCTTCAATCTTGTATCTTCATATTCTTGGAGTCCGGCCTTGGCGATAGTCCGCTATCCGGACACCCCTAGTCGAGACTCCCTCGGTAGCCCTCGAACCAGGCTTCAATGACTACGAGTCGGCGCGTTGATTGTCTTGACATTGCGGCGGGTTCCTCCTCGAATACTTCATAGAAGGTTTTGAACACCAGGATAGTGTCCGGCTCTGCAAAACAAGTTCCACATACCACCGTAGAGAGAATAACTTTTGCACGGATCTGCCGGCGTATTCGCGGCGTGACATCACACCACGGCCAGGCCTTTTCATGAATCGTTTTTACCGTTCCACCTTAGCGCGTTTAGCGGCGGTTTCCTTAGCACGTCTTATCAAAGCATAGATCGTGCCCCTTATTCGGGATTCTCATCAATACGGACGTGGGTAACCCATCCGCGCCATTGATTCTGGCGCTTGGGAGATAGCGAGTTTTACCAGGCTGGTGGGGGCGATAGCCGTCCGTCCATATAAGGGATAAGGATCCACCTTTTCACCCTCGCCTTCTTCCTCCTTTGCTTATCCATTTCACTTTTCGAGCTCCAGCGCCCAAGTCCGCACATCCCACCTCAACCTTCTCCCACCATGTCAGGAGCGGGAGGCAGATGGATGGCCTCCTTCGTCACGGAGGGCACATCACAAGCTGCGGGAGGCGGATACTTATCCAGCGACATCGCGCACAGGCTGCCCGATCTGCGGGTAGCTCATTCAACCCGGGCCCCATGAGAGGTAGTGTTTCTCCCCACTTCCTCCGTGGACTAGGTTTTCCACTTCACCCATTTGTCCGGGGCTCATGTTCTACTACGGCCTGGACTTCCACGACCTGTCCCAATTTCATCCTCAACATCTCGGCGTTTATCGTGGTATGCGAAACCTTCCTCTGCATCCAGCCCCACTTGACTTATGGCTGAAGATCTTCAACATCCGGCCGAAGGTAGTGGTCGATCGTCATCGGAGTCTTGAGGCGCCATGGTTGGCAAGATGGCCAAAGTCCCATGGCTCGAGGCGCTTCGTGGAGACAATAAAGGGTGGCAATCGGGTGGTTCAACATCACCGAGCCACGCGACCCGAATGGGTGGCGGCCCCAATTTAGATCTGGCTTCCCACACGGCTCTCGTCATGGAAAGAGACGGGCTGACATGGGGAATTCGGAAGAGCTATCCGGACTCAAACATGCGTCCAAACCTGATGGACAAGAATCTCAGGCTTGTCGACATAATCCGGTGATGCTCATCCGCGGATTCTCCCCGCCAACAACGGGCCTTCAATTTGTGGGAGTTTGATCCGGCACAACACGAACCTTGAGCGGCTCTTGACACTACGTCGAAGACGCACGGAAGGTGCTGTTCAAGGGTGTCGAAGCCCCCGCATCCGCTAACAAAGATCGCGGATACAGTTCGCGGCGTCAAGCCGGCGAGGTAAGTTATTTTACCCTTTACGGGACTCTTTTTTCATAGATTGACTCTAGGTGGGATCTGAAACTCCCTAATCTTTGACAGATCTGGTGAAGGCGTCCGGACAGATTAACTGTCCGGCTCCTTTGCCGGAAGACCGGAGGACGCCTGATTGAGCGGGGCTGCTGGCTCCGGCACCCCATGTGGTGCGGAGAAGAAGGCTAAGAAGGAGGCCACGGGAACTCGAAGGAGCTCCCGGCGCCAGTCTTGTCGATTCTGAAGCGAATCTTCTCCCGAAGCGAGGAGGAAGAAAGAAGCTCCTCCCAGTGGGAGGAGAAGAAAAGGAAGGCCGCCTAAGCGGGAGGCGGAGGGTTCAAGAAGGGAAGAACCCTTCCTCCGGACTTCTCCACCAACGTCAACGACGACGAGGAGGATTGGCCTACAAGGCCCAAGCCCCTGGCGAGATCATAAGTGTCCGGAGACCCATGGCTTTTTATTATTGCAAAATGTTCTCTAATGTCGAACAACCATGCAGCCCGCCCAAGGGCAAGTTCGCCGATTCATCGAGCGGGTCCCTGGGCTCGTCGGAAATGGAGAGTACCTCGCTTCCGACCGCCTCCTCGCCTCACGCTGCGGACGACGCCGCGGTGGGGCCCCAAGAGGGGCTTGGTCAAGAGTAGGTGGCGCAGGAGGTGCCACAAGGCAACCTCCCGGACTCCAGGCGCGCGGGGGGCAAGACCCCCAGGGGCTCTAGGCCCGACCCTCGTCCGGACTCCATGCCGGAACCATCAGCGATTCCGAAGTCCGGCCAGCGGATCCTTCGCAAGAAGGGTAAGAAGCCGGTGTCCTCCGTCCAACCAGAGGCACCGGATAGCTTACTGGAGGCGCTTAACAGCACTTCCATCAAGGAGGAGCACCGCACTGTGATGAGTGCGGTGATCCGGACAGTTCAGTTCGCCAAGAGCGGACTGACCGAAGCCTGTACCAGCCTTCTAACAGGCTTTGAGGTAAGTTTAGAATATGTAAAAATATTACCGCATAGACAGTAGCCCCTGATGCTTAGTTCGGTGTTGGAAAGAAAAGCGGACTAAGGATCTAAAAAGATATCGCAGGAGTATAACATAAGTATGTCAATATGGGAATGCAGGCTACGCTGCTGACCTCTGCCGCACTGACTGCGGAGGTCAATGTATTGAAGCAGAACCTCGAGCGGTCCGAGAATGAGCTCGGACAAGCCAAGAAGCAGCTCGAGGACAAGGAAGGTAAGTAATACCTTATTAAAGAAATACCTTATAGAAAAGGTTTTGGTTGCAAAAAATAACAGGAATAACTTGGGTGCTGCGGGGCCCACGAGCGAGGTGGCGACCACAGAAGGAAGCGGTGTCCGTGGGTCCTGGCAAAGCGGCTGCGGGCGCACCGAGTGAGAGAAGGGGAGGCGCAGCTGGCCAAGGTAGGCAAGAGCTCCAAGCTCTCGTGGGAAAACACGAGTTTGGAGCATGACTCAAGACTCGAGAGTCCGAGCTCGCCTCGGCTCTTGAGAGTGCCAAAGCTGCTAAGGCCGAGGCCCAAAAAGCCCTCCAAGAAATTGAGGCTTTAAAGAAGATAGCGGCGGGTAAGGCATTCTTTATGCAAAGCAAGCATGTGAAGGTGAATTACTTACTACTTACCCGGATTCGGAGCTCTCCGGGAGCATTCGCAGATTTGCCCGTAGTGTGTGCGATCTTGCCGCATTCTACCGCGCCAAGGAGGGAGCTCGGCGGAAAAGGTGTTCTGGTCTCGGTATCTTTGAGGCGAACATTCAGTGCCCTGAGCGACCAGCTGAAGCAGCTGGTCGAGCTCCACAAGGTCTCCGAACAGGCCATGAAGGGCCTTATAAGCGCTGTGTGGCCATTGGAGGCCATGCCCGGAGCTACTTGGCTTGGTGCAGCGGTGGTGGATGCTGTCCGCGGCTTGAAGTCATCAAGCGCTCCGTCTGCATTGAAGGTGACCGTCGGGCCCTTGCCCGTGCTAAAGTGCACTGGGGCAAGCTGGATGCGGAGAGGCTTGTGACGGACGGGCCACCGAAGGGCCATGAGCATCGCACGCCCTAAATGTACTATGAGGGCCTCTGAAGGGTGCCCTTGAATAGCGGATGAGTGCTCCAAAGATGTAATTTTTGAATAAACTCGCATTTGTTATCATGTACGCTGAAAACTTGTTCATATGCACTAAGCAACGCTTATTAATTTAAAATATTACCTTCTGTGCGGCCGTTTATCAAATTTGAGAGATGGCAAGTCGTTGGCTTCACCCCCATGCCACGAGTCTTTGGGGTGTTGGGATAAACTTGAGCACTCTTGTTCCCATTCTTGGGTCCATCTAGGGAGGTGCTCAACACAACGAACAAGGCAACCGGACTTATAATGGTTGAACACTCTCACTTAGCCATAGAATTCTCTAATTTTAAATTTCGGCGAAGCCCCTAGTATTCGGAAGACCGAGTTCGGGACGCTATCCACGCCTTGGCCGGACAATTCTGGTTCCTCGCTCTAAGCGGCATAAGTCTTTAGGGAACCGAAAAAACCTCTCGAACAGCGACCTGCTCTCGCCCTATCATGACGGTCAGTTTTAGCTTTCTCCACTGAGGTGCTCGACCTAGCTGAACTGGGGCACAATCGCAGTGGTTCTCCCGTTGCTACCTTAGCCGATATAACGGAACGTAAGGTACCAAAACACGGGAGCCGGGCAAACCCAACTATTGACCCAAGACATGATTCAGAGCCGATTCATATAATGCTATAAGTTCGGGGTGCCGCACTTGTGAAAGTGTTCGGACTTATCACACCATAATTTTGGGATACTTAAGCCCCTCGTGTATTGGCCGTACCAAAGTGTACGGTTGCAACATGTCGTGAAATGAACATATGTATAGATAAAGGAAGTAGAGCAATAATAAGCAAAAGCTATGTATTGTTTATTCAAAAAGGTACTGCAATGAAAGCAGAACGATACAAATAGTGCGGTAAGCAAGGGATGGGACTATCTAACATGTCCCCCTCCAGGGGTAAGCTGCGGGATGGTATGTAAAACAGGTATAATGCTCGTAATAGAGACCACCTGAACACTTCGATGTGGCTTACTGTTTCCCTGGCTGTTGCATCGTGAGTTCGGCGATTCTAGTGCCGGACAGGACTTCTAGAAGACGGAGTCCTGAAAGTAAGAAAAAGGAAGAAAAAGGAAAAAAGGAAAAGAATGACACAATCGGGAGCCCCTGGTGCGGTCGGGCCGCATTCTTGGCCTGCCGTGGTCTTGCCCCTCCCCATATGCCCATGGTATCTCCAGAGCGTAATTATGTACGCGTAACACTAGCTTCACAATTTTGCGAGGGCTGGGGTTGGGGCGGATTACTCTGGCGTGCTTGAATCGTGCTGCGGTCTTGTTGTAGGTTACTCCGGGCGCGCTTGACAGTGTCCGGACGTTTAATGGCCGGACTCGAGAGTTGCTGTGAGAGGCTGCTTTGTACCTCCACCACGAGGGCCGCCGTGTGCTCCTCCGTTCGGAGAGAGCGTTCGGTGTTTCCATTGACCGTGATTACTCCTCGAGGGCCTGGCATCTTGAGCTTGAGGTATGCATAGTGCGGCACCGCATTGAACTTTGCAAATGCGGTTCGTCCGAGCAGTGCATGATAGCCGCTGCAGAATGGGACGATGTCGAAGATTAACTCTTCGCTTCGGAAGTTATCCGGGGATCCGAAGACCACTTCGAGTGTAACCGAGCCCGTACAACTGGCCTCTACACCCGGTATGACGCCTTTAAAGGTTGTCTTTGTAGGTTTAATCCTTGAGGGGTCTATGCCCATTTTGTGCACTGTATCCTGATAAAGCAGGTTCAGGCTGCTACCGCCGTCCATCAGGACTCTGGTGA
Organism: Aegilops longissima; assembly: GCA_021605205.1. NCBI lineage: Eukaryota > Viridiplantae > Streptophyta > Magnoliopsida > Poales > Poaceae > Aegilops > Aegilops longissima. Next base: position 537,502,107 of record CM038678.1, read on the forward strand.
GGTGAAATCCGTCGATAATTGGGTCGAGAACCAATGCGGCGAAGCCGCCATGGCGGATGCTAGTGGGGTGGTCCCTTCGATCGAAGGTGATCGGGCAGGAAGTCCATGGGTTGAACTTCGGGGCGACTGGCTCCATCGCATATACGTCCCTTAGTGCACGCTTCCGCTCCCTTTTGGGTATGTGGGTTACGTATATCATGTTCACCGTCCGCACTTGTGTAGGAAAACCTTACATCCTCTATTGTTCGGGCGTCGGGCTCTTCCTCGTCATCGCTATGCAGCCCTTGTCATTGAGTTCGCACTTAACTTGCTCTGCTTGCTTGAACACCCAACAATCCTGTTGGTGTGATTGGCGATTTTTGGGGTGCCATGTATCCGCACAAGCGATCGAGTATTCGGTCCAAGTTGGACGGGCCCTGGTATTTCTTTTGAATGGCTTCTTCCGCTGACCGGGTTTAGAGCCTCGAATCCGGCATTGACGGCCGTATCTTGATATTATCGCCGCACGCGGCGCTTGTTCTTGTTGCGACGCGACCTGCCATTGCTGTCCTTGGTATCCGAACTATCAGGGTGTTTGGCCAAGTTGTTGCTTCGAGCTAGCCATCTGTCTTCTCCCGCACAAAAGCGGGTCATGAGTGTTGTGAGGGCTGCCATGGATTTTGGCTTTTCCTGTCCTAGGTGCCGGGCAAGCCACTCGTTGCGGATGTTATGTTTGAAGGCTGCAAGGGCCTCTGCATCCGGACAGTCAACGATTTGATTTTTCTTTGTTAGGAACCGTGTCCAAAATTGTCCGCCCGATTCTTACGGCTGCTGAATTATGTGGCTAAGGTCATCAAGGCTCGTGGTGGTCGCACATATGTGCCCCGGAAGTTATCAAGGAATGCGGCTTCCGGTCCTCCCAACAACCAATTGATTCTGCCGGCAAGCTGTTGAGCCAATGCCGAGCTGGTCCTTTAAGCTTGAGTAGGAGGTATTTGATGGCATGTAGATCATCACCGCGGGCCATGTGGATATGGAGGAGATAGTCCTCGATCCAGACCGCAGGATCTGTAGTACCATCGTATGATTCGATGTTTACGGGTTTGAAGCCCTCGGGATTTGATGATCCATTACTTCATCTGTGAAGCATAGTGGGTGTGGCGCCTCTGTATTGGGCTATATCACGACGTAGCTCATATGAGCTTTGTTCATCGTGTTCGCCCGACCGGGTTTGCTGTATCCGGCGCGATGGTAATCATCCCGCGTCGCTGGGCGCCCACGCGATCCGTAGATCGATCTTGTATGTTTTGCCTTATCCTCCAATATATCTCACAAGTCCGGCGCGTTTTCCCATGCCTTGGTATTTTTTGAGCGGCGTCGGGGTGTGGCTTGAGTGGAGGGCCGAGAGGCTTCTCTGTCGCGGCCACGGGGTGGCCGGTCTGCCATGTCGTGCGCTGGTGACTTGGGTACTTCCTCCTCTGATCGAGGCAACGGCCTGCGTTTGGGGTAGCTTTTGGAGGGGCGTTCTAGTTCATACTCTTCGGCTGCAAGGACTTCAGTCCATCTGTCAGCTAGCAGGTCTTGATCAGCTCTAAGATGTTGCTGCTTTTTCTTGAGGCTGCTTGCCGTGGCTATAAGCCTGCGTTTGAAACGCTCATGTTCGGCGGGATCCTCGGGCACGATAAATTCGTCGTCGTCAAGGCTTGCCTCATCGTCGGAGGGAGGCGCATAATTATCGTCCTCGACCTCTCTTTTCTGCGCAGACTTGTCGTGCGGACTTGCTTCTCCCTCCTCCCGCACGGAGTCTGCTGGGGGGTTCTCTTCGCACTGTCCGGTGTTATTATCTCCGTGCGGAATCACCGTTTTATTGTGGCGGGATTTAGGCGGCGCCCGACGCCGTCGGCGCTTCGGCTATTTCTTGGAGGGGTCATCCTCCGTTGTTCCATCGCCGTTCCCATCTTTTGGGATGTCCACCATGTATATGTCATATGACGAGGTGGCCTTCCAGTGCCCTGTAGGCGCTGGGTCTTGGTCGTCTCCGGCGTCGTTGTCCATACCGTCGACGTCTTCGGAGTCGAAGTCGAGCATGTCGGTTAAATCATCGACAGTGGCTACAAAGTGGGTGGTGGGTGGGCGTTGAATTTCGTCGTCCGTATCCCAACCTTCCTGTCCGCTAGGGATGAAAATGGAGTGAAAACTTTCCGTTTTTCCGTAGGAAAAATGGAAACAGAGAGGAAATATGAAAACGGAAACGGAAATTTGCAAAACGGAAGCGGAAATGGAATTTTTTATGCGTAAACGGAAACAAAAACGGAACGGTATTTTTCGGTGGAACATGCATGGAAATGGAATATTCCGTTTCCGTAAATATGGAATTTCTGTTTTTACTATAGACCTATAGCTGCTTTGTAGCCCAACTACCAAAGAGAACACAATGGAACAATTAGTAGAATGGATCTAAGGCCCAACTTCTACTACCACACATGTACTCAGCTTGACCCTATACGCAATTGTCCGGTACTACTACAATACTACACTAAGTTGCTAACATAATGATACTATTTTGTAGCCATGTTAACAACTCATTAAATTTGTTTATTTCTGTATGTATTTCTCTATGATTCAAGGGGTTTTAAAGTTCCGATCAATGCCTATTTCTGTTTCCGTATCCGCTTTGTATTCGCTCCATGTCCTTTCCGGTAGTATCTGTTTCCGTATTCATTTCCGGGGTTTCTGTATTCGTTTCCGCTTCTGCAAAAGAATATGAAAACAAATATGATAGCACTCAGTTCCGTCCGTTTCCGCTCCGTTTTCATCCCTACTGTCCGCAGTCCGGCCAGGGCTCTCCGGATAAAGAGAGAGACTTTAGCGCATTCGAATGCCGCCAAAGGGCGAAGTCTTTGAAAGATGTCGCGCGATGAACTCCATAACGGGCGCCCAATCGGATTCGATTGGTAGGGGCGCGAAGGGTTCGGAGTACGGAGAGGAGTCCGGCACCCTGGAGTCAAGGTCTTCGCAAAGGACAGGGACAGAGTTCGGCTCAATCGCCGTAGGGATTGTAGCCCCCGAGGCGGTGTCCAACCACTCGTCCTCGATCGGGGAATCCAGCCCGGATTAAGGGTCGGAGCGGGTCTTTGGTCGCGACCTGTGGTACCTGTTCGGCTGCAGAGCTAGATCATGCCCATCAAGACAAGGCGGCACGCTATTGCGGCTCGAATCCTCGAAGATCAAGTCTCCGCGGATATCGGCCGTATAGTTCAAACTTCAAATCTGACCGATGGCGGGGCGTAGCTTCGATCTGCTCCGGATGGCTGCTTAATTGGCCCGCAGTGCAAAGCCGCCGAACACGAAGATCTGTCCGGGGAGAAAAGTCTCACCCTGGACCGCGTCGTTGTTGATGATCGAAGGAGCCATCGGGCCTATCGGTGACGGCACAGAGGAACTCTCAATGAAAGCACCAATGTCGGTGTCAAAACCGGCGGATCTCGGGTAGGGGGTCCCGAACTGTGCGTCTAGGCGGATGGTAACAGGAGACAAGGGACACAATGTTTTTACCCAGGTTCGGGCCCTCTCGATGGAGGCAATACCCTACTCCTGCTTTATTAATATTGATGATATGGGTAGTACAAGAGTAGATCTACCACGAGATCAAGGAGGCTAAACCCTAGAAGCTAGCCTATGGTATGATTGTTGTTCGTCCTACGGACTAAAACCCTCCGGTTTATATAGACACCGGATAGGTTAGGGTTACACAGAGCCGGTTACAATGGTAGGAGATCTACATATCTGTATTGCCAAGCTTGCCTTCCACGCCAAGGAAAGTCCCATCCGGACACGGGACAAAGTCTTCAATCTTGTATCTTCATAGTCTTGGAGTCCGGCCGTGACGATAGTCCGGCTATCCGGACACCCCCTAGTCCGGGACTCCCTCACTATCCCTTGTTCATTTAGTTCCTTTGACATGGTTTATATGAATCTATAATGTATTAATGCAATTCATTCATGTGTGCAGTATGATTTTGGAGATGATGTGTACAAGGGCAACGTCACGTCCTTCACAGCCAAGGAGGTGGAGAAGATCAAGGCCAAGGGAGTTGCTTCCTTCGACAACCGCAAGTTCAAGAAGTGGCAATGCCCCTACTACACCACCAAGCCAAAGCCCAAGGATGGCCGCTTCGATCACCTTCTGTCTCATGCAGAGGATGTAGCGATCTGTAGGGAGGACTACATGATCCGGGGGCAGCATGCTGCGCTCGCGAAGGCCCTGACTCCGGCGTGAAGTGATGTGATGATGCTGTGATGGTGTGATGTTGTGAACTAAATCTTAATCTTTTGGGTACTTAGGGTCCGGTTACTTATGGTAAACTTAATATGGATGTTTATGGTGTGAACTTAATCTGTGGTGATGCTAGTAACGTATTATTCTATCTATATTTTTCTGTCCCTATATTTGCCTGTGGTGTATGGTTAGTTCTGTTTAGATGTTGTGAACTATGAGTTTAGATGATGCAATGATCAAACATGTTGTTTTAGTGTTGCTTCACTGATCAGACATGTTGTTTCAGTGTTGCTTCACTGATCACTTCAGTGTTGCTTCACTGATCACACATGTTGTTTCAGTGTTGCTTCACTGATCGCACATGTTATTGGTCTCATGTTTATTAATCAAATCAAATGCATGCTTTTTCCCACCAGCAAATTATCTATGTATGTTTGTGTAAATTCAAGAAAATGCAATAAAAAACCTTGGCAAACTATCTATGTTTGTTTAGGAGATCATGTGTGCAAAATTTGAGGTGATTTAAAGAAATTTGAATTTGAGAAATGAGCTCCCAGGCTAGGGTAAACATCCCATTTGTAATCAAGTTTTTTTGGACCTACTCTAAATGAGCCAAATGTTTTTTATTAACACCTATTCAATCTATATAGTGTAGATTCAAAGTCTCACTTTTTTGAATTAATCTTCGTATTTTACATTTTCTTTTGAAAAATATGCTTTAATATAAAAACTATTAAAAACACGTTTAAAATATGAAAATGGAAAACTAAGTTCAGATCCTTCTTATTCACTTAGAAATAAAGCTTTGATGATTTTTTTGATTTTTTAAAAAATTTCAAAAACAGAAGGTAACCCTACCTCATCTCCTCGAACTTAGTTTTTTTTGTGAACGTGCTGGCTCTGTTTTTTTTGAACGTGTTGGCTCTGTTTTTTTTGCATCGTTCGAAATTACACATCAATTGACATAGCGTAGAAAATTTAGTTCTTTTGTGCTATACAAATGCAAAATGACCAAATTTATAAGGGCTAAATTTATTTTTATCATGCAAAATGGCCACAAACTATTAAAAAATGGGTCATTTTGCATTTGTATAATGGCTACAAGCCCTCTATCTTTTTTATCATGCAAAATGACCAAATCTTTAAATTTATTTTTATCATGCAAAATGGCCACAAGTCCTTCAAAAATTGTCTCTTTTTGTTCAGATAATATATATATATGACCACGGATTCCCACGCGTGCAATTAGCTTCTTTTTCTTCTTCTTTTCAAACCATCGTTTCCCACACGTGTACACTCCCGATGGTGCGGTGGGTTTTACAAACGGGCTACTAACTTCACATTTGACCCTGTTATTGCCACGGCCAAATAACATGTAGCACTACGGCTATTTAAGCCACACACTGCCTCTGCCATCTCGCACCCTCTGCCTCTGCCATCTCGAACCCTCTGCCTCTGCCATCCCTCATCCATCTGCCCTTCTTGCTCTTTGACCCCTTCTCCTTCTTCTGCACATCCCTCAGCCATGCAATACACCGGACCAACCTACCGCTTCCCACCCACCGTGCCGGAGAGGCTCTACCCTACCGGCGTGTACGTTGATCACACACTACGTGTGTGGGCGATATCAAGGCTGAGGACCACAAGGAACTTTACCGAGTTCTTCCTCGCGTCCGGCTACCACCACCTCCCGAGGGGATCTCCAACGATGTTCCGCGTCGAGGAGGTCATCCGAAACCGGGTGGTGGTTGCTCTCATTGCCCACTTCACCAACACTTTCGAAGCCTTCTACCTCCTCGGCCAGGGTGTTTTGGTGTGGCTCCGAGTTCATCGCTTTCACTACCCACAACAGGTTCACGGAGTACACCAACATGTTCCCCACCGCGACGCGCATGCACACTCTTCCGTACCCCATCGACAACGCCCCGGAGGAGCGGTGAAAAGGGCGCCCGAAGGAGGAGCGAGGTGGAGAATGCGACGGCTAGGGTTCTAAACCCTCTATCTTTTTTAGTCTATGTTATGTTTAAGTTGTAATTGAACTATGTTGGAGTTGCTATGGGCTTGTTAGCTTAAATTTTCTATCTATTATATTATTAAGTTCTTCCTAGTTTGAACTATGTGATCGTGCTATGGGCTTGTTGGCCCTATCTACATATTTGTTAATTGTTTTCTTAGAGAGCTAGGCTTGTTAGTAGGGTTCCCTTGTTAGTAACCACCTAGTGCATGCAAGCAAGCTTTGTTAGTAGGGATGAATGAGTAGAGCTAAGCAAGGGAGTGGCTCTTTTTTTACACAAGCCACAAATATGTAGCCACCTAGCTAGAAGAGAGGAACCAGCGGCAGTGGCCATCGCTGCATCCGTGGCGGCTGGCGTGCAAGAAAGCTGCTCGGTCAGTGCATCATGGCGGACGCATCGGCGCATGTAGGTTCAGTCGGCGCATCGTGGGATCGTGGCATCGAGCATGCAGGCTCGATCGGCGCATGCATGCAGGCTTTGCTGGGTGCATGCATTGCAGGCTTCTGTCCTGGCGGTGCGCGCAGACGTTTAATGCAAGGGATGGCCCAACGAAACCACTGCCCAACGGTTGAACAGCGACACCACCCAACGCGGCCCCACTTGTTAGGTCGAACGAACGACACAGTCCGGCGTGGCCCCACTAGCCAGAGTTAACGGTCAAGCCTTTGACCCGACGACAACATCCATTGTGCCCAGTTATGAGGGTTTCTGGCAAGGGAGTGGGGAAAATTGAGCAAAAGTTAAGAGCACATGGATGAATGAGTAGAGCTAAGGAACCAGGGGCATAGATGTAAAAATCCCAATTTTAAAAAGTTTTTCATTTCAAGAATAGGAATATGTGTGTGAATGAGAATATGTGTGTTTGGGATATGGAGAGTTTTGTGCGAGTGACATGCCCCCGAGTTGCTTATGTTTTGCCGATGTCGATTTATTTTCGTTTCGGTGAATTTCGAGCAAACTTGATATGTCCTATTTTTAGGCAAGGTTGTGCCAAAATTTTATATGACTTTGAATCATGCATGCATTTTGTTTATAACCCTTTTTCTTGTTATACCGTGCAGTCGGACATGAAGGTGAGTGGATGGATCGTGGAGCGATACATGCAATCCGCGGTGATGGACATGTATGCAAATAATTGGACTAGGATTAGTTGTCCGTGTGCAAGATGCAAAGAAGGAGTCCTTTTGGACCCTTTTGATTGTGGCACTTTGAAGGCGCACCTACTGATGAATGGTTTCATGGATGGCTATACTCGGTGGATAAGTGAATAAGATGATGATGTTGAGGACGTCCACATGGCAGGGAATAACGGCATGGCGGTGGGGCTGGAAGAAGAGATGACCGATCGACATGAAGACGATGGCGACAAACATGGCGGCGGGGAAGAGTCTGGTAATGACGGCGGCGAAGAAGATTCCGGGTACGGCGAAAAAGAGTCCGGACATGGCGGAGAAGAGGCGGCGGTCACGCCACAGTCTTCGATGCTACTAAGTGCAGTCGTGTAGGACCCTCATGTTCGAGACCTCCTTCGCAAGAGTACGACTAGCAAAAGAGCTGCTTCTAGAGAGGAGGCCAAGCTGGCGCAACTTGAAGTAGACTCGAAGACTCAATTGTATGACGGTTGCGATCCCGAGGTGACCCGCTTGAGTTTCACGCTCGAACTTCTAAAGACGAAGGCCAAGAATAAATGGACAGACAAAAGCCTCGATGAGCATTTGAAGTATCTACATAATAAAGTTCTTCAAGCGGGGAACCTGTGTCCTACTAGTGTCCCGAAGAAGGAGGCCAAGAAAATCGTTTGCCCTTTTTATTTGCCGCGCATTAGGTACTACACATGCATCAACGATTGCATCATTTATCAGGGGGAGCACCCGGAACAAACCAGTTGTCCAGTGTGCAATGCTTCTCGATACAAGAAGGCAGGAAAGAAAGGTCCTCAGAAAGTTGTATGGTACTTTCCGATCACTCCCCGTCTGCAGCGGTATTTCATAGATCCTAAGGAAGCAAAGCTCATGCACTGGCACGCGGAGAGGAAGAAGGCCAACAATGGAGATGATCCGAAGCTGAGACACCTCGTAGATGGTAGCCAGTGGAGAGCATTCAATGCCATATATGGATTTGCTGTAGAAGATCCAAGGAACATCGTGCCTGGTGCGAGTACCAATGGGATGAATCTGTTTGGAAACCAGAACACCAACCACAGCACATGGCCCATGTTTGTATGGATGTACAACCTCCCCCCATGGAAGTGCATGAAGACAAAGTACATACACATGAGCTTGCTGATTCAAGGGCCGAAACAACCGGGAAATAATATTAACCTGTATATGGGGCTTCTGCAAGAGGAGCTACGCATGTTATGGAAAACACCGGCATGGACATGGGACGCCAGCAAAGGAGAGTATTTCCATATGAGTGCCATGCTGATGACGATGGTGCACGACTATCTCGGTTACGGGTACACCTCATGCTCGGTGTGCCACGGATACTGCGGATGCACGAGGTGCATGGATGATACAATGTCTCAACAGCTTATGTCAACGAAAGATGGTGGGTCCGGGAAAATTGTGTACATGGGGCATCATAGATGGCTCGAGAAGGATGACTCGTGGAGAAAGCGTGGAGATCTATTCAATGGGTTGGCTGAGCATTGAGGACCTCCACGTAAGAGGAGCGGCACCGAAATCAACAAGCTGTTGAGAAACTGGGAACAGTGCCCTGCGCCGGGAAAGATGAAAAAGGCGTCAGAGCCGCTGTTGAAGGTATGGAAAACGAGGTCTGTTTTCTGGGACTTGGAGTACTGGCCCAATCAAGACACGCCTCATTGCCTTGATCAAATGCATATCATGAAGAATGTCCTCAAGAGCTTGCTTGGCACACTGATGAACATGCCGGAGAAGACCAAGGATGGGCCGAAGGCAAGGAAAGACTTGGAAGATTTGAATATCAAGAAAGATCTCCACCATAAATAGTCGACGGAGGAGACGGAGACAGAGGAGGGGGGAAGGGGCGGAAAAGTCAACAAGAAGGAGGATAATTATTGCCACCCTTCTTGCTTCACCTTAAGTGTGAAGGAGATCGATCAATTCATCAAGTGCCTTATGGGAATCAAAGTCAGTTTCAGTTACTGTGGGAAGATAAGAAGATTTCTAGACCCCAAGAAGAAAAGGTTCAGTGGGATGAAGTCCCATGACTGTCACGTGATGATGACGCAGATACTCCCGGTTGCCATTAGAGGGATAATGGAGAAGCATGTCCCTGACACGCTTACTGGTCTCTGCAACTTCTTCGACGTTATCTCTCGAAAGTCCATAAGTGTGAAGCAGCTCTGAAGGCTATAGGAAGAGTTCGTTGTCATACTATGTGAGCTTGAGATGTACTTCCCGCCCGCGTTCTTTGACGTCTTGGTGCATCTGTGTGTCCACATCATGGACGACATCATCGACCTCGGGCTGACATTCCTTCACAGCATGATGCCGTTTGAGAGGATGAATGGGGTGATCAAAGGATTCGTTCGTAACATGTCTTGTCCCGATGGGAGCTGTCGGTTTTCGGGTTCCGCAGACCCTTGAGAGGTTCGAACTCTGGGGTGCGTGCGAAGTACTCAACCTCTCCAGTCTTCCTACTCGCCAATCTCACGGCCTAGCTCGTCGAACTCAAGGGAAAGGGGACATAGCAGTTTACCCAGGTTTGGGCCAACCTTGCGGTGTAAAACCCTACTCCTGCTTTGTGCTGGATTGGCCTTGAGGGGCTGAGCATGAACTAGTACAGTGGGAGAACAACCTCAGGAGGTGTGTCCTTGAGCTGATGGGAAGAGGATGATCTGAATGATCCATCCCTTCTATGGTGGTGGCTAGGTCCTATTTATAGTTACCTTGGTCCTCTTCTCAAATGAAGGCGGGAAGGGATCCCACAACGGCCAAATTTGAAGGGAGACAACTAGTACATACTATCCTGACAAAAGTAATCTTCGCCTGCAAAAGCCTCTGGTCGTGACGCCGTGGTGGGCCCGGTGATGACCTCCATCCTACCGTCCTGGCGGTCTTGGTCTTGTTGCACGGGAATGGAAACCTTTGGCAGATTCCTCGGGACTTCGCGCCTGCTCTTTCTCCTTTAGCACCAAAGAGGAAACTGCAGTCTTCCGCCCGCTGGCGCCCGCCTGGCCTTGGTCTTCATGACTCATGTTACCCGATCCTCACGAGGTGAGGCTTGCATAGATATCTCCGCTCCTCGGGAGCCAACATGAGGAGGCTGCTCCTCGTGGAGGTCTTGGTGTCGTCCGCCTCGCGAGGGTCTTGAGTCATTGATATTAAAGGAGGGCCGTACCAGGCCGTCGATGGAGCCATGCCGTTGGCCGCAGGCAGCCATGTCTGGGTACCCCCATTCCTAGAACACCGACAGTAGCCCCTGGGTCCAAGGCGCGCTCGGACTTGGCTTCGAGGAGAAGCCAAAGAGCAAGTGCGGAGCGCCGCAGGCCATAACCTCTTGCGGCCTTCATCGATGCGTGGCGATTGATGGGACGTGGGCGTCTCCGCTTCCCCACGAGGCCTCGGCAACCATCCCTGGCTGACAAAAAGACCGGTGCCTGCCGTTGAGCCTTCTTTCCTTTTCTTCACCTTGCCCCAGATCCCCTTCTCCCTCTGCTCAGAAAACCTCCAGATATGCCGAATCTCTTCCCCAAGCTCGCGACCGATGGCCACCAACATGGCGAAGTCTTCGGCTCCAACCGCGCGCTCGGCTCCTTGGTTCGAGCCAGCCCTGAGCGTGTCCACCATCGCCCAGGAGAAGCACCTCGCCGCCGCACTCCAGCTGACGGTGTACAGCAGCAACGAGGGGGGAGAGATGGCGGTCCGGGTCGGCTCTGCCGAGCCGGAAACCTTGGGTGGCACCTTCTACCCCTTATTGCTGCACAACGTCTTGGCTGGGCTGGTCCGCCCTTTCTCCAGTTTCTTCTACGCCATCCTTCGCCATTACGGGCTCCATGCCCTCCATCTTCACCCCAACTCCATCCTCCTCCTGTCAATCTTCGCCTTCTACTGCGAGGCGTTCATGGGGGTGATGCCCTCCGTCGCGCTGTTCCACCACTTCTTCAACCTCCGGACGAGCAGGGGCCAGTGCTCTGGGTGCGCCAGCTTCATTGCGGACAACGGCAGCAACGCGATCTCCTGGGCCGGGAAGAAGGTGGAGGACTTCTGGAACAAGTGGGTCTTCATGTACGCTAAGCGCTCCTACGCTCAGCTAGAGCTGCCGACCGGGTTGCCGACGCCCCGGGATGGATGGGCTCACGAGAAGCTCACCGACCCCCGGGAGGAGCAGTTGCTGGAGAGGATGACGACCGACCTGAAGGCGGAGGACCCGAAGGTGGAGAAGCTGACGGGGGCCATGATCGTCAGGGAGTTCGTGACGCAGCGCCTGGCTTCGCTCCAGACGCACTCGCGCCTCCTGTGGAGATTCAAGGGCGCGGAAGACGACCTTCGGTTGCGCCCAGACAACTTGTCTGACGAGGAGTGCTACATCTTGAGCACTGCGTTGGTTTTCCCTTGAAGAGGAAAGGGTGATGCAGTAAAGTAGCATAAGTATTTCCCTCATTTTTTGAGAACCAAGGTATCAATCCAGTAGGAGGCCACGCACGAGTCCCTCGCACCTACACAAACAAATAAATCCTTGCAACCAACGCGATAAGGGGTTGTCAATCCCTACACGGTCACTTACGAGAGTGAGATCTGATAGATATGATAAGATAATATTCTTGGTATTTTTATGATAAAGATGCAAAGTAAAGAAATTAAAATAAAAATGGCGCTAGAAATAACTTTTTGACAGAAGATTAATATGATGGATAATAGACCCGGGGGCCACAGGTTTCACTAGTGTCTTCTCTCAAGAGCATAAGTATTTACGGTGGGTGAACAAATTACTGTTGAGCAATTGACAGAATTGAGCATAGTTATGAGACTATCTAGGTATGATCATGTATATAGGCATCACGTCCGAGACAAGTAGACCGACTCCGCCTACATCTACTACTATTACTCCAGACATCGACCGCTATCCAAAGCATGCATCTAGAGTATTAAGTTCATAAGAACAGAGTAACGCTTTAAGCAAGATGACATGATGTAGAGGGATAAACTCATGCAATATGATATAAACCCCATCTTGATATCCTCGATGGCAACAATACAATACATGCCTTGCTGCCCCTACTGTCACTGGGAAAGGACACCGCAAGATTGAACCCAAAGCTAAGCACTTCTCCCTTTGCAAGAAAGATCAATCTAGTAGGCCAAACCAAACTGATAATTCGAAGAGACTTGCAAAGATAACCAATCATACATAAAAGAATTCAGAGAAGATTCAAATATTGTTCATACATAAACTTGATCATAAACAATTCATCGGTCTCAACAAACACAACGCACAAGAAGATTACATCGAATAGATCTCCATGAGAGAGGAGGAGAACATTGTATTGAGATCCAAAAAGAGAGAAGTGGTCATCTAGCTAATAACTATGGACCCGAAGGTCTGTGGTAAACTACTCACACTTCATCGGATAGGCTATGGTGTTGATGTAGAAGCCCTCCATGATCGATGCCCCCTCCGACGGAGCTTCAGAACAGGCCCCAAGATGGGACCTCACGGGTAAAGAAGGTTGCAGCGGTGGAATTAGGTTTTTGGCTCCGTATCTAGTAGTTTGGGGGTACGTACGTATATATAGGAGGAAGAAGTACGTCGGTGGAGAAACGTGGGGCCCACGACGGTGGAGGGCGCGCCCAGGGGGTAGGTGCGCCCCCTACCTCGTGGCCTCCTGGTTGATGTCTTGATGTGGGGTCCAAGTCATCTGGATCATGTTTGTTCCGAAAATCACGTTCCCAAAGGTTTCATTCCGTTTGGACTCCGTTTGATATTATTTTTCTGCAAAACTCTGAAATAGGCAAAAAACAACAATTCTGGGTTGGGCCTCCGGTTAATAGGTTAGTCCCAAAAATAATATAAAAGTGTATAATAAAGCCCAATAATGTCCAAAACAGAATGTAATATAGCATGGAACAATAAAAAATTATAGATACGTTGGAGACGTATCAAGCATCCCCAAGCTTAATTCTTGCTCGTCCTCGAGTAGGTAAATGATAAAAACAGAATTTTTTATGTGGAATGCTACTTGGCATAATTTCAATGTCATTCTTCTTAATTGTGGTATGAATATTCAGATCCGAAAGATTCAAGACAAAAGTTTAATATTGACATAAAAATAATAATACTTCAAGCATACTAACTAAGCAAATATGTCTTCTCAAAATAACATGGCCAAACAAAGTTATCCCTACAAAATCGTATAGTCTGGCTATGCTCTATCTTCATCACACAAAATATTTAAATCATGCACAACCCCGATGACAAGCCAAGCAATTGTTTCATACTTTTGACGTTCTCAAACTTTTCCAATCTTCACGCAATACATGAGCGTGAGCCATGGACATAGCACTATATGTGGAATAGAATGGTGGTTGTGGAGAAGACAAAAAGGAGAAGATAGTCTCACATCAACTAGGCGTATCAACGGGCTATGGAGATGCCCGTTAATAGATATCAATGTGAGTGCGTAGGGACTGCCATGCAACGGATGCACTAGAGCTATAAGTATATGAAAGCTCAACAAAAGAAACTAAGTGGGTGTGCATCCAACTCGCTTGCTCACGAAGACCTAGGGCACTTTGAGGAAGCCTATCATTGGAATATACAAGCCAAGTTCTATAATGAAAAATTCCCACTAGTATATGAAAGTGATATCATAGGGGACTCTCTATCATGAAGATCATGGTGCTACTTTGAAGCACAAGTGTGGTAAAAGGATAGTAACATTGTCCCTTCTCTCTTTTTCTCTCATTTTTTTTCTTTTTGTTTTTTTATTTGGGCCTTTTCTTCTCTTTTTTATGGCCTCTTTTTTTAGTCGGAGTCTCATCCCGACTTATGGGGGAATCATAGTCTCCATCATCCTTTCCTCACTTGGGACAATGCTTTAAAAATGATGATCATCACACTTTTATTTACTTACAACTCAACAATTACAAATCAATACTTAGAACAAAATATGACTCTATGTGAATGCCTCCGGCGGTGTACCGGGATATGCAATGAATCAAGAGTGACATGTATGAAAGAATTATGAATGGTTGCTTTGCCACAAGTACGATGTCAACTACATGATCATGCAAAGCAATATGACAATGATGGAGCGTGTCATAATAAACGAAACGGTGTGTAAGTTGCATGGCAATATATCTCAGAATGGCTATGGAAATGCCATGATAGGTAGGTATGGTGGCTGTTTTGAGGAAGGTATATGGTGGGTGTATGGTACCGGCGAAAAGTGCGCGGTATTAGAGAGGCTAGCAATGGTGGAAGGAAGAAAAGTGTGTATAATCCATGGACTCCACATTAGTCATAAATAACTCATATACTTATTTCAAAAGTCTACAAGTTATCAAAGCAAAGTATTACGCGCATGCTCCTATGGGGATAGATTGGTAGGAAAAGACCATCGCTCGTCCCCGACCACCACTCATAAGGAAGACAGTCAATAAATAAATCATGCTCCGACTTCATCACATAACGGTTCACCATACGTGCATGCTACGGGAATCACAAACTTTAACACAAGTATTTCTCAAATTCACAACTACTCAACTAGCATGACTCTAATATCACCATCTTTATATCTCAAAACAATTATCAAGCATCAAACTTCTCGTAGTATTCCACACACTCATAAGAATTTTTCCTTTCTAAATCTTGAATGCCTATCATTGTTAAAGCAAACTACCATGCTGTTTTGTAGGACTCTCAAAATAATCTAAGTGAGGCATGAGAGAACAATAGTTTCTATAAAACAAATCCACCACTGTGCTCTAAAAGATATAAGTGAAGCACTAGAGCAAAACTATATAACTCAAAAGATATAAGTGAAGCACATAGAGTATTCTAACAATTTCCAAATCATGTGTGTCTCTCTCAAAAGGTGTGTACAGAAAGAATGATTGTGGTAAACTAAAAGGCAAAGACTTAAATCATACAAGACGCTCCAAGCAAAAGATATATCATGTGGTGAATAAAAATATAGCTCCAAGTAAAGTTACCGATGGAAGTAGACGAAAGAGGGGATGCCTTCCGTGGCATCCCCAAGCTTTGGCTTTTAGGTGTCCTTAGGTTATCTTGGTGTGCCATGGGCATCCCCAAGCTTAGGCTCTTGCCACTCCTTATTCCATAATCCATCAAATCTTTCACCCAAAACTTGAAAACTTCACAACACAAAATTTAACAGAAAATCTCGTGAACTCCGTTAGCGAAAGAAAACAAAAGACCACTTCAAGGTACTGTAATGAACTCATTCTTTATTTAGATTGGTGTTAAAACTACTGTATTACAACTTCTCTATGGTTTATAAACTATTTTACTAGCCATAGATTCATCAAAATAAGCAAACATCACACGAAAAACAGAATCTGTCAAAAACAGAACAGTCTGTAGTAATCTGTAACTAACGCAAACTTCTGGAACTCCAAAAATTCATAAAAAAATAGGACGACCAATATAATTTGTTCATTGATCATCAGCAATTGGAATCAATATTTTATCACTTTCTGGTGTTTTCTAACAATTATTTTCGTGAACAGAAAGTTTCTGGAATTTTCAGCAAGATCAAATAACTATCATCCAAGAAGATCCTATAGGTTTAGCTTGGCACAAACACTAATTGAAACATAAAAAAAAGTCTAACCAAAGGCTAGATCAAAGATTTATTCCTAAACAGAAACAAAAAGCAAAAAACTAAAAATAAAATTGGGTTGCCTCCCAACAAGCGCTATCGTTTAACGCCCCTATCTAGGCATAAAAGCAAGGATATATCTAGGTATTGCTATCTTTGGTAGGAAATCCATGAGTGGCTCTCATAATAGATTCATAAGGTAATTTTATTTTCTTTATATGGAAGTGTTCCATGCCTTTCATTAACGGAAATTGGAATCTAATATTCCCTTCCTTCATATCAATAATTGCACCAATCGTTCTAAGGAAAGGTCTGCCAAGAATAATAGGACATGAAGGATTGCAATCTATATCAAGAACAATAAAATATATGGGAACATAATTCCTATTTGCAACAATAAGAACATCATTGATTCTTCCCATAGGTTTATTAATGGTGGAATCCGCAAGGTGCAAGTTTAGAGAGCAATCATCAAAATCACGGAAACCTAGCAAATCACATAAAGTCTTTGGAATCGTGGAAACACTAGCACCCAAATCACACAAAGCATTGCATTCATGATCTTTAATTTTAATTTTAATAGTAGGTTCCCACTCATCATAAATTTTTCTAGGGATATAAACTTGCAAATCAAGTTTTTCTTCATAAGATTGCATCAAAGCATCAACGATATGTTTGGTAAAGGCTTTATTTTGACTATAAGCATGAGGACAATTTAGCACAGATTGCAACAAGGAAATACAATCTATCAAAGAGCAATTATCATAATTAAATTCCTTGAAATCCAAAATAGTGGGTTCATTAATATTTTGAGTTTTAATCTCTTCAATCCCACTTTTACCAATTTTAGCATCAAGATCTAAAAACTCTGAATTTTTGGAACGCCTTCTAGGTAAAGGTGGATCATATTCAGTCCCATCATTATCAAGATTCATATTGCAAAACAAAGATTTAATAGGGGACACATCAATAACCTTTAGATCTTCATCTTTATTTTCATAAAAAATAGAAGAACACGCTTTCACAAAATAGTCTTTCTTAGCATGCATCCTAGCGGTTCTTTCTTTGCACTCATCAATGGAAATTCTCATGGCTTTGAGAGACTCATTGATATCATGCTTAGGTGGAATAGATCTAAGTTTCAAAGAATCAACATCAAGAGAAATTATATCAATGTTCCTAGCCAATTCATCAATCTTAGGCAACTTTTCTTCAAGCAGAGCATTGAAATTCTTTTGCGAATTCATAAATTCTTTAACACTAGTATCAAATTCAGAGGGCATCTTATTAAAATTTCCATAAGAATTGTTGTAGGAATTACCATAATTATTAGAGGGATTACTAGGGTATGGCCTAGGATTAAAGTTTCCTCTATACGCGTTGTTACCAAAATTATTCCTACCAACAACATTCACATCCATAGATTCATTAATATTCTCAATAAAAGTAGACAAGGGCATATCATTAGGATCAGAAGAAACACTTTTACTAGCAAATAATTTCATAAGTTCATCCATCTTTCCACTCAGAACATTAATTTCTTCTATCACATGCACTTTTTTACTAGTAGATCTTTCCGTGTGCCATTGAGAATAATTAACCATAATATTATCTAGGAGTTTAGTAGCTTCTCCTAAAGTGATTTCCATAAAAGTGCCTCCCGCGGCCGAATCTAAAAGATTTCTAGAAGCAAAATTCAATCCGGCATAATTTTTTTGTATAATCATCCACAAATTCAAACCATGCGTAGGGTAATTACGTATCATTAATTCCATCCTCTCCCAAGCTTGTGCAACATGTTCATGATCAAGTTGCTTAAAATTCATAATATTGTTTCTAAGAGAGATAATCTTAGCGGGAGGAAGATACTTAGAGATAAAAGCATCTTTGCACTTGTTCCAAGAATCAATACTATTTTTAGGCAAAGAAGAAAACCAAGCTTTAGCACGATCTCTAAGCAAAAAAGGAAATAGCTTAAATTTATGAATATCATTGTCCACATCTTTCTTATTTTGCATATCACACAAATCAACGAAGCTATTTAGATGGTAGCGGCATCTTCACTAGGAAGACCGGCAAATTGATCTTTCATGACAAGATTCAATAAAGCAGCACTGATTTCACAAGATTTAGTATCGGTAAGAGGAGCAATCGGAGTGCTAAGAAAATCATTGTTGTTGGTATTGGTGAAATCACACAATTTAGTATTATCTTGAGCCATCGTGACAAGCAAGCTATCCAACACACGAGCAAACAGGAAGCGAGCGAGAAAAAGGCGAACGGAAAAGAGAGGGTGAATAAAACGGCAAGGGTGAAGTGGGGGAGAGGAAAAGGAGAGGAAAATGGCAAATAATGTAATGCGGGAGATAAGGGTTTGTGATGGGTACTTGGTCTCACTACAAAAAAAAGACACATCCGTGACATTTTGGGCCGAATGAAATTTTTTTCTGTCATACATATGACACTTCTATGACGGTAATTGTGACAAAACCGGTATCATCATAGATGTGGTGGGCTCCTACTTCTATGACAAAAATCATGATGAAAATGGGCTTTTCATCCTGGGCGGGCGGAGACGCAGCTGCATGACATTCTTTGGGCCGTCCATGACGGAAAAACCGTGGTAGAAGCGAGGGGAGGAAAATTTCGGGAGTTCCTGTTACGGTGGGAGGTCGGGGGCGAGTGATGGCGTTCTCTCATTACGACGCTGCTGCGTGTGAGGCGTTAGCTCTAATCAAACTGAGCGAGGCGTTGGGCTCTAATCGAACCCGGCGATTGCTGCTGCAGCTATCGTTCTTGAACCAGAGCGATCAATCAATGGCTGTTAATCGAGCTCGATCGGCGATTCCATTGCTACCGCTGTAATCGAAGCCGATCGATGCTGCCCTGATGGATGAGTGAGTGGCGTTGCGAGGGGTTTGGATGAGCAGTGGCGGTGGCGTTGCCTCTGGATGAACAGGACCCGTGGTGTGGTGGAGGGCTGGATGAGCGAAGAGCGGTGGAGGGTGCCCGTGGAGGGGTGGTTGAACAGGACCCCGTGGTGTGGAGGGCTGGATGAACAGTAGATGGTGGAGGGGTGCCCGTGGAGCACTACAAGAAATATGTCAACTAGTGACCTTCTGTCAGTGACCCTGGAAGAAATGGTCATAGATCTATGACCATTTCAGACCAATTGGTCAAAAGCTGTTCGGGGGGCTCCAAACCCTAAACCATTGCGACCATTTTGATCAGAAAGGTCGTAATTTCCTTACATGAAATGGTCATAAAGCAAACAGCGCAAGTCCGCTGCCTTATTTCTAGTTGTTAACGACCAATATAGATGGTCATAGCCTTGTAAATTGTGGTGGGTTGCTATGACTAGGCGCCACCTCATCAGTTTTGCCTATGTGTCATGTCCATGTGGCAGTTTTTGCCCTAGGTTGTGAAGAAACCTATATTTATGTCATTCCCAAAATTCCCAAAAAAATCTCATAAATTCTTTGGGTCATATCTTCGTCAAATATGTAAAAACCTTCCTTGCCTAGTTCAAAAATAATTCAAAAATATTCATTTTCCTATTCATTCGTAACAACAGTTTGTGAAGGAAGTACCACTTTGGCATGTCCAAATAGTATCCATTTTCTACAGTGCTTTCCTATGCCCAAATAACCATCCTCCACCAAATGCCAGCTCAATCCATTCATTATTTTGAGCCGAGCTTCAACATTCGTATTTATGTCCAGCGTGGTAGTTTGCAAAGCAAGTACCACCTAGGCTCCTCCTTTTGAGCTGAATTTTTTTGAAGACGGTCTTCTTAGTAACTGATCATCCTCAGCCAAAACACACGCCCATTAGCCATGCACAATTCCTGTACCCCTAATCAAACACTTGGCTGCTAATTCATGTTTGAGCATCGATCGGTCTCCTCGTGAGAATATTATGTTGTAATTTTCTTCCTAGCACCTATCTGGGGAGTGCCCAACCCACTAGAAATGCCTAGGCCACCCTGAACACATGGCAACGCCACGTTCACGCGGTGACTACGCGACGCGCATGCGAGTTTACGCGCTCTAGAGTTGGAGCCCTTGGCCACCGTCCAGACCTCGACGAATTGCCACCAAACCATGTATTTATGATTAAATAGGTACTTATGTAACTATAAATGATTTTTGGAAAAAATAAATAGCAAACTATGAGGCAGCTGCAGTTCAAATTTGACCCGCTTCCAACTGAATCGACGGAAATTTGTCTTTTTCATGAGAGGTGGATCAAAACTTTTTACACTCAACCATTTTGTCAATTGTCCATTAAATATGTCCTAGTATTTTATAAAAATAATTTGGTCCAATTTTGCAACATTTATTTTGGAGGTCCTTCACAAAAAAACCTCCTTTTGGGCACTCGAAAAATGGAAAATGGTTTTTTCGTCCAAAGAAAATGAAAACTTCCTTAGGCAACATTGTTTTCCATTCCAATATGCACCCTTGTGCACAATATGAGATCATTTGAACAAACTATGCCATGAATGTGGCCATAAGATTGATCATTTGGCTTGAAAGACATGAATCTTCACACTTGATAGCTCATTTTTGAGAACACTTTTTTAAAATAATTACCGTATTACAAGTTTATTATTTTTCCTGGAAACTTGGTCATATATAATGACACAATGCGAAGTTTTTCCAATTTTTTGATTTTTTTTGAATTTTTTATGCCCATTTCAAAATGCGGTCAAAACGGCGGGAATGACCGTTCCTAGCTAGTGGTCGAATCTTATATTTTTTTTGGTGTTTCTCTGATTAAATAGATACTTATGTACCTAGAAATGATTTTTTTGAAAAAATAAAGAGCAAACTATGAGGTAGCTGCAGTTCAAATTTGACCCGCTTCCAGCTGAATCGGCGGAAATTTGTCTTTTTCACCAAAGGTGGATCAAAACTTTTTACACCCAAACATTTGGTTAATTGTGCATTAAATATGGCCTAGTATTTTACAAAAATAATCTAGTCCAATTTTTCAATAATTATTTGGTAGGTTCTTCACAAAAAAAACCTCATTTCGGGCACTCGAAAAATGGAAAATGGCTCTTTTGTGCAATGAAAGTGAAAACTCCCCAAATCAACATTGTTTTCCATTCCAATATACACCCTTTTGCACAATATGAGATCATTTGAACAAACTATGCCATGAATGTGGCCATGAGATTGATCATTTGGCTTGAAAGCCATGAATCTTCACGCATGATAGCTCATTTCTAACAACAATTTTTAAAAATAATTTATGTATTACAAGTTTATTATTTTTCCTGGAAACTTGGTCATATATAATGACACAATGCGAAGGTTTTCCAATTTTTTGATTTTTTTTGAATTTTTTATGCCCATTTCAAAATGCGGTCAAAACGGCGGGAATGACCGTTCCTAGCTAGTGGTTGAATCTTATATTTTTTTGGTGTTTCTCTGATTAAATAGATACTTATGTACCTAGAAATTATTTTTTGAAAAAATAAAGAGCAAACTATGAGGTAGCTGCAGTTCAAATTTGACCCGCTTCCAATTGAATCGGCGGAAATTTGTCTTTTTCACCAGAGGTGGATCAAAACTTTTTACACCCAACCATTTGGTCAATTGTGCATTAAATATGGCCTAGTATTTTATAAAAATAATTTGGTCCAATTTTGCAATAATTATTTGGTCCAATTTTGCAATAATTATTTGGTAGGTTCTTCACAAAAAAACCTCATTTCGGGCACTCAAAAAATGGAAAATGGCTCTTTTGTGCAATGAAAGTGAAAACTCCCCAAATCAACATTGTTTTCCATTCCAATGTACACCCTTTTGCACAATATGAGATCATTTGAACAAACTATGCCATGAATGTGGCCATAAGATTGATCATTTGGCTTGAAAGCCATGAATCTTCACGCATGATAGCTCATTTCTGAGAACACTTTTTAAAAATAATTTCTGTATTACAAGTTTATTATTTTTCCTGGAAACTTGGTCATATATAATGACACAATGCGAAGGTTTTCCAATTTTTTGATTTGTTTTGAATTTTTTATGCCCATTTCAAAATGCGGTCAAAACGGCGGGAATGACCGTTCCTAGCTAGTGGTTGAATCTTATATTTTTTTTGGTGTTTCTCTGATTAAATAGATACTTATGTATCTAGAAATGATTTTTTTGAAAAAATAAAGAGCAAACTATGAGGTAGCTGCAGTTCAAATTTGACCCGCTTCCAATTGAATCGGCGGAAATTTGTCTTTTTCACCAGAGGTGGATCAAAACTTTTTACACCCAACCATTTGGTCAATTGTGCATCAAATATGGCCTAGTATTTTAGAAAAATAATTTGGTCCAATTTTGCAATAATTATTTGGTAGGTTCTTCACAAAAAACCTCATTTCGGGCACTCGAAAAATGGAAAATGGCTCTTTTGTGCAATGAAAGTGAAAACGCCCCAAATCAACATTGTTTTCCATTCCAATATGCACCCTTTTGCACAATATGAGATCATTTGAACAAACTATGCCATGAATGTGGCCATAAGATTGACCATTTGGCTTGAAAGCCATGAATCTTCACGCATGATAGCTCATTTCTGAGAACACTTTTTAAAAATAATTTCCGTATTACAAGTTTATTATTTTTCCTGGAAACTTGGTCACATATAATGACAAAATGCTAAGGTTTTCCAATTTTATGATTTTCTTGAATTTTTTATGCCCGTTTCAAAATGCGGTCAAAACGACGGGAATGACCGTTCCTAGCTAGTGGTTGAATCATGGAAAACTTTTGATGTTTCCCTGATTAAATAGATACTTATGTACATAGAAATGATTTTTGGAAAAAATAAAGAGCAAACTATGAGGCAGCTGCATTAAACATGGCCTAGTATTTTATAAAATTAATTTGGTCCAATTTTGCAACAAATATATGGTAGGTCCTTCACAAAAAAAACTCATTTCGGGCACTCGAAAAATGGAAAATGAATTTTCCGTGCAAAGAAAATGAAAACTCCCGTAGGCAACATTGTCTTGAATTCCAAGATGCACCCTTGTGCACAATATGAGATCATTTTTTTTTTATTTTTCATGTGAAAAGATAGAAGAAAAACAAAACAATGCTCAGGTAGATTCTTTTTTGAAACATAACTTGTCTTTTTGATGAGAGGTGGATCGAAAACATTTTACATGTTAAGATTTGGTCAACTGTACATAAAATGATGTCTTATAGTTTTGGAAATGGTGTGGTGCCATTTTGAAACAAATATTTGGTAGATTCTTCTCAAAAAAAGAATTTTGTCATTCCAAAAATAGAAATTAATTTTTTCCTAAAAACTCATTTCTCATAACACCTTTTAAAGATATTTTTATTATTCCAATTCCAAGTTTGTTAGTTTTCCTAAAAAGTAGGTCAGATTTGCTGACACAATGAGATTGTTTTTTTTTGAATTTTTCATATCATAAAACTATTTATATGATTCAACACCTTAATTTTAGTCGATTACGACCAATTTAGATGGTCATAACGTTTACTGGGTTCTGATTGGTCCATAGGCATGTCACGCGGGTCGCGCCTCCAATGTCGTCGGATGGCCCCAGATCCGACGGCAGCCCTTGTCCCCTTCACCCCCCTCGTCCAAACTCCCAACCCTAGCGTCCCTCGCGCCCCACCCGTGCCTCCTTGCCCCCGCACGCCGCCCCCGTCGCACCCTTACTCCCTCATCCCCATCTCCACCACCGCCACCGCGCCCCTCCCGATCCAACCTGCGCGGCAACCTACCTCGCCGCCCCCACCCGCCGCCCCTACCTCGCCGCCCCCACCCGCTCTGCTCCGGGATCCATCCACCCAGTCATCTTCCTCCTTCTCCTCTCTGTCTCTTGATCCAACCCAAGCATTGACGCCGACCCTTCCCAACCCCGGCCTCGTCCAGCGCCGGCGACCCCTTCTCTCCCTCCACCTCCAGCAGCGGATCCACTCGAGCAGCATTTCAGGCCGCCGTCAGATCCACCCTCCACGCGCTAGACGGAAACCCTAGCCACCCTTCCATGGCGACCCACTGCAGCACCCAAAGGCCTCGACGACGGCGGTATGGTATGAACCCCCCTCCCCCGCCCCCACTTCTTCTTCTCCT
This sequence comes from Aegilops longissima, assembly GCA_021605205.1. Classification (NCBI taxonomy): domain Eukaryota; kingdom Viridiplantae; phylum Streptophyta; class Magnoliopsida; order Poales; family Poaceae; genus Aegilops; species Aegilops longissima. Next base: position 537,526,267 of record CM038678.1, read on the forward strand.
TCAAACTCCCTTTGTCTCACCCCCGTCTCTGTCTTTGCCTCTTCAAGTAGGAGCAACGGCGACCAGCGACGGCCATGGCGACCCACCTCAGCCTCCAAGACCTCGACAACGGTCGGTGCTACGGTATGAATCCCTCCTCCCCCTTCTCTTCTACTTCTCCTTTTTCTCAACGTCTCCCCCCTAACCCCAATCTCATTTCGTCCCTTCCCTTCTTCTCTGTAGGTGAGGTACAACAACCAGCGACGGGACAACGCCTAAATCCACCGGTACAGGAGAGCAGCCATGGAATGGAAGGTCCGTTCCACCCGTTCTTCCCCGCTTGATTGACTCTATCTAAGAGTTCTTCGGTTTCAAGTGGATTTTCTTCTGGGCTCCATAAGTCAAAATGGAGACCGCCACCACATGGTATGTGCTGCCATTTTGCTTGCCAGATTCCCAGTCCTGCGATGCCACTAGCAGCTAGATCTCCTTTATTGCCTAATTATCGTTCATTGTTTTCTTAAGATCCGGTAGTTTCCCTCACGGATTGACTTGATTATGTGGTGTGTCACTTCAACCTGCACGATTGGACTCTTTTGAATCAAATGTAGCATAGGTTTGATTTGTTCAAGATGACTGCACAAATCATAGGGCTAACTGTCTTTATTCTATGTACTGAATGTAGAACAGAGCGTCTCCTATTTTTGGATACATAATGAATTAATGATGTTGAAATGTGCTACTGTAGGTTTCCATCAACCCGGAGTCCAAATCAAGGGTTGTGAACAGGGATGTACTCAGTGAGCTAATCAAGTTGCACGGGAAGACATTGTGGCTTATCTCTGTTTTTTTGGGACTCCCATTGTGGCTGCTTCTTGTTGGTTGCAGTCAAAATCAGTGACAAGCTAGCAAGCAATCATGCGTGTGTGGCCATGGCCTTCTTTAGAATAGGGGTGCCACTGATCTACTAGAACTGAATTGATCCCTGTTTTCTTTGTGGTCGTATGCTCTGTGGTCAGCGATGCGTCTTTGCATACCAGTAGATTAGGACCAAAATTTCAGCAGTTTTAGTCATGCAGATTATAACTGAATCATGCCCTGCTTTGTTGTAGTTGTATGATCTTACTGCTGAATTGATTGATGTATTGTTCAAACTGAAGTCTTCCAGTTGGCTTGCTACAATGTAGTATATCAACTGTACTTCAGACTTATTGTATAATTTGCTTTGGGTGCTTTGGAATTTAGCTGTAGTCTGTCCCTTAATTTACTCCGCACTTTGCTCGCTTGGTGATCGGCCTGCCTTGCTACTCCATGGTCAGCGATGCGTCTGTATATACTGATTAGGACCAAAACTAGAGTAGTTATGACAACAGTTTGATATTCCTTTGCTAGCACATGTCCTTTATCTCTTAGCATATCTTGTGATTATGGCGTGTGGGCTCTTGGAAAAGCCATCATACGTGTTTACGTAGTTATTTGTATTAAGTGCTCCACATTTGTTTTCAACATGGACAATCCATAATCATCTTGGTTGTTATAAGTGTAATATAATTTATCTTTTCTTAATTTGTATCTGATTCCACTGTTTGATTCCTCCCTAGATTTGTGTCTAGTTTAAACATTACATTGAATATTTTTCAGCGATCGGTAGGCAACGATGATATCAATATAAGAGGTTATCTTAGCTTGTTAGTGTGTGCTTAGTGAACTATATGAGCTCTCTTTATTGCATCTTGTATGCTCATACATTAGCATGAAATAGTATTGCTCATACATTACATGGAATATTTATGAGCATAGTTTTTGTGCCATATCCATTTCACACTGCATCCGCCATTGTAACTTCATGCTGATGTAACATGTGAATCTGTTGGTCCTTCTTATTGTCTTTAAAGAAGTCAATGTACCTACCTATTTTTATGCTCTGTTATTATCTTTGATCGATTGTCGGTTGTGTCTCTTAGAGATACACTCCTACCTTTTCGACTTGAGTTGTTAGCTGTTGTTCCATACTTACATTAGTTATAAAAAAATCTTTGAATTTGGTACTGCATGAGTTTTTACTACTGCTAACAGGGAGTATTTGCTACTACTAAAACAATGATTTTGTATGCACTGCTACCTGATGAGTGCTTTCTTGGTAATATTTCACCTTGGCATGCATATGTTTGTTCGGTTTGAACTTTGCATGACATGATATAATTATTTTCCAGTGTTTTCCTCAACTTATTTTCATTGCCACTTGTTATATAGTTAGCTTTTACTTGAAGCTGTGGGTTAATGTGGTGATTTTGTTCTACCTGGATGCATTGGTACCCCCATAATCGAGTGCATGGATGCAATGGCAAGAAGATCATGGTTGTACGCATCATCAAGCACACCATGGAGATAATCGACCTCCTCACCGATGGTAACTCAATCTAGATCATCACTTTATACTCTCCTACCTTTGTGATGTTAGTATGCTTCTGCTAACTAGTATTGTTAGATCTTGCCAGTAGTAGAATGGTATTTTGTTTTAGGCACAATGTGTTGCAGTGAAGTCTTTTGCATGATCTGCACTTGCGCAATGCATATTTGTCTCTGTTTTCTTGTATGAATGAGTACCTCATTTTAAGTAGCTGGAGAACAAAAAGCATGGTACTAGCTGAATTTATGTTGTCATTCTAAATAACTGTCCTTTTTTGAATGGTCAATTCATACTATATATTGGCATCTGTCCTTTTTTTAATGGCCAATTCATAGTATATTTGGCTTCTGTTTTCTAATTCTTCTCTGCTGATTCATGACAGGAGCAGGTGCCTAGTTTGTGATCGCTATTGAAGGAGCTCAATGTGAAGAACATAACACTTGTAGAGTTTCGATGGCTATCTTGTATTACACTTGTAGAGCTTGTAACTGTTATTACACTTCTAGAGCATGTAAAGTATATGCTAAGAGCTTGTATCACGTGTTATTTGTACAACTAAGAAGTATTATGTGGTCATCTTCAAACGAGCTTCTAAGATCTCTCAGATCAAACGAGCTGATATTATTTGAAGTATTATGTGGTATGTTCCAATTTAAATACTGGTTATTTATTTATTGTTAAATTGAAATAAGAAGAATATGACTCGACATCCGGGACCCATTGATCGAACACGACAACCGTGGCCCAATCGACTAGTGGACCCTTTAAAAAAGAAAAAGCGAGTATTAAGAAAGAAGGCCATGGCCCAAAAACAAAATGGCTGAAATATTAGGCCAGGCCCATGTAGCCGACTGAATGACAAAAATGATGACTAAAAGGTTGAATTAATGGGCTCGACCCATGTAAAAAGATGAATTGGACTGGGCTCATTCTAAGTAACGACCTTTTCAATTCGTCGCAATTTTGCCACGTCAGATTGCCATGTCGGATCCGACGTGGCCTGGGCAGACAGCCAGTGACCAAAACAAAAGGTCATGGGTTCCACGACCATTTGTTTTGGTCGTAAATGTCTACGACCTTATCCCGAAGAAGGTCGCTATAGTCAGTTTACGACCGCCAGCTTTTGACCTCTGTTTTTGGTCACAAAAAGGTCGCAAATGAAAAACCATGACCTTTTAGTGACCAATAGTGGTGGTCACAAGTTGACATATTTCTTGTAGTGGAGGGGTGGTTGAATAGGACCCCGTGGTGTGGAGGGCTGGATGAACAGTAGATGGTGGAGGGGTGGTAGCCGGTGGAGTAGCGCGCGGTGGAGGCTGGATGAATAGGAGCCTGTGGAGGCTGGAGGAGGTCGACGGTGGAGATGAACAGTATCTCGTGGAGTCCCGTTTTGTGGTACGCCACACCCCTCCCGATGAACAGGACCCCCATTTCGACCGTAGCACTCCAACACAAGTCCGTTTCATCCGTTTTGCGGTACGCCACACCCCTCCCGATCAACAGGACCCCTGTTTCGACCGTAGGAGGTCCGTTTTGTCCGTTTTGCGGTACGCCACACCCCTCCCGATGAACAGGATCCCGTTTTGAACGTGGCCGGTCGAACACAAGGCCGTTTCCTCCGTTGTGCGGTACGCCAGGCCTCGTTTCCATTACCTGTTCCGTCCAAGCCCTCCCGATGAACACGACCACGCATTCCGTTCCGACCCAGCCGGTTGGCTCCCACGTGTTCCGTTGCCTCCCGATGAACACGACGCATTCCGTTGCCTCCCCATGAACACGACGCATTCCGTTGCCTCCCCATGAACACGACGCATTCCGTTGCCTCCCCATGAACACGACGACGACGCTGTTTCTCCGTTCCGACCCAACCATGTACACGAGCCCTGGCCGTACGTATGCGCGAGTAGGCGTTCGAGACCCTGCCCGTATGTACGTACGTGGCTGTATTTTCTTTCTTGCACCCTGGCCGCTGTACGTACGTGTACATGCTACGTGCGCGCCTCTACTACGACACGTACGCGCCTCTACTACGACACGTGCGCGCCTCTACATCGACCAGTATATATGTACGTACATGTTCACGACCAGAATGACAACGCTACGTACGTTTCGACCAGGTGGGTCCCGACTGTCAGGTACTTCCTTGCCTGCGAAGATGTAGCTGGTGGGTCCCAGCAGTCAGGGGGGCGAATCGTTTTTTTTTGCCCGGATGCACTTCCTTGCGTGCGAAGATGTAGCTCGTGGGTCCCAGTAGTCAGGGGCAAATATTTTTTTCGCGAAACACGGTGGCCCGTCCGGTGGGTCCCCGCTGTCAGGTGGAGGAATAATTATTTGGCACGTAATAAGGAGGCACTTCCTTGCTGCGGCCGTGGACCCACCTGTCAGCCTCTCCACGTACAGTCCACGTCCGATGAAAGTCGTTCCTTGAGCACGTTGACCACGCCGCGCCCGAGAACACCGAGGCGATGGGACGACGGCGAGGCCTAGGAAGGGGACGATGCGGAGCCGGGGAAGACGCGACAGTGGAAGCCCCCGCGGAGAGGAGTACGAGGGTTCACTGGTTCGGCTGCGGTGTGAGGTTGCCGTCGCCGCAGGGACTGGCCAGCGGTGGGAGTAGTAGGGGGCGGTGAGGCCTCCGCGGCAGCACATCCGACCACGGGAGGCAGGAGCATGTGGCACGACCGGCGCTGCTTTGAGCAGCTAGAGCAAGAAGACCAGAGGTTGAAGAAGCACTATGGCCGTTGGATGGACATCGTAAGGTCACTAGAGCTAGAATTGTTTATATTGACTAAGTTGACAAAGCCCTCCGTCCCCGTCAACTTAGTAGGCCCACAAGTCAGCCTCCCACCAAGGTGGGTCCCAGCTAGCAGGGGGTATTCATTTTTTGTGCGTAATAAGGAGCACTTCCGGTGGGTCCGAGCTGACAGCAAGGGGAATGTTTTTTTCGTGAAATACGGTGGCCCGTCGGGTGGGTCCCAGCAGTCAGGGGCAGACGTTTTTTTTGTGGAATACTGGTGGGCGTCCGGTGGGTCCCTGCTGTCAGGTGGAGGAATAATTATTTTCCGCGTAATAAGGAGGCACTTCCTTGCGGCTGCCATGGACCCAACTATCAGCCTCTCCACGTACAGTATTCTTCCGATGGAATTCGTTCGTTGACCACATTGACCACGCCGCGCCGAGAGCACCACGGCGATGGATGACAGCGAGGCCTAGGAAGGGGACAATGCGGAGCCGGGGAAGACGCGGCTGTGGATGCCCACGCGGAGCGGAGTACGAGGGTTCACTGGTTCGGCTGCGCTGCCATCGCCGCAGAATAACAGGGGGTGTGGGTGAGTGGAGTGGAGGGATGGCCTGGCCAGCGGTGGGAGTAGTATGGGGGTGGTGAGGCCTCCGCGGTAGCACAGCCGGCCACGGGAGGCAGGAGCAGGCGGCACTACCGGCGCTGCTTTGGACGGCTGGAGCAAGAAGACCAGAGGTTGAAGAAGCACTACAGCCGTTGGATGGACATCGTACAGTCAATCGAGCTAGAATCGTGCATATTGACTAAGTTGACAAAGCCCTTCGTCCCCGTCAAATTAGTAGGCCCACTATTCTAGGTCCCAGCTAGCAGGGGGAGTATTCATTTTTTTGTGCGTAATAAGGAGGCACTTCCTTGCGTGCGAAGATATAGCTGGTGGGTCCGAGCTGTCAGCGGCGGTAACGTTTTTTTCGCGAAATACAGAGGCCCTTTTGGTGGGTCCCAGATGTCAGGTGGAGGAATCATTATTTTGCGTGTAATAATGAGGCATTTCCTTGTGTGCGGCCGTGGACCCAGCTGTCGGATTCTCCACGTACAGTCCACTTCATATGCATGCCGGTCGTTGACCATGTTGACCAGGCCGCGCCGAGAGCACCAGGGCGGTGGACGACGGCGAGGCCTTGGAAGGGAACGACACGGAGGCAGGGAAGGCTCGGCAGTTGTTTTTGTTTCCCACGCGGAGAATCTGTTGTCACGAGGTTTCTTGGTTTGTCTGCCGTCGCGGAGAATAATAGCAGGTGTGGGTGAGTAGAGGATGGCTAGGCCAGCGATGGGAATACGGTGGGGCTGTGAGGCTGTGGCGGCACAGCTGGCAGCATGGGAGGAGGAGCTAGCAGTCCCTTGGCGCTTTTTTAATTTGGAGCAGGAAGAGCAGAGATTGAAGAAGCACGACGGCCGTTGGATGGTCATCCAGCGATATCTGAGCCATCTGTGGAAAGCCTCAAATATGTGGAAAACAGCATACAGCCCATCTGCCACTATTTCAAGTAATTTATAGCCCATTTGCTAATTCTTACGGGTTTTTGGAGCCCATATTCTTTTTGTTAGCATTACAGCCCATATTGTGGCCACGGTTAAAAAATTATACGAAATTTTGCATATGTCGGTGCGGTCTGAACTGTTTTTAATCCCGAAATTTTGAGTCATTTTAAAAATAAATGTATATCAATATAAAATCCAATAAATTGTCCACGCATAAAAATCAATGCAATTTAAAATCTCGAAATGAAAAGAAGATATTTGAAACTAATTGCCGGTTTGATGTGTTTTAAAAATGTACGACCCATTTCTCATTACTGATAGGCCATTTTCTCGGCCAGCCGAATGAAGCTCTACTAGTCTTGAAAGATTTGCAGCCCAACAGGCCTGATAAAGCGACTTACTTGACAAATCACAAAAAACTGGGCTAGCCATTTTCAGAAAGAAAAAAAACTACTGGGCTGGTCTGTGGTAAACATAAAAGAAAAGGCTGTCTAGACAGGCGGAGTGTCCCGCACAGCCAGTTGACACCTGCTTCCGTCTCAAAAACAAATTAGATAAATGCCACTCCAATTATGGCGATTCATAAAAATGCCACTGCAATTTCCAAACTTTGAAAAATGCCACTGCAATTTTTGCAAACTTTGAAAAACGCCAATCCAGACTTCAAAAAATGCCACTAGAAATGGCATGAAATGGCATTTTTCAAAGTTTAGAAATTGCAGTGGCATTTCTCGGATACACCAGATTTGGAGTGGCATTTATCAAATTAACCCAAAACAAAAATAACCGGGCGAGCTGCTGGGTCCCTGGAGTCAGCTGCTCGTTGTGCAATTCTCTTGTTTATTGACTATGTTGACAATGGCATGGGACCCAGATGTCAGAAATCCACTAGGAGGAGCCATTTTTTTATTGGCTTGAAATAAGGAGGCACTTTCTTGCGTACTGCCATGACCTTGGCGAGTCCCTGCTGTCATCCTCTCCACGTACAATCATCTCCTGATTGTGTACGCGTCAACTTGCTAGGCCCACAAGTCAGCCTCTAAACCCGTGGAGGACAAATACAACCCATTTAAAAAAATAACAGCCCATTCCATATGTTCAAAGCGAAAAGTTCAACATTGAGCAAAGTAACAGGTCGATCCACATATAGAGTCTTGAACTTCCACGTTGAAAACCATCATAGCCAAGTTAACTATCTACTCCCACTAATACTCTAGTAGCGTACAAGTACTAACTTACTCTTAGCTAACTAGACGATGCCGCCGCCATCGTGGTACACGCTAAACGCCGCATGGTGTCATCGCCTCGCCTCGGACTTGCAAGAGGTGCGATAGGGCGTTGCTTTCTGGCGCTGCTGGCCCTTTCCATGCCGGCGTGGTCCACTGAAGCTTCGGCTTCCAAGCGGGAAACCCACTTGACGAGCGGGTAGTAAAAATCAGCGTCGCGAACGCGTGCGTGCCCGACAGCCTCCAGGGCTATTTGTCGGGCGCCTGCCTCCACGTATCGGCCTAGTTGCGGGCGCTCTGCTCGCGACTCAGAGCGTCGGTGCGCTGCTGCTCCATGTCCCGCTGGCGTCGCAAATCGGCGATACGCTGCTCCTCCGCCAGGCGGTCGCATTCCAATAACTCCTGCTCCTCCGCCATGCGGTCGCGCTCCAACAACTCCTCGATCTCCGCATTGCCATCTAAACACAGATAGAATGCCTCCTCCCTCCGTCTGCCTTCCGGTGAAAACCCGAACACTAGTTCCGACGGTGACCGCCTCCGGCGTCGCCTACCGTGGACGGGCGGGGGCATGGCGGACGTGGCGAGCGACGTCGGGCTGGCGGGTGCTTATGAGGATATGGCGAGTTGGGTCACGGTGGCACCGGAGAAGGCCGGGAAACAATACTTATAGGCGGAAGGTAGCGCGACGGTCATCGGAATTCAATGCATAATGGCTTAGCGCGCCAACTTGCCGTGGAAAACTAGAGAAACTGAAATTATGACTGTGCCGTCCCGGGACCGTCTGGGTCGCACGCCGGCATGGCGGTCAAACGAGTGCACTCGAATCATCTCCTTCCTTGTCAATAATGATTCCACGGATTTAAAGCGTATCTTTTTTTGCATCAGTTAGCTGCCTTAATTATGGCCGGCTGCATGCGAGCACTCGTAATCGCTTCGCAGCAAGACGCTGCGAAGCAGCATGCAACGAGTCGCAGCCGAGGGCACGCATGCAGCCATTTAAATCACTGGAATTAATTAGGCTTAAACTTCTGCATGCCGTTAATTATTTCCATGCCTTGGTCTTGCTGCTTTGCTCACGGGACTAATAAACCCGGACGGAGGGAGTACCTTGGTTGGTGAGAGGTTTGAATTAAGCCCTACAAACCGGAAAGGAGGTACTAGTACGTGCGTGATCCGCTATTTATTCATGTAGGATCGAGTAGGTCGTTTCTTGAATTGAGCCCTGCAAACCGGAAAGGAGGTAGTACGTGCGTGATCCGCTATTTATCCGTGTAGGATCGATAGTGTAGCTTGTCAGTTTCTTCAGAGGTAGGCATTTTTATCCGTGTACGATCGATAGTGTAGCTTGTCAGTTTCTTTAGAGGTAGGCATTTTTATTCAAAAAACTGCCACTTCGCATCTTGTGTCACAAATAAAACTGCCAGGAGCGCATTTGTAGGCTAGCTAGTGATCAATCAGTAACTTGTAAACACTGAGCGAACAAAAATAAGTAACTATTAATGCATCTCAATGATTCACAGATCATATACAAATATTTAGCTCCAAAAGCAAAGATCAGCCACTTCAGATCTTGCGTCGCAACTAAAACTAACTAGTACGATTCCCATACATAAGATCAACGTGTTAATGCATCTCAATGATTCACAGATCATATACAAATATGTAGCTCCAAAAGCAAAGATCTAGAAAAAACATCTGTTCTTTCTACTAACATGGATGCTTCTCTTGGACAACATTCAGTACAGAATGAAAGACAAATTTGTTTGTGAAGTCTACAATTCCTCTTGCAAACGTAAGTGGTTTCACCAACAGCTGGAACCATGAGAATGAACCACACATGATGGAGGAACATCCACTGCAATATGATTTGGTCTTCTCTCGATCACACCGCGAGACTATTTTCGGAATACAAACTTTATCTTAGGCAAAATGATGCCCATTGTATAATCAGACCAAAGCAATGAAGCACCTAGTGTTGGCCAATAAATAGTACAGTACTACTTTTCTGCAGTCCATGAAGTGACTATCCAATCTTTGTGTGTCTATTTTCAAATGGCACTGCATGCAGTGACTATACTATTCTCATGTGCAGTTCAACCAAAATTGCGGACACTTTGTTTGTTTGCCAAATAGCAACGGGCAGACATCTCTGTCTGCACAAATATCAAGCAGCTAGTAAACATATACCACACCTTGTACTTTCGGTTTAAACATGTCTCTTCCGCTTAGCATCATCATGTTACGCCTTTGGACAATCTGATCTGATTATGTTTTGCCCTGGACAATTTCATACTGAATTGATTTGCTGGTTCAGAGCAGAAATATAGCGCCTATTCTTCATCAGACCAAGGATATCCATGTTCGCAGTGATGGAAGAGGTGAAATCGATACAACCGAAATTGAGCATCCAATCATTGAATCCTGTCCTGCACCTCCAATGTAGATCCACCCTGCCAATAAATTTACATGCAAACCACTAGTATTACTATCTAATGACAGTACAAAAAGAGTAGCAAGATAGTAGCAAACCATGTACCTTCGTAATGAACATCTCATAGTGCCACCAATTGGATATAAAGGTTTGGAAAAACATGCTCCTAATGTTGAACCAGTTGGACTTTTGTGCAGTTCCACTAAAATCGAGCATCCATGTTTGCATAGATATTGAAAGTGTGATTACTCTAAAAGTGGCACTAGTTGAAGCATAGACTCACAAATATAAGCATTCCAATTTCTTAATGGGAAAAGGTAGCAAGACTGTTTCTAACCACCTGTTTGAAGGAATAAATAAATCAACAGCGACTGATGTCAGGAAGGCATACATAGTTTTGTCTGGAAAAGTGAGCCATTCCTGACCTTTCCTCTTCTTTTAAGCAAATTTTGTGCAATTCTACTAAAATAAAATGCCATCACCGCCTTGACAATTCAGTGACATTGTACAAAAGGAAATGACTTAACATTACATCATGATGTCAGGTATGTAGTCGACATGCATTAGAGACAAACATACAGACCTCCTCCGATAACATAATGAACATTAATTTTAACAAAGTTGTGACTAGCTTTAACGGGATAATTTGAGTGAACTCTACACCCTTTGTTCCTTAATATAAGACGTTTTAGCGGTTCAATTTAAAGTACCCAAATGTCTAGTATTTAGAAAAACAGGTAGTAATTTTCTTGAGCACATATCTGGGAAAGCTTGCCACACTTTATTTATGTCCATACGCTAATGCAACACCATTGAATACTACAAATATACACTAATCCAAATGGCTAGTGCAACGAGAGAGTAGTTAGTTTATTACGTGGTGCAGTACAATGGTTTCTTGAACAGATTTCAATAAACTCTAGCACTGGAAGGTTTCTATAAGAATTAATAATACAAAATGTAAAGGTAACAAGTTTCAGCATTGGTATACTAGCTGTGCATGAGCATTAAACAAAATACAAAAGTCTGAAGGTAACTAGCATTATGAACTAATGACAGTATAAAAAAATTGCAAACCATGTACCTCCAAGGTAAATATCATTTCGAACTTGGGGGGACCTTAAAAATTGCTATCCCAATCTTGATAATCAATCAAACATAAAAACTTGACCCAACGAATCAAGAGAACAACCAGAGGAGGAGGTGCCCACTCTTGACCTTTCCTCTTGTCTTCATAATTGTCTGTGCAGTTTAACCAAAATAAAATGACATCAGTGCCTTGGCATTTTGGTGACACTGTACAAAAAAATTAACTTATCTCATGAAAGTGAGAATCTATAAGCATTAACAGTGCAAAAATCTGAAGGTAGTAACAAGTTTCATCGTTTGTATACTGGCTATGAAACAGCATTAGAATGCCTTAGCTGAAAAATCTTTAATACATCCCCAATCAACAGCTAACCCTGAAATAATCCAGTGACATTAAATGGCATTGCTTAAATTTATCGGTGGCATTAGACTGAGAGTGACATTAGTTAAATGTGGCATCACTTTAGTAGTAGCATTGCTTGACTTGACTGCTGGCGTTATACTAACAGCAAAAAAAAGTGGCAATAAGAGCATGGGAGGCCCATTCGGACAGTGGGCGCACCAGTACGATGTACCTCCACGGACGCAGAGTGGTGAGGGAGGTATGGTTGCCTAGAGCAACAAATATCCAGGCAGCCGGATTACGTCCCATTTTTGTTCTCTTTAGCCACATTTTTCCTATGCGAGGACAACAAACCGATCGACCTGGTCATTCTCTATTGCGTTGTCATGCCTTTCTACCCTTCTACAACCAAGAGACACGAGAGTCATTCCTTAGCTACTGATTTTCCCCTTTTCAACCTAGATGCGGGTTCGATGCCTACTCTCTTGGACAGTACAGTCTCCCTTCCTTTCCTTATTCAACCCAGACATGGATTAGTCTGCATGAAGTAGGGTTTGCTTTAATAGTGCAAATTATGGTTTTCGTCTATGTGGCCAGCAGAGCAGAGGATAGCAAATTGGGAAGATGGTGGAGTGGAAAAAGATCCACATGCAACGACGTGGCAGATGGGGCAATAGAACAAGATTATGGTTTGAAAAGAGGTAGCATACCTGAGGGTTGGTGGGAAGTGGCTTCGCTCATGGTCGTCGCCCTCGCACACACTCTGACAAAGTGAGCTTGGGGACGGAGGCCATCCAGCGGCGCTAGGTCTGAGAGGACGGCCTTGTCATCAGTGCGTGACCTCGCTCGCCGACGACGAGTGCGTCAACGCTGCATGTCCTTTTCTTCCCCGACGGATCTGTGACCACCGGTGTGGAGGGAGAGAGGGGCCGTATTTTTTAGATCTGGAGAGAGGGTGGTAGTGTGAGAAGCAAGTGGGCAGCCCTTAGCAAGAAAGCGCTGAAGCTCCAGCCTATATATCTTTTTTATACTACTAGTACTGGAGGTGGAGTAGTGGTAGAGTAGTTTATATTTTCTCTGCGTACAGTACCAGTGAGTCATGCTTCAAAACTAATCAGCACGCCATTAAAAAAAGGTCGATAACTAATGCGGCACCTTGGGCCAACGCAGCCAAATCGCATTTTGCACGAGAAATTACACACCATGTTTTGTTGACATGTGGTCCCGTTCCAACATATCAGTGAGACGATGGTATGTAGTAGGAGTATTTCCGAACGGAAGTGTAGGCCGGGGCGCCTCTTCGTGAACCGCGGCAAACTCGCAACTGTCCACCGACTCTTCGCCTTTCCCTCTCGATTTGGAACTGCTGTCGCACGCTCTTCCTCTCCCTCCTCCATTTTCCTTCAGCCCTTCACCCTTTCTTCTGCCATTGTTCGATCGTCTTCTCCATGGAGGGAACAGGCCGAAAACGACCCCGTTATTATTGCCCCGATCTAAAAGATGACGTGGTGCAGGAACTCATTGATCGGTGCGACATCATCACCTCAGGTAGCATGGCAGGTTCGTTCAAGCCCATTCTCGACTCAACTAATAACATCATCACAAGGAACCCAAGAGTCAAGGAGCGGTTTGATCTCCCCTATCTTCTTCGCCGTGACCCTGATGACTGGCGCCGGCACGACGGAGGCCTCGCTCTGTGCAAGTTGATGCCGCTTGATAATGATACATATGATGTTAAGATGCCATCGCTTGAGGGCAAGGCTTGGCGGCGCAAATGGAGATTGGGTTGTTTACATTGGGTCCAATCTGCGAGTGGGAACTTGTGAATGTGTACATTCGTGACCGGGTTCCACTTCCAAAAATCTCAGCAGACTGCCCAGAGGTTGAGCACACCAGTATTGTACGCACGTTCAAATACGATCATGGTGACTGTCTTCTACGGAAGATGGCAATTTGTCGAGTTCCCAACCGCTCTTGGAATTACAACAAATATGAAGTTGTTGCTATCTTCGACAAGCTTGTTGCAGTCCTTGATGGTTTGACTCGATGGATATTGCTAAAAAATAAGTTTCTATACACGGATGAGTACTGTGATGCAATTCAATACGAGTGCCTTGTGTTTGCTGCCACCACTGGTGGCACTGTTTTTGCATGGGATCCTCGTAGTTTCGGTACGTTTGTCTTCCACCGTAATTATAATTGTTTCATCCACATGCATGTGGGTTAGCAAGTTTCCCTTTACTAATTAACCTTCTTCTTGTGTTTCCAAGGTCCTGTGAACATCCCACCACCTATACTTGAAAATTTTTATAACCAAGGGGGAGATGCCGATGGTGATGATCACGAGCATGAGGATGAGCAGCGCCCATATACTCTGTGGTGCCTGGCAACTAATTCCAATGGATCACCTCTTCTTGTGTGTATACAGCCCATTGATGATGTTACTGCTAAGGAAGTAGGTGTCTCCCATGGTCGCACTCTCCGGACCTATTCCAACACCCGTTTCATGGTATTCGGGATGGATACTAGTGTGCTAGCACCAACTCCTTCTCCCTGGTATAGAATTGATAGTCTTGGAGAAAACTTGCTCTTCCTTCGACAAAACTATCCGATGATGGTGAAAGGCGATCCAACTGTTGTTGACACAACGTTACTAGTACCATTTAGGAGATGCAACTGTGTCTATACCTCGGACATTTGGGTGGTTCCCTACCCTGGTACGGATATAGTAGGCCGCTTCAGCCTGGATGATCAGTCCTGCGTTGGTCTCCAGATCGACAATGGATGGCCCGTCCCAGAGAATCACTTGTGGTTGAGTTGAAGTTCATTTCATTGCTTGTTATTTGTTGTGTGGTGAGAACTTTAGTATTTATAATGTATCCTCATTGTCGATGTGGGTTGATGACCTGTTGTATGTAATAAAATGATATGCCTGTGATAAACTTACTAAATTTATGAATGTCTTTCGAGTCGCTTCTCTGAGTGAGTGGTGCGAATATTAGTACGTGCATTGCAACAGGTTATCGGATGAGGCCAATCAACAGTAGTAGTAGTACACTATTTGTACTAGCTTCACATGGTTCGCGCGTCGGGCGGGTGTTTTTATTGTAGCCATATGTTAATGTGTTCACTGTACGTAACCAGCACCTCGAATCCTCGATACTAGTACTATATAGTAGGAGTAAGTAGCAGGAGTAGTAGGGTGGCATGGGCCAGAACAAGCATTCACGTCCAGGAGTACGGCACACGCCACCACCACGACATCCATCTAACACCATATTATTTCTTGGAGTCCGTGCTAGAGCAATCTCTTCAACCTCGTCGTTTCTCTAACTTCAGCCATCGCGCGACGGGTGAGGTGGGGGTTTGCCGATAGTCGGTTTCCTTAACCGCGGTCCCACTTGTAAGGCCAACTCCAACGCACGACCCCAAACGGACCTCCGTTTTGCACGAACTCCAACGATAATTTTGACTATAAAAGCAAGACCAAAGAAAACAAGAACCACAAGAATACATTTTACTACTCCTCTAAGTTGGATTAGTGCCTTCTCGATGCATTCATTGTTGATCTGCGGAGGCTCGATCTTGCTGCTTCTTTCTTCTTCGAGTGTAAAGAAGTAGACGTTGCTTCCTCGCATCTAGTCTTATGTCTAGCCTCTATTCTAGTAGGAGTATCAACGAGTGCACTAATCTCATCTCTAGCCTCTGTGCTACTAGCTAAAAGTGATAGAACATCTACTAAATTGCGCTCTATCAATATATGGATGCACTCTTCTTCCCAATAGAAAAACTTGCATCCATTCTACTCCCTCCGTTGCACAATACATGCCTTCTATTTGTCAAAATATATATGTATCTAGACATTTTTTAGTATATAGGTACACCCATTTTTGGACAAATGGAAGTCAAGTATTTTGGAACGGAGGGAGTACACAATGAAAATTCTAAGTTAGCACAATTAGTCTAATCCGAGAGCACAACCGAAGATTTGGTCGGGTTCTTCCTCCTTTTGCCGACACGTGGGACATCCAGCATCCAGGTCGTGTCATGAAAGAAAATAGAGTGGTAGTTGAAGCCACGAGATGTGCATCTTGGGTTAAAGTGTAAATAGAATCTTATTACTCTTGAGTAACTCCAAAAGCGCCAACGAAGATCTTTATTGGATTTGTTTTCATTACCAGCACGCCGAGGTGAAAGATGTGCGAGTTCGATGGGTCCTCTTGCGTTTTCAGCGACATGTGGGGCGCATGTGAGCAAGCAGACGATGGGCTTCAAGGCGTCCGCTGGCTGGCTGAGAAGAGAGATAGAGGAGGGCTAAGCACGGACTGCAGGAAATTTGTTCTACGTACCTCGATATAGGCTCGATATAGTGGAGTGGCATGGGCCATAACTAGCATTCATGTCTAGCAGTACGGCACACGCCACCCACATGAGTCCCATCCGACACCAATTTTCTTGGTGTCCGTGCTACAACCATCTCTTCTCCCTACTGTTTTCTCAGCCATCGCGTGGTCGGCGGGGTGGGGGTTTGCCGACAGTCGGTTTGCTCAACTGCGATCCCACTTGTAAGTGAAAATGCAACACCGCACACATTCTCGCTTGAGCGGCGTGCCAGACCAACCGTGTGGGGGTGGGACGCAAACACGGCAGGATTTTCCTTTTGAACTCGTAACTTGTAAAATTTGGTTCTGCTACATGGCGCGACCGATAGATAGAAAATAACGATTTTGCCTAGAGTAATGAGTAGTTTGGTTCTGGCGCCGTTCATGCATGGAGTACGTACGGAAATTACGAAGTTGATGCGAAAGGTAAGATAATTACTGTAGTATCATATACTACTACATGGATTTGACGGAAAGATACAAATACATACGGATCCATCAACGACATCCTCACGCCCTAGTGCGCCGGGTCACCAACCAACGTGTGAGGAGCAGCGGCGTTGGCGGCGAGCTCAACGTGCTTCTGAACAGTGTCGTCCAAGGTTGCCCTGCGGTCCAAGAAGGCCAGCGTCAAAGGTCCTCCTCTTGCATGTAGTAGTCCTTGTGGACGATTTGCGGTTAGACGTGGGTGATTATGTCGATGGTGTCTTGCTGCGCCAGGCGCCGCGCGGCGAGCGCGACCTCGAGGTGGACATTCTCCGGCACGACGGCGGGAAGTCGCAGGGCCACCAGTGCATCGAAGAGGTTGTCACCATAGTGGCCGTTGAGGGTGGCGGGCATCGCAAAGCCTGGGCGCGTCGGCTGGAGGCTTACGTCAAAGTCGTCCGCAAGCTTCTTGACGACGGTGAACTTGTCGAGGAAACCAACGAGGACCTCGTCGAACAAGGAGACGAAGCTGTCGTCCAAGCGGCCCCTCGCCCTGGCGGCCTCAAGCAATACTACCTGGAGACGTTCCTCGGGGCCGGGCCACAGGCCGGCGCCGTGGACCATCTGGCACAGCCGGCTGATGCTCGCGCTCATCGCCTCCATGGGTCTAGCTTAGCTTCTAGTCAACTGATCTTGCGATTTGAGTGATCACTCTTGCCCTTGGTTAGCGTGCGTAGGTGATTAGGATTTCGTACTACTCCTCGGCCCTCTACTGCACCTGCCTTTGGCTGTATGATAGGTGGGCCAGCCACCCCCTGGGCCCACGTGTCATTCACCCAAAGGCATTTGCCGTAAGTCAATGAAGGTGCGTCCCCCTCCGTGTCGATGCAGTATAGTCATCTCACCGGACCTCTAGTTGGGGCCAATCGAGAGAAGTTTGATGTTTACTGGTTTATTGGTCCCCTTTGCATTTTGCGCCAAGTTTTGACCTTTGATTTAACTAATAAAATGTTAATGCATGTAAACAAAAATGTTGTGTAAGTCACCTTACGAAAACCAAATAATCCCAAAATACTTAGGCACGGTGCATTAACTCCCTCGTTGTTTCTTATTTCGTGACATATCAACCAATGAGAGATGTGGGCCGTGCATGCTTTCAATGACTTGAGACTACCAAACATGACATGCAGTGTTTAGTTCATTGCATGTAATCCTATTAGTAATCTAGTTAGCAAAAAAACATTAAGTTCTCTCGCCGATAGGAATAGAACACCATGTATTTATTTACAGAGGGAGTAGTACATTTTTTGTGACATGCATTACTAGATATTGCTAGTCAAATACTAAAATCCATATGGACGTGGTAGTACTCCTAAATCTAGACGGTGGTGCTACTAGTACTAGTAGTAGTACTACCAATGTAGTAGTAGGAGTACTAGCACTGTACTACCCGTTGGTCAAATTATTACGTGCTGCTCCTCATAGTGAAGTGACAAGACCCTGTGCCGGAGATGACACCTGAGTATAGGCGCCATGTTCGGCATACCATAGTCAGCCTCACCATATGTAGTCACTATCATCATGGCTGTAGAGCTAGCCTGCTTACAACTAGCCCTGTTCGACATAATTTCCCGTGCGTAGATGCCCGTGCATTGCACGGAACACCAAGATTGGGGGTGGACGGCTCCGACAACGGCCATCACGCCAGATTTTTCCACGGCCTTCTAGATGTGGTGGGGAGGAGATAAGGCTGATTGTGAGAGACAAGGAGTTGTTTGTAAATAGGGAACAAGTGCGGGCATATTTTTGCAAAAATGGAGAAGCTTGGTTTGTATGCGTCAGATCTAGATCCGACGGCTATTGGTGAAAGATGGGAGGCACAACATCATCACCAACTCAGGACCTATTTGATTCGCAGGATTTTGAAAACGCAGGAATAGGACACGGCAATATTACAAGTTTCAAACTGATATTACAAATGTTAGGAGTAATGCTGCACCTACGAAGAGGGAATTTTAGGAAGTTTACGTAAGAACTTTCGTTACTTTAGGTGGATGCAGCATTGTCGTACAAACTAAAATCCACCGCCCTAACAAGTCACTAATGGGCAAATAAGTTTTCGAGTCTCTGGCCACTTGATGTTTCAAAAACAAATTCAGCTTCTGCGTAGACTTTGTCATTTAGGCTTAGACGCTTGCGGTGATCAGCACGCCATTCATTGTTGCGCCAGAGAACGCCAAACCTCATTACCTTGAGCACACTTGCCTCTAGAACAAAGAACCTGGCCAATTTAATATCAGATGTGCTGCCTTGGTAGTCGATCAAATCAATTTCTGTAAGATGGAGATCAAGGCATTCGATGAGATTGTTATAGTGCAGCACATTTTTCATTTTCAGGTCTTTTTTTATCTGCAAAAGAAGAGAACATATTAGAGCAGTTGGCTGCATAAGATTTTTGTGTCATCAAGAGGTACCAATATCATTCGCTCATATGATAGGGTTGGCTGGCTAGTGATATTTTTTCACTCTCTCTCTCTCTCTCTTTCTCTCTCTCTCTCTCTCTCTCTCTCTCTCTCTCTCTTTCTGTTTCCTCTCATTTAACTAGGAGCACGTGAAGAGCTTGAGCATTTGTTGCCTTCCACTATGTGGCCGATGCCATATTTCGGAAAAGTATGCCACATAATACGCATCAATGTCAAATCAAAAGATTTTGGCCCGCACGAAGGCTGTGGGCTCTACGTCACTTACCACAAGCTCGCCGATCACCAGAGTGTGTGTCCTTCAGTTTCCTGGTTTGTTTTGATGTAATAATCAGTTTAGGATGTGGATTGTGTCGTGGTTGTGAAATGTTGGGTTCTAGCGCGGATGTTTGGCCTTTGTTGGCCTCTTGGGATATTGCGATTTCAATCTGGTAGCTTTTAGTCCTTCGTGTTAGGCTGGAGTTGTGCTGAACTTCTTGTGAATTGTGGTGGTTTTCAGTAATGAAAATCGGAAGGGGCAAGCCCTTCTTTGATCAAAAAAAAATTAATCGTCCTTATATATTCATCAGTCTTGCTATAAGTCGCAGTAGATGCTATATAGGTCCGTCGGATCTTACATCAAGATCCTTGCTTTCAGATTTTCGTTTTTCTCTCTTAACTCTCAGTCGACTGAGACATAGCCATGCCATTAAACAGAGGCTCGGGCGCCATTAATGGAGACCTTGAGAGAGAGGTGGACAGCAGATGGAGGTCAAAGGGCTCTCCTCCCGATAAGCACACATAGGGGTCTGATCGCACGCCTCTCGTACTCAAATAGCTACCCTACACGGCGCCTCCTAGCTAATAAAAAATGGGGACGCTTGGCAGCACGTAAATGGTACTAGTAAGTAGAACGCCCACGGTTTCAATAATACTTGTGTTTCCGATTGTAACATGACATCACTTGTTCCAAAATGACTTTGTTGATTGTTAATGTGTGCACCTTCGCAAATCGGACTGCAAATTTACCACAACATGTTGGTGCCATGTCATGGCACCAAGCCAAGTTTCATTATTTTCATGCGTGTTTTGGATTTACAGGAATTAAAAAACTAAGTTTCTCTATGTTTCCAACCCAGCCACGACGCCCAGAATTTTGAATTTCATTCCCATTTCTTGCATGGAACCTAGAAATTTACCCGAGGACACACATGTGATTTTTCAACCAACTTTGGTGCACTGGAACATGTGCTTGTATTTCAAATTTGAATTATGCACACAAAGGCGACATGTTCCCTCCCAGAACCACGTTTCTTCTTGAGAGAAGCTCCGATTTGCAAGAAGCTTATACCAAAATTTGTTCCTGTTCGGCCAATTTATTTTACCACGGCATGGTACTACCATGACATGACACCATGCCAAGTTTCATGATTTTAAAACCAAGTTTCTCAATGTTCTCGATCGAGCCATCATGCCCAGATGTTTGAATTTTATACTCGTTTTTTGCATGGGACCTAGTAGAAATTCACCCGAGGACACAAATGTGATTTTTCAACCAACTTTGGTGCACGGGAGCATGTGCTTGTAGTTCAAATTTGAATTATGCACATTAAATGACCAAAAACTCAATTGATGTGTAAATAAGGCCAAACGAAACCGGAATAATTCCAAAATTTAACAGGGCACTCATGTAGTTCTATGTTACCTTTCTAAATAAACTCAAGGGGGAGAACATATATCGTTTCGCACTCAAAGGTGGCACGTTCCCTCTCAGAACCATGAGCCTTCTTGAGAGAAGCTTCGGTTTGCAAGAAGCTTATACCAAAATCTGTCCTATTAGGCCAATTTTTTAACCACAACATGGTAGTACCATGACATGACATCCATGCCAAGTTTCATGATTTTCAGACGTGTTTTGGATTTACAAGAATTTTAAAACCAAGTTTCTCAATGTTCTCGGCCGAGCCACAATGCCCAGATGTTATAATTTTATTCTCATTTCTTGCTTGGGACCTAGAAATTCACCCGAGGACACAAATGTGATTTTCAACCAACTTTGGTGCACGAGAGCATGTGCTTGTAGTTCAAATTTGACTTATGCACATTAATTGACCAAAAACTCAATTAATATATAAAAAACGACAAACGAACCCGGAATAATTCCAAAATTTAACAGGGCACTAATGTAG
Organism: Aegilops longissima; assembly: GCA_021605205.1. Taxonomy (NCBI): domain Eukaryota; kingdom Viridiplantae; phylum Streptophyta; class Magnoliopsida; order Poales; family Poaceae; genus Aegilops; species Aegilops longissima. The sequence continues at coordinate 537,547,480 of CM038678.1, forward strand.
TTCTATGTTTCCTTTGTTAAGAAACTCAAGGGGGGCAACGATATCGTTTCACACTCAAAGGTGTACGTTCCTCTTGGAACCACGAGCTTCCAAATCGCCCAATTTTTACCACAACATGTTAGTGACATGACATGACACCATGCCAAGTTTCATGATTTCCTGGCGAGTTTTGGATTTACATGAATTTAAAATCAAAGTTTCTCGATGTTCTCGGCCGAGTCATGATGCCCAGATGTTTGAATTTCATTCTCATTTCTTCCATGGGACCTAGAAATTCAACCAAAGACACACATGTGATTTTTCAACCCATTTTGGTGCACCAGAGCATGTGCATGCAATTCATATTTAGATTATGCACATTAAAAGTCCAGAAACACAATTAATGTATAAAAAGGCCAAACGGACCCGAAATAATTCCAAAATTTAACAGGGCACTCATATAGTTCTATGTTGCCTCTGTAAATAAAATCAGGGGAGGCAGCGATATCGTTCAAGACACAAAGGTGACACGTTCCCTCTCGGAACCACGAGGCTTGTTGAGAGAATCTCCGGTTTTGCAAGAGGCTTATACCAAAACTTGTCCCAATTCAGCCAAAAATTATACGTATGAAAACAGGGTTTAGATTATCCCAAACATCTCGCTACCTAGACCCATAATGTACTATGATTTGAATTCAACATAAAATGGATACAAATATTTGTATTGGAGAGCGTATGGTACATGTAGTTCATAGTGAAATATGATTACTGTTATATGTATGATTTTTGTTATCAATATAATATTTAAATTATTGTATAACTTGACAACAATCGTATTCAAATAAGGAAAATTGATTCAAATTTAGTCCATATGGTAGACGACAATATATATGTTCACATGGTGGAGTAAAATGTTCATATATGATGGAAGATCAAAATGTACGACTACGTCAATTATAAACCGCAAGGTCACCTAATGATATATTCGAGTTCAACATAACGTGGATTCAAAAATTGAAATTCGAGATCATGGCATCTGTAATCATATAAAAAGGGACATTACTCTTTCTTTGGTGGGAATTGATTTGTTTTTTGTTGTTGTTGAGGGAAGTGCGAATCGATTTGGTACTGTGCAGGGTAATCTTGTTCTCCCAATTTTTTTTACATTTTCCTTGTAGTTTTTTCAATGGCATCTATAACAATATAGTAAAAGGGGACATGACTCTCTTGTGTCTTGTATGAATTGTTTTTTTACATGTTAAGTTTGTTCTGCCGAACAAGGAATCCGCACCTTGTTATCCCGAAATTTTCAAGCTCAAGTATCTTTTGTCTCACCTGCTTTAAAACTCCCGCTTCTTCAACCCGCACCGCGCCTTTTATCCCGAAATTTGAACGCGCGCAAGAACTCCCTCCTCATCCGAAATTGCTCCCGCAGCCCAGACACGCGAAATCCCCCTTCTGCCCCTCAGCCGGAAATGAAGCTCCACGTCGCGATGTCAAAACCGGTGGGGGTACGCTAGTAACTTACCCTACATTTCGGACAAGCGCGTCCCTAAGCTTGGCTCCCCCTCCCCCTTCGCCCACCCCCCATTTGTACACCGAGGCCGCCAAAACCCGCGAAACCCCACGCTCCTCCGTCAGCCTCCCGACCGCCGCCCAGCCGGAGACTCTTCCCCGACTACGTCGTCCACCGCAATAGCTCGCCGTCCCTCATCCACCGCACCAGATGAGGATCCGTTGTCGATCTCGTCGTCCCGCCGGATCAGCCGCCCCATCCTCCACCTCGAAGGAGCTGACCCGGCGTTCGCCTCGTCTATCGCGCCACCTCAATCCCCACAGCGCCGTCTTGACCTGCCCCACCGGACTGCAACACCCTCACCAATTCCACCGATGAAGCCGAGGCCAACTCTGCGCCACCAAGGAGGTTCTGCACTCACCGCTGCATTTTATCTTTTATTCGATCTCAGGGGGCTGCCTGTGCTCGATACCGAGCAGACATGGCGTGTCTCCATCGACGGCGCCGTCGCCGGCCACATCATCCACAGCGTTGCTTCCTCGGTGGCGACTTCCACAACAGTACTAGCTACAGCTGCTCCGGCTCTCGCTCGCGCTGCGGCTCTGTTCTTGTTGTCGGTCACGCTGCTGCACTGCTCCTGCTTTCGTTCGTGCTGCTGCTCTGCTCTTGCTCTCGATTGCGCTGCTGCTGCTGCTGCACGACCTCCGGCAGCCACAGGAGTTGCTGCTTTAGCACTCGCTCGCGGTGCTACTACACGACTTGCTCACTGCTAGTGCGTTCCCTTCTCGAGCGTCTGCTGATTTAGGTCACTGCTTCTCTGCTACTAGTGCTCGAACGCCCTAAACATCTATTGCAATGCTTTGTTACTAGTTCAATCAGTTTCGACGGTAAAATTCAGTTTATTTGTGAAGTTCGTTTTCTTGATTAAGTTGAGTGAATAGTACTTACAACATCTGTCGACCGGCCGTGGCGCTATTTGATGCGCTTTTACTAGCACTTTTGGTGATGTATTTTCGTCATCTATTGCAGATGATATTAGGGTCCCACTTCAGATTAACGTTATGCTGTCTTGTCATGCTTCATCCTCGTCGCCCGTACACCTTAGCGGAGCTGCTCCAACGACGGAACCGTCCATCACAGCGGAGCGATACCCTCGGCGCCGCTTCCAGAGGCCTCGAGATCTTCTTCCCGCCTCAAGCAGTCACACCACATCATCACCATCCTCCACGTCCAACCCAATGATGCTGAGGTCCACAAGGCTATGCCAAAGAGGTTGTACACTCGTCGCATCACTTTGTTTCTCCATTCCTCTGTTCTTCCAATTCATGTGAGCCAAACACCCAGGTTGACTGAAATCCTATGTTTCCAAATGCTCTATTTTGCACATGCATTCCTATCCTATTCCTGTGTTTTTCCTGTCCCTGCGTTTATAGAATCCTCCAATTCTAAGGAGCCCTTATAGATTTACTTCATTTTCAGATAGGCGTCAAAGAAAAATCTGTGTGTTATGTCCTGCTCCTGCCCTGCCGTCATCCACCCCACCTGAGGTGCACCATTGACAGAAGCGTTCACTGCAGCAGAGATGCCCCCTGCAGACTTCCTTTCGCCGCCTCAGATCATCTTCCCCGTTGCCGGCAGCCACGCCAACTGCATTACCATCATCGGTCGAGCAGATGAACACGAGGACTACAGTTCGGAAGAGAGGTCGCAGATCTTTCGTGTTTGCTTATGTTATACATCGGTTATTATTACCTGCTACTTTATCGTTCAATCTTGAGTTTTGAATTGCCCATGGGTCTCATATCGAGCCAGCAACAAATAGTACACTACTGGAATCAGGGATTTTGCCGTCTCCCAGTTCTTTGCCGTCTGCTTGCGGACGGCAAAGAAGGTCTTTGCCATCGACTACCAAACAATGGCGATTAAAGAAGCTGGCGGGGCGGCAAAGAAGGTCTTTGCCATCTGTCATTTCTTTGCCGTCTGCCGGCAGATGGCAAAGAATCTTTGCCATCTGTCAGCGGACGGCAAAGAGGTGCCACCGGATGCCAATATACTGCAACGGTCCAACCCCACTCTTTGCCATCTACTGGCGGACGACAAAGATTCTTTGCCATCTGTTGGCGGACGGCAAAGAGGGGGCTATCTTTTTTTTTGCGGGTAAAAAAAACCGTTGCCCCACCTCCTCTATCTCTATCCCCTCTCTCTCCGCCCCTATCTCTCTGCCCCACCCTTCTCTCTCTCCCGCTCGTCTCTCCCTCTCCCGCCCGCGAGAAGCTACGCCGGCCGATTCCGACGAGCTCCGGCGAGATTCGACGACGCCCGCCCCACAGCCGAGAGCCTCCCGGCCCCGCCTTCCTCGACCCCGCGCCGCTGCGCCACCTCGCCTCTGCCCGCCGGTGCGTGCTGCCACCTCACGGACCCCAGAGCCCCGCCGCCTCACGCTGCCGCTGCGCCCGCGTCGCGCGCCGCCACCTCCCACAAGCTCGCCGCCCGCCATGGAAGCCTCGTCGCTGGTCGCCTGACCTCGAGATCCGCCGCCCGCCATGGGAGCCGAGCACCGAGCTCCTCACGCCTCGCCCGCCATGGGAGATCTCGAGGCGGCGGGAGGCGGGATGGGCGCCGGTGGGCCCCGAGGATCTGCGTGGTGGCGCTGCTCGCTTCGCGCGCGGCCGCAGCCGAAGATCCCGATCCCGACGAGCTCGAGCACGCGTGAGTCCCGCTCCTCCGCCCTGTTTTTTCCGTGCTTTCGCTTGCTCTGTCTATGGCTCAAGATTGTCGATTGCGTTCTGTGCTCGCGGTTCTGTTATGCTAATTCTGTTTGCAGTCTCGTTGTTCTTCAGTCCCACCGTGTCTTGTATTTGGACGAGCTCATGCTAATATGTGGTTGGTACACTACCTGGGCAAGGTCATTTTGATACTGATACTTGTGGGCGGCAGAGGGTTCAAAGCCCTGACCGTCTCATGGATCCGTGATAATATCCCGAGTAAATATTGTTGCTTGCTTCATCTCTACTATTTTACAGAATCGCTTAGTGTTAAGCTCATGATCAACCTGATTACTTATGCGGCAACCTTCTTACGTAGGCAGCGCGACAACAATTCTTCTTACTCAAAGCATATATTTTCTCCAAGTGATCAACAAAGTGTTTGGTCCATTTGGAAGGTACACACGTTTTTGATGTTTCTGTATATTATGAGACAGTGGGAGTAGTTGTCAGATCTTCTTTTTGTTCAGTACTTGTTGAGGCTGTCATAATTTTCTTGGAAACTTGTAGGGCAGGGTCGGATGGGCGCGTGCGGCGGAGGTCGGGTGCGGGGCGTCGCTATCGCCGTTGATGACGCGGTTCGGGATCACCGCGTGCTTCAACGCCATGTCGTCGGCCGTCTAGAAGGCCGCCGCCACCAACGCCGCGTCGGGCGTCGTCCACGCGGTGCCGCGGACCGGGCCGGTTGTGTCCGCCGAGTGGCTGCACGCCAACCTCAGGGTCCCCAATGTGAAGGTATAGCACTTGTCGTTCTGCTGCGCCCGCCCTCTGAAATCTCAATGTTAGTTGCACAATTGGTATAGTCTAGATTTAAGACAGGGTACTCATATGGCTGGGGTTCTGCTGCCGTGGCAATTTGGTCAGCGCTGCTACAAGTGATAAATCTGTTTGCTTAACTAGTGATGCTAGCTAGTACGTGAATTGGTATTTTAGCTGAAAGAGGATTTTGGTGGGCTTTGTTTTAGGACCAGCAGTAATCTCAAGTTTCTTAAAAACAAATGAAGTGCCTGTATTACAGTATGTGACGTAGGTCAATGCTCCTCGGATAAACCTATTTCCAAAAAGAAAATCTTGCTACTGAAATAATGCTACATTTTGGAGGCCTTTTCTTTCCGGACATTATTGGCATAGTCTCGGGCTCTCATCACTATGAATAATAGAACACATACTACTAGGAGGAATCACATTTAACTATGCTATTCATAGGGTAGTTTTCTTCTGCATTAAACATGTCCACGGCATACATTGTATCTTATTGTGCTCTTACTTTTTTGTCTAGGTACTTGATGCCTCTTGGTGAGGAAGATGATGGCGAGTTCCTCATTTCAATTGAGTTTATATTGTGTAGGTTTCTTCGTCATGATCTGGATTGCCGCAGATCATGTTCAAGTCCAATGATATCTTGCGCAAGCGAACCGCTCTCAAGATTGGTTCTTCATAATAACTTGTCTATCAACTTGCTTCTACGCTTCTAGAGGTTAATTAATTGTTACGCCAAGCGGACTGCTCTCAAGGGCTTGTGCTTATCTTGTGTATCAATTTTCTTGTTACGCTTCTAGCTTTGGGCCAGTCCCTTCTATTGAGGAAGCCGGTGGGACCTGTTGCCGCCACTAAATCCTAACCACAGGGCCCGTGTTAACTCCATTTGATTGTCAAATTGCTTAGATAACTCAATTTGATTGTCCTCATAGTGTTCTAACATGCTTAGAAGAGTCAGAAACACTATAAATGTTTTGGTACGGATATGTGCTCTAGAATAGTGATTCTGGCATGCTATATTTTTCATTACGGTGAATGGTATTCTCTTTTCCCACACAGCACGATTTCCCCTTTTGGGGCCTCTCAGCTTCAAATTATTCCATATGATTGTAATATGCGGCCTTGAAAAACTCCTATGTTTTTCTATGATGCACTCAAACATCCTGTCGAACATATTGTATCAAGAGAGGGCATGACATTGCAACCCAGTGATTTCCCTATTTACGAGTTTTTAGGTCCTGTGAACCAATTAGGCCCTTGGTCATTTCTTGAACTCAATCAGTAACTCATTTGTGGAAAAAACTTGACGATGTGTGTACCTATGTGTTCTGTTCTGTTTTGAAGTGGATAACATTGCCCCGTGTTTCACTTGGAAATAACTTATGTTTGTTGAATAATAGGAACTTATGCACCATTTATATCTGTTCATAACTCTTAAACTAGCATTGCTCTCCTTAAAATTTCTAATCAGGCTGACTTTTGTTTTGTGCTCCATAGATAAAACGGTCCGGCAAGCTGCTATGGTGGTCAAGTGTGTGCTGCCTAGGAAAATAGATATTTAGTTTTAGGTCATTTCTTGTAATTTCAGATATGGAGTGCTTGTCTTTAGTTTTTGTTTTTTACTTTGTGAAACTTGCTACCTATGGATGAAACTGTGTAATATTGATGAAACTATTTATATGTATGGATGAAACTTGCTACTATTGGTAACATGTGTTGGATATCCTATATTGGTCATATATATATATATATGTGTGTGTGTGTGTGTGTGTGTGTTTGATTTTCTATGAAAATGAATGGATATAAGAAGAAACATAATTAATGCCAATTTGGTCTCTTTGCCATCTGCTAGCAGATGGCAAAGAGCTCGATCTTTTTGCCGTCGCTTGCAGATGGCAAAAGCCATGCCCTTGCCGCCCTGCCGCCAGATGGCAAAGATCCATGCCCTTTGCCGTCACCGCTGATGGCAAGGCCCCTTACCGTCCGCTTGTAAAGCGGGGCGACAAAGTAGCTCTTTACCGGACCTTTCTTTGCCGTCCACTTTTGCCGTCCGGGGCGGATGACAAAGTAGCTGATTCCTGTAGTGGTATCTGTCTACTATCTGGTTCATCTGGGGTCTTCTATGTGGTTCATGTTGGGTGGGCAACAAACAATACATGATCCATTGTCTATCTTTTTAAACTGAAGCTATAATCTACCTGCTATCATTAGTTTTGGATCCATCCACTCGTTTGCTACCATCAGTCTTGATTTTTGCATGCACCCCTTAGGCCTTACAAAATCTAACTATTTTTTTATTATGCATGTCAGACACAATCGTACTGAACATGTAGAGAAAAAGAGAAGACCGTTGCGTGCGACTATAATGTCATGCAGACGCCGCTCCATGGTGGGCGAAGTGGCCCCCTCCTGCATTTCCAGATTATATTCCAGAGGAAGATAAGTGTTCAGATGGAGATTCATAAGGAGCCGACCATGCATGTTTTCCACCTGAGGTGTTTGCTCTAACCTGGCATGCTGATGTTGGTCATATCATGCATATGACGCCTTGCATTGCTTACATTATACATCTTATATGTCATCAGCTTAGTTTAGATTTGCTTTGTGTGAATGCCACCTGTTTGGTTTCTATATCATACTCCCACCATTCCTAAATATTTGTCTTTTTAGAGATTTCAACAAGTGACTACATACGTAACAAAATGAGTGAATCTACACTCTAAAATATGTCTATATACATCCCTATCTGGTAGTCCATTTCAAATCTCAAAAGACAAATATTTAGGAACAGAGGGAGTATATGGGAATTATGCAATGCCATCTTCTTTAGCCAGGCATCATATACATGAATCATGCAATGCCATCCTATTTAGCCAGTCATCGTATATGTGAATTGTATCGTGCCATATTTTTTTCCATAATGTATTCCATTTGTCAACAATGTTTATACATTCATCTACTCTTCCTGTGCATCAGCCATTTGAGTCGGTCATGGGAAAATCTGGAGTGAAAACAAGGTATTCTGAGCAGTCAATGCTACCTGTCGATGCAGACTTCTTGCTGGTTACAGATAGCTCCTCAGAGGAGGATTCAGAGAGAGATGACCAGTCGTATCCCCCCCCCCCCCCGCGAGGTGCATGCTCTAACTTGGCTGGGTTATATTGCTCATATCATGCGTATGGTGTCTTGCATTGCCATGCCATCTGCTTAGATTAGACATGCTTTGTGTGAATGCCTCCTGTTTGCTTTCTATATCAGATATGTGAATTATGCAATGCCATGTTTTTCAGCCAGTTATCATATATGTGAATTATGCACGCCATGGAGCCGGGCATCATATATGTGAATTATCTCATGCCATCTTTTTTTTCATTACGTATTCCATTTGTCGACAATCATGTATATTGAACTACTGTTCAAGTGTATCAACCATTTGAGCAGTTATGGAAAAATCTAGAGTGAAAACAAGGTCTTGAGCGTGCAATGGTACTGTTGAAGCATATATCGGATGGTTACAGGAGCTCCTCGGAGGAGGATTGAGAGATGATGACCAGTCCTATATCCCACCGAGGTGTATGCTCTAAGTTGCAATGTTTATATTTCTCATATGATGCATATGGTGTCTTGCATTGCTTAGTTTAGACATTATATGCACAATATTGAATTCTATCTGCTTAGTTTAGAGATATTATATGCGAGTGCCAGCTGCTTAGTATATGAATCAATTATGTCAATTATATCATGCCATCCTGTATACTTAGACAACATGTATGTGAATTATTTCATCCCAACCTATTTTAGAAAGACATCATATAGTTTTTTCATGTCATCCTGTTTAGGTACTCATCATATGTTGAATTATGCCATTATATCCTGTTATGTTATCCATCATATATCTGAAACTGTGTCATGCTATCCTGTTCAGTTAGGCATCATATATGTGAAATTTTGTCATGCTGTCTTGTTTGGTTAGACAACATATATGTGAATTACCACATCTGTCTATCATACAATGTCTGTACATTCAATTTCTTTTCTTTTTTATCAGCCATTTGAATTGGAGGGGGTGACGGCAGTATCTAAGGGAGCATGTCAGGGAAGCTGATCGTAACCCACGAACACCTATGGGACCGGCGGACCGAGCCCCTTTCGGTTCGGTGGGGGGCGGAGGTCGCACGAAGAGCAGATCGAGGCGAAGCACACGAGCAGTTTACCCAGCTTCGGAGCTCTCCGGAGAGATAATACTCCTACTGCTGCTAATCTGATTATGTTGTGTTCTTGCTAGGGAGCAATGAGAGCTACAAAACCTAGCTTGAGTGTCCCTAGTTTCGAATGAGTCGAACCCCCTCTACGTTGCGCATGGGCCTCCTTTTATATGCTAAAGGGGTCACCAACAGGTGGTAACGTAGACAAGGGCAAAAACGGGAAAATGAGTTACGGTTGGTACAACTACTTTGTACAGTGTATTCTACCTAACTCTGACGGCAAGGGACAAAAACATTAAATGCCCGTCCATGCCGCCTAAACAGTGCAACAGGGACCGTCAGGAGCGCCACCGCTTGCCACAATGGCATTCTTGTCAGCGCCGCTTACCGCTGCTCTCCGCTGGCCGCATAGCCTCTTGACACGCGCGCCTGGAATGGTCCCATGGCGACACGTTGGTGGATGAGCTGGAGCGGAGATGAAGAGTGGTTGCTGTCGCGGCAAGCGCCTTGCCATGGCTGAATCCTCGTCGCTTCGGAAGCTTGTCGCTCGCCGAGCCTTCCAGCAAGCTCCTCTTGCCGGGTCTTGTCTTCTGCGTGCCTCGAGTGGCCTTCCCGGCAAGCTCCTCTTGCCGGGGCCTTGTCTCCTTGGCTTAAATACTTTGTTCTTGAATGGCTCCAAAGGAACCACGGAGGACCTTGGCGGTCACTAGGCAAGCCTTGCAGCGGGTCTTGCAACTGCCGTGCGAGTTCGGGATACTAGGGTACCCTACTCTAGTACATCGGCAGAGCCCCGGGCTGGGCCACACACGGTGCCGAGCGCTGTTGGGCCAGGCCCAAAACAGTCTGCAGGCGCGTGGCATAGATCACGCCGTAACTTGCTCCGGACCCACCACGCCCCCACTTAACAGCAGACGCGTCGAGCGTGGCGTCGTGGGAGAGATCGTGGGGGCTTTCTTTAATTGAAAGCGGGCGTCCGCCCCTCTCCCTCCTTATAAACAGGGGAAACAGGGGCAGGTCGCCCACCTCGCCATTTGCTGTCCCATCTCGAAAACCACCGTCGCTCCCCCCTTCTTCTCTAGCCTGAAGAGAGCAACGCTCCGCCCCCCATCGCCACCAGCGCCATCAACGCCGTCGGTCTCCTTCTCCACCTCCGCCATGGCTCCGAAAGCCGACAAGGGGAAGGGCGTGAAGTCGGCCGAGGCGCAGCGGCTCGCGGCGCTGCGAAAGGAGCGGGCCGTCTTCCCCCAGCTCGAGGCAAAGGAGCTGAGAGAGGGCTACTACCTCTTCTGGTCGACAGAGACGCGGGCGCATCCGCGCACGAAGGTACTCTCCGCCGCATCAGAGTTGGTTCCGAGAGGGTACCCCTTCTTCACGCTCTTCTTTGATTGTGGGCTCTGCCCGCCCTTCTCTGAATTCTTCTGCGATATCATGAACACCTACGGGCTTCGCCTCCTTGATTTCACCCCCAATGCTGTCCTGACCATGGCAGTTTTCGCACACCTTTGCGAAAACTTTGTCGGAGTCCACCCAAACGTAACCCTCTTCCGCCACTTATTCATGCCCCGCGTCGAGAGAGGAGAGCCACTTGCCGGAGGATTGCTTGGATCTCCGGATCGGCAAGAAAGAAGCCTATCTGGAAGGAGAGCTCGAGAGCAAGTGGGAGGAGTGGAGAGCCGATTGGTGCTGGATCAGAGGAGAACCCGCAGCCCTTCATCGCCTCAAAGCGCCAAACCCCAATAGTGCGGCAACGATTGGAGAAACTTGGCGCCGGAGGATGCTAGGTTGAAGATTGCCGTGACCCGGATCTTGCGCCTCAGTTTTGCCGGACTCACTGTAGGCGCCGTTGGCGCAGATTTCCTTCGCTGCCGCATCGCTCCCTTGCAGGAGAGGAGGAGACCTGCTTGGGAGTTCCAAAATGCGGCGGACATCATGAGGCTGCGCCCGGGCCTCAACTGGAATTTCACCGTCTTGGAGTTGGACGCAATGCTCCTGGAGTTGTTCAAGCATGACCCTGATCAGCCCGAGTAGTTTAGGTTGCCGAGGGGAGTCGTCCCATTGTGCAACAATTCTTCGCTCGACCGCATCCGCGCCATGATGCCGTTGTGCGATTCGCATGGGATCGTTCCAACCTGGCAAGAGCCTGCGGACGACGTCGTGCGGCAATTCTTCGACAGCTTGGAAGAAGTGCCGATCCGCCCCGACGAGCAGAAGTGGCTCACCCGCGACACCACCGACGACGAGATGCAGCGCATCGCCACCAGGCTGGAGGAGGCGGCAGCAGCTGCTGCGAATTGGCGGTCAGGTTCACCGTAGAGGAGGCAGAGGCAGCAGAGGCGGCAAGCCTTGCCGACGAGAGGAGCTTGCGGCGAGGAGGAGCAGGCCGAGCCGAAGTTGAGCCGAGTGAGTCTGCCAAGGGCGCCTCCTCCACACCTTCAAGTAGCTTGCCGCGAGCGGAGCCCACAGCTCCACCAAGAAGGCGTCTCCGCAAGGCCGGGGAAGTGACGGGGCGGCAGACGGGCCAACAGCCGCAGCGCCGTGCGACGCGCTCCACCGCGGCAAGCACTGTTGCCGCGGGAGCACCCCACACCGCTGCAACAACTGAGGCGGGATCCTCTCAGGCCACCGCTGCCACCCCCGCCAAGCGGTCAAGAGAACCTACTCCTCCGCCTCTTCGCACCGGAGGCGAGCCGGAATTTGATCTCTCCGCGCTCAGCTCCGACGAGGAAGAAGAAGAAGAGTAAGCTTCTATGTTGTGCTTGTATTTCTTCAATTTTGTTGCTTCATCTTGTATCTGATTTGCTTCATTCTGAACTCTTTCCTTTTTCAGGACGCTGGCCCAGAGAGTGTCGAAGAGAGCCAAGACCCCGGTGGTTGTCATCGAGGATGATCCCCCCGTGGCAACAGGAGGCGCGTCTGAGACCCCCTTGCCGGACCCGGCAACCCTTCCTCAAAGCAGCCCCCAAGACAGCCCCCAGCAGTAAGTATATGGTTTACTTCTTACGGTTAGGTGTGCATGGGTGCTCCTTCTTGCTTGATATCGACTTGTTGATTTGTGTAGGAGCAGAGCAGCCTCATCAGGAGTGCCGGAAGTCGCCCCAAATTCCGTCGCTTCAACCACGCCGCCAAGGAGAATTCCCGGCAAGGGCGTTGCCGGCAAGGGAGACTTCTCCGGCGAGGGACAGCACCAGTGATCCTCCGATTGTCGAGACCATGGCTGCAGATCCCATCGCAGGTAATCCCTTTGACCGAAAATTTCCCTTGGGTTCTTTTTCTTCTGTTCTTCTTTTCGAACATTTGCTTGACTGTACTTTCTTTTTCTGGTCGTCAGATCCATCCGCCGCAGAGCCAATGGAGACTGAGGTCGCCGGCGAGGAGGGTGCGCGCGGCAACACTGACGATGTCGCCACCATGGAGGAAGAGGTTGGCGCCGATGGGTCCGCCGGCGAAGAGGCCGCCAAGGCTGCTGCCGCAAAGGCTGGCGAGGGGTCTGGCGATCGCACTGACGACCCTGAGGTCGCAGGAGCGCCAGGCGCTACGCCGACCGCCGATCCCTCCGCCACCGGTGCAGCATCAGGCTCCGAGGAGCCCCAGCCCGGCGCCTATCTGAAGGCCGGCGATGGCGTCTTCATCAAGCTCCCCTGGGCCTCGAGCTCCAGGGCGCCGGTCAAAGGAGAGACCTTCGACGGAGAGCTGCTCGCCTCCGCTGGGTTGACGCTGGTCGACGCGCCAAGCAGCAGCAGCGGCGAGTCGGAGGAGGAGCAGCTGTTGCGGAAGCTGCTGTCGCTCTACCGCGCCCGACAAGCCAAACTGGAATCCCGGGAAGCACTTGTCGCGAGGGCGGGAGCAGACATGGAGAAGCGCGCAGAAGAGCTCCAGGGCGCCAACCAAGAAGCTCTCCGGAACTTAGCAGAAGAGCGGGAGCGACTCGCTGAAGAGCGCACAACCTTCATCCTTGAGAAGGCTGAGGTCGAGGAACAGCAACGGCTCGCCGCCGAGAAGCTATCTGCGCAAGAAGGCGAGTTGGCGCAGCGGAAGATCAACCTTGATAGCTATGAGGAAGAGCTTGCCGCGCGCGAGCAATCAATCAGCGAAGCTCTCAAGGAAGCAAAAGATGCTGCCGCAGCTGCCAAGGCTGCCAAGAAAGAATTGGAGACAAAGGTGACGCAGCTGGAGGCCAACCTCCAGAAGAGCGGCGAGGAGCTCGCTTGCTGAAGCACGAGCGAGAAGGACGATACACTCTTGGCGAGTTGCAGGCCGTCTCGCTGAGAGGATCAAAGAGCTCGACGCGCCAAGGACTCCAAGGCAGATCTTGAGTGAAGATGACCACCTTGATGCGACGCCGGACGGGCCAAGGAGCGGAGGTGGCCTTGTTGGACAAGATCAAGACCGACGAGGAGCTGCCGGCAGAGTGCCACAACCGCCCAGAACACCTTCAGAGAGAACGTGATGCACTGGACGGAGGGTCTTGTAGATACTGCCGCCGCCATCGACAAGGAGTTGACGGAGCTGGGGATGGTGGATCTCGGGTATTCCTCCGACGAGCGCCTCCAACCCAGCGCCAAGCTCAGCTTGTTCTTCAAGGGCGTGGTGACGGCTCTCCAGCGACTCCGGGAAGAGATCCCAAAGCAACTGGCCGAGGAATCACGCCAGATCTGCGCGGGAGCTCTCCAAAAGGTGTTGATGAAGGTGGCCTTCCGCAATCCAGGCCTCAACCTTAACGGCGTCCTCAGATCCTTGCCGCCAGATGCCGATGTGGAGGCGCTCAAATCCCTTGTCGCACCCATTGTGGACAAGGTGGGCAAGATCAAGCGGGTTGATGGCGACCGCGTAGACTAGGCCGCCAATTTTATCTTTCCCTTGTCGCTGCTGATCATGTTTAGGAGAACAATTTATTAGATCTGCGACAAGCTATTTTGTAATATAACTTTATCTTAGGCAATGATTGCAATGTTATTTCCTCTACTTGATTTCTTCCTTTGTATGTTTGTGCCTTACGCTTTTAGGGAACTTGTCGGCGCGGGCACCTTTTGCATGAAGCGCCGAGTGCGGAACGTCAAGAGTTCTGTTGGTGCCGCCTCCGACAAGCAACCTTGTCGCAACTAGTTGCAGCTCACTTAAGTTGTTGAGCGGACTCGAAACAAAGTAAGGGCGCGACTAGCTACGAGTTGGTTCCTCCGCGCACAGGTTTTCCATACAAAGTACTATCGTTCGAGGAAGATAACTTTAAAATTTAAAAACTGATTGCTCAAACTTTGGCAACTTAGCTTTTCTGTCGTTTGCTTCCCGGTAAGGCGAAACTTCCTCGAGCGACGCTTGGTGGCTCACACCATTATCTTCTCCTTCCCCCCCGGCTAACTTGTGGGCGAAGGAACCTTCCTTTCTTTGAGAAAGAGAAAGAAGAGAAAATAAAGTTATGGAGCCTTGTGGCTCGTTATTGCTTACCGGGTGTGGATGCTGCACAAAATGTCAGATAACACATGCGAAATGATGATGAAAGCATGAAATTGACAAGGTGTGCGCAACACATGAGCTTTACTTATGCACGGGGTCTGCGCCCGGCTTTGTACAAAGGATTACATGCAACATCGGCAAGACTTGTACAAAAGGTGGTTGCCGGAACAGGTTGCAGCAACCGCGCCCTATGGGTAAAACTTACGAAGATGTTCAATGTTCCAGGAGTTGCTCACCGGAATGCCATCTTCGGTCTCAAGGCGGACAGCGCCAGACCTAGTGACTCGTTTCACCCGATAAGGGCCTTCCCACTTCGGCGTCAACTTGTT
Source organism: Aegilops longissima (assembly GCA_021605205.1). Taxonomy (NCBI): domain Eukaryota; kingdom Viridiplantae; phylum Streptophyta; class Magnoliopsida; order Poales; family Poaceae; genus Aegilops; species Aegilops longissima. The sequence continues at coordinate 537,562,484 of CM038678.1, forward strand.
GGAATTCTTGGCGGACTGAACGCGCCGAAGAACAAGGTCGCCTTCCTCGAGTCTTCTGGCATTAACTTTGCGGCTATGGTAGCAGCGCAAAGCTTGCTGGTAACGAGCAGCTCATACAGCAGCCTGAAGACGGTCCTCCACAAGCAGCAGCGCGTCATCTTGTCGCAGCTGCTCTTGCTCAAGCTCATCATAAGCGAGTACTCGAGGTGACCCGTATACGAGTTCCGTGGGGAGAACTGCCTCGCTCCATAGACTAGAGCGAAGGTGTCCGCCGATGGCTCGATTTGGCGTCGTCTGATCGACCAAAGAACCACCGGCAGCTCCTCAATCCAGTTTCTTCCGCACTTGTGCAGCCTGTCGAAAGTTCTGGTCTTGAGCCCTCGCAACACTTCAGCATTTGCCCTCTCTGCTTGACCGTTGCTTCTCGGATGAGCAACAGAAGCAAAGCAGACCTTGGCGCCAAGATCTTGGACATACTGCATGAAGGTGCGGCTCGTGAACTGTGTGCCGTTGTCGGTGATGATCCTGTTAGGAATTCCAAAATGGCAAACAATCAACCTGAAGAACTTGACTGCTGACTGTGCTGTCACCTTCCTCACTGCTTCCACTTCCGGCCACTTTGTGAACTTGTGGATTGCAACATACAAGTACTCAAAGCCCCCGACAGCTCGGGGAAAGGGGCCGAGAATGTCGAGCCCCCAGATCGAAAATGGCCAGGATAAAGGGATCGTCTGGAGAGCTTGAGCTGGCTGGTGTATCTGCTTGGAATGGAACTGGCACGCTTCACACTTGGTTACTTGTGCAGTTGCATCCTGGAGGGCTGTCGGCCAGAAGAAACCTTGCCGGAAAGCTTTGCCGGCAAGTGCTCTTGCGCCAATGTGGTGACCACATATGCCTCCGTGTATCTCTGCCAAAAGCTTTTTTCCATCTTCCCATTGAATACACTTCAATTTCACACCGTTGAGTCTTCTTCTGTACAGCGTGTTGTCGACAAACTGGTACATACTTGACTGCCGGGCTACTCTCTCCGCTTCTTCTTGCTCTTCGGGAAGTTCTCCTGTTTGAAGGAAATGGACAATCTGCTGTGCCCATGCTGGAGCTTGCGGCTCGACAACAAGGACTAAAGGCACATATGCTGCTGCGGGAACATCCGCTTCTACGGCAATAACCTGCGGCTCGGCCGGAGCTTGATGTTCCCCGTCAAGCTTGCCGGAGCAAGACTTGTCGGGAGCGTCTGCTTCAACGAAACAAATCCTAGGGCTTGTCGGAGCAGACTGCTCCTTAGCACTTTTGGTGTTGAACTTGGGGACCTTCGCGGCGGCGGCTTCGGGGAGCTCGGCCGGGAAGTAGTCACCGGAAATCAACTTCCTCTTCTTGTTCTGTCCAGTTGACGGTGTTACAGTTGGTTGAGTTAGCTTGAGCACAAAGATCCCTGGTTCCATTGTGTAACTTGAGTCGGCGCACTTTGTGAGCCATCAAGCAATATCATTACGAGCTCTTGGAACATGCTCCATCTGCAGACCTTCAAAGTGCTCTTCTAGCTTTCTCACTTCATCAACGAGGCTTCCATCAACGGACTCGATAATCTTTGTTCACTTGGCGGACGACAAGCTGCGAGTCACCCCGATAATGAGCTTCTTGATCCCAAGGTCTACCGCGATTCGAGACCGCAAGCAAACCTTCATACTGCAGTATTGTTTGTTGCTTGCTCCTTGGGAAAATGCATTTGGACTATGTACTTGAGGTGCTCTCCGGTGGGCGCGACAAGCAGCACGCCAAGACCGGGCGCCTTTGCAGCGAGAAGGCACCATCAAAGTACATCGCCACTCTTTACTTGCTTCCTTGACGGGATGCTCGTCTCGAATTTCTTCATCTTATGCTACGCCCATTCTACTATAAACTCTGCCCGGATAGTTGAAGTGCTTTCAAACTTGAGGCCAAAGCTTGACAGTTCCAAGTGCCCACTCGACAATCCTGCCTGTTGCTTCGGATTTTGCAGTATCCTCTTGCGGAAAGCGAGTGACAACTGTGATCTCATGTGCTTGGAAGTAATGGCGCATCTTCTCGAGGCCATGAGGAGGCGAAAAGCAATTTCGCACACCGAGTACCTTGACCTAGCCCCTCAGAGAAGGGAACCGACAAAGTACACCGGCGCTGCACCATCCTTTTCAGATCTTCTCACGCGCTGGTGGATCCGTCCTTGTCGGGACCGAGCTTGTCGGTGAAGCGCCTCGCTTGTCGCTGGACGATCCGCCTTGGTTGCCGGCTCATCATCCGCCTCCCTTTCCGGTACTAACGCAGCACTAACCACTTGATTGGTTGCCGCTATGTATAGCAGCAACTTCTCTTGTGGCCTAGGTGCGACAAGTATTGGAGTAGAGGACAGTACCTCTTTAAGTCCTGCAGCGCAGCCTCCGCTCAGAGTCCATTTCATTGACCTGCCTTTTCAAAATCTTGAAAAATGGCAGGGCGCTCAAGCAGACCTAGAGATAAACTCCGCTGAGAGCAGCCACGCAACCGCAAGTCTTCGTACATCCTTGACGCGCTTTGGTGCTTCAATCTGCTCAATGGCCTTGATCTTGTCGGGATTGGCTTCAATTCCCCTTGAGACACGAAGAACCCGAGAAGCTTGCCGGAAGGGACTCCAAACACGCACTTCTCGGGGTTGAGCTTGAGGTTGATCTTGCGCAGATTTGCAAAGGTCTCATCTAAATCTTGAACCAGAGTTGCTTTGTCCTTGCTCTTGACCACTATGTCATCCATGTAGGCTTCTACATTTCTGTGCATTTGCGGCTCAAAAGCGTCATGGACTACTCTTGCAAACGTTGAACCAGCATTCTTTAGCCCAAAAGGCATCCGTACAAAACAGTATGTGCCACATGGGGTGATGAATGCGGTTTTCTCCTCATCCTCTTCTGCCATGAAGATCTGATGATATCCTGAGTATGCATCAAGAAATGAAAGCAAATCACATCCAGCCGTGGAGTCAACAATCTGGTCGATGCGCGGCAAGGGAAATGGGTCTTTGGGACAAGCTTTATTAACATCCGTGAAGTCGATACAAAGTCTCCATTTCCCATTTGCCTTCGATACAACTACCGGATTGGCCAACCACGTGGGATGGAGCACTCCCGACAAGGCCTCGCTGCTTCCAACTTCTTGATTTCTTCGCTATGAATTCTTGGCGCCCACCGCTGCTTTCGACTTTCGCTTGACGGGCGTGCATGAGGACAGACAGCTAGGTGATGCTTAATTACTTTCACAGGAACACGGGGATGTCGACGGTTGCCATGCAAACACGCCGACGTTCGCCCGCAGAAAGCAACGAGCGCGCCTTCCTATTTAGGGTCAAGAGTGGCACTGATGGTGAAGGTACCACCAGTGCCGTCCTCCTTGGCGGGCACCTTCTTGGTCTTCGGTGGAGCTGCCATCGTCTTCTTGCACTTGCCGGTGGAGCTCGATGGTGCGTCCTCGACGGTAGCGCAGCACTTCGAAGAGGTGCGCTTGCCGGAGTGGGCATCAGAGCTCTTGCCGGACTTGGTCTTCTTCTTCCCCGGAGCTTCAAATGCAAGTGACTTGCTATCCGTTGCAGCTGCTGCCTCCCGGTAAATCTTGTCGGCGCAGATAAGAGCATCCTTCTTGACGCCATGGACAGAAATGACACTTATCGGGCCTGGCATCTTGAGCAAGTTGTATGCATAATGAGAGGCTGCCATGAACTTGGCGAGTGCTCGACGACCGAGTATCCCATTGTAAGGTAATGGAAAATCAGCAACGTCGAATGTGAACCTCTCAGTCCTGAAGTTTAGCTCGCTGCAAATGTTACCGGCAACGTGATCTTCCCCTTCGGCTTGCTCCTTCCCGGGTTGATTCCTTGGAATGTGCCAGTCTCTTCGAGCTCGCTGTCAGGGATCTGAAGTTTCTGAAGCACCGCGGAGGAGATCAGGTTTAAGCCGGCCCCGCCGTCAACTAGCATCTTGGTGACCTTGAGGTTGCGGATAGTTGGTGAGACCAACATCGGCAAGCACCCGACCGCAGTTATGCGATCAGGGTGGTCCTCAATATCAAAGATGATAGGCGTGCTGGACCATTTCAGAGGTTTGCGTGACTCTACGGATGGTTCTGCTGCATTAACTTCCCGCATCCACTGCTTGAGTTGGCGGTGTGAAGTATGCAGAGAAGCACCGCCGTCAACGCAGAGGATCTCTGCGGCTTTCTGAAATTCCTGCTCATCGGTCTCATCGTCTTCCATATCTTCATCGTCATCGTCGTCTTCATCCTTGTCGCGACCGCGGGGAGGTCTGTCTCCTTGCCGCTGCTTGGCCTTGCCGCGGCGTCCTCCCCGGCCGGGTCGCTTCTTGCCAGCTCCCCCAGCACCTTCCTGGGCCTTCTCCTTGTCGCGCCGCTCGTACTCAGCCTTTTGCTGTTCAACAAGCTGCCCGACCTTTTTGCAGCTCTGGAGGTCATGGCCCTTGGTACGGTGGATCTTGCAGTACTGCTTGTTGGAGCTGTCCTGCTTGTTGGCGGCCGCCACAGCTTGGCGGTCGGTGTCAGCGGCAACCTCCTTGCCGGAGCCACCAACTTTGGCTTTCTTGGCGGCGGCCGTGGGGCATGATGCCTTCGTCTCCCTCGAGATGATGTCCCGCAAGGTTTTGGAGGATCTCTACGAGGGCGAGTACAAGGAGCTGATGGCGAATCCGTAGCAAGGCCCCGCCATGCTGCTCCCCAAGCTCGTCGCAGAACTCGAGGGCATCATCGCCGGAGTAGGCCCCATGGTGGAGGGAGAGGCCCGCGCACTTTCCTCCTTGGCCGCGACGCACTTCTTCAGCCACCTCTATCTTCGGGACTCCAGCTTCGACTTCGGCGCCTTGCTTGAGCCCGTGAACCCTGAGCTTTGTGCTGCTGCTGCCGAAGCTGTGAAGGATCAGGTGGAGGCCCTGCTGAAGAAGTTCCTCGCCGTCGACCCCATGGCTAGTGCTAATGGCAAGGACAGCAGCGACGTCATCGATGATGGGGCTCCCCAGGCGAGCGACGGTGGCGCCCAAGGCTGAAGAAGAGGCCCGATGGCAGCGCTTCCCCCTGTTTCAGCCATGCAACATGTATCATGTCTCGCGGAGGCGTAAGAACTTGTGCTTGGTACTTTTAAGAGACGACATGTTTTGTAATAATTTGCTAGGATTCTGTCTGTTTGCTTTAGTGTTATGCGTCGACAGGGCCCGGCCCCGCGCATACCTCAGCCACCATTGGGTCATCCGGATCACCAGGACGAGTCCAAGGGTTGAGGGGTTACGTGACTAGTTAGGCTCCTGAGTCGCGATGCTCAGGAGTCCCCCTTGATGTATGAACAACTCTCGGGAAGGAGATGCAGGAGTAGGTCTTAGCGTTCTGCGTCGGTAGGGCCTGGCCCTGCGCATACTTCAGCCGCCGTTGGGGCATCCGGATCATTAGGACGAGACTAAGGGGTGAGGGGCTACGTGACCAGTTAGGCTCCTGAGTCGCGATGCTCAGGAGTCCCCCGTGACATACGAGCCAACCTCCATACCTTTCCTCGTCGAGCTCCCGCTCGGGAGGGGCACGCGAAGAACAGGTCTGAGGGACCTAGCGAGGTGGTGTACGCCAAGCGTGACCTGAGCGTAGCCCCCGTGCCCAGGCCCCTAAGCCTAGCCCCTTTCTGAGAAATGCGGGCAGCGAGAGCAGCCCCTCTCTCGGCACGAGCACGACGAGCGTCAGCCATGGAAGCGGTGGAGCGGTGGCGAATCGACCAGCGGAAGAGAGGCTCCGTCGCAGCCCCTACCTGGCGCGCCAAATGTTGGATTTCGGGTTCCGCAGACCCTTGAGAGGTTCGAACTCTGGGGTGCGTGCGAAGAACTCAACCTCCCCAGTCTGCCTACTCGCCAATCTCACGGCCTAGCTCGTTGAACTCAAGGGAAAGGGGACACAACAGTTTACCCAGGTTCGGGCAACCTTGCGGTGTAAAACCCTACTCCTCCTTTGTGGTGGATTGGCCTCGAGGGGCTGACAATGAACTAGTACAGTGGGAGAACAACTTTAGGAGGTGTGTTCTTGAGCTGGTGGGAAGAGGATGATCTGAATGATTAGTCCCTTCTATGGTGGTGGCTAGGTCCTATTTATAGTGGCCTTGGTCCTCTTCCCAAATGAAGGTGGGAAGGGATCCCACAACAGCCAAATTTGAAGGGAGACAACTAGTATCTTATCCTGACAAAAGTAGTCTTCGCTTGCAAAAGCCTATGGTCGTTAAGTCGCGGTGGGCTCGGTGATGACCTCCGTCCTGCCGTTCTGGCGGTCTTCGTCTTGTTGCACGGGAACGCAAACCTTTGGTTGATTCCTCAGGACTCCGCGCCTGCGCTTGCTCCTTTAGCACCAAAGAGGAAACTACTGTCCTGCGCCCGCTGGCGCCCGCCTGGCCTTGGTCGTCATGGCTCACGTCACTTGAGCCTCACGAGGTGAGGCTTGCATAGAGATCTCTGCTCCTCGGGAGCCAGCCTGAGGAGGCTGCTCCTCGTGGAGGTCTTCGTGTCGTCCGCCTCGTGAAACTTGGCCCCTCGCGAGGGTCTTGATTCGTTTATGCTGAAGGTGGGCCGTACCAGGCTGTCGATGGTGCCATGTCGTGGGCCGCATGCAGGCAAGTCTGGGTACCCTCGTTCCCAGCACGCTGACAGGAGCATTGTCCAGGGGTATCTGACGCATGAGTGCATCTCCTTTTGCGAGAATTATGTAGGCGTCGGAGAACCTGTTATTGGTTTGCTCGTCAAGAAGCACGATGGGAAGCTCGAAGGAGATGGTCACAACAACGGCCAGAGGGAATTGCACATGGACTACTCGGATCGACAGAACGACTTTGACAGGGCTAACTTAGTAGTGCTACAACACTTAGATGTGGTAGATGATTATGTGGCACGGCACAAAGAAAGCATCGCAAAGAAGTACCGTGAGAAGGGGATGCTCAAGACGAACGGCAAAGTTACTATAGAGCACAATGCCACTTTCTTGCGTTGGTTCAAAGAGCAAGTTCTTGAAAATCCCCCGAAGAGAGCAGTTTGGACGGATTGCTCATACACGCCTGAGCACATGGCCCCACACCCAAGGTCGCGACCTATCAATCATACGATATCAATGGGTACACATTCCACACGGAGGCCAAAGACATGGATATATTGATTACCAGAACTCTGGGGTGTCAATTGAATGCATGACCGACGCCAACGGCAGAACTAAAAGATTCTATAGAAAGGTCGAAGAGATCTGGGAGCTTGACTATGTTGGAATGCACGATGCGACAATGTTCTGTGTCAGATGGGCCAAGGACGTCCTAAGAGAAAACAAATGCGGGAGAGGGAGACGCCGTCGTCGGGAGAACTGATATGTTACCACCACATGCATGGTTCCGATGATATTCGCGCAGTGTGGGAGAGGGAGGCGCCGTCGTCGGGAGAAAAACAAAAGCAAAAGGGAGAAACCAGTACAAAAGAAAAAGAAAAGTAAACATAAAAGAAAAGGAAAATCATAAAAGAAAATAAAACTAAAAACTAGAAAAGGAAAATAATAAAAAGAAAAGAAAAATAATGGTAGCGCTGGATAGGGACCAGCGCTATAGCTAACTTAGCCATAGCGTTGGATCCTAACCTAGCGCTACTGCTATTGGTATTTTAGAATTAAAAAACTAAAAATTGGAACATTTAGCAGTAGCGCTTGTTTAGGATACAGCGCTATAGCTAAGTTAGCTATAGCGCTTGTTTCCAAACCAGCGCTGCCGCTATGTTGAGTTAACCCCCCACCGCCCGGGATCAAAATTTCACAAGTCTCGTTTCCCCCCAATCTCCACCTCTCCCCCCTCTGTCGTCGGCCGTCGCCCCTACGCCCGTCCTCGACCTTGCCAGCCGTCGCCCCTGCGCCCTCCCTCGACCTCGCCACCGCCGCCCTCTCCCCAGCCCCGTAAGCATCTCCCTCTCCTCTCACCTGCCCTCCTCTCTCTCTCTCTCTCTCTCTCTCTCTCTCTCTCTCCGCTCTCTGCTCTCCCTCTCTCTATTTGAACCCTAGCCTAGCAATTTAGTTTAGGGCAATCTAGCAAATTTAGTTTAGTGCAATTTAGCAATTTAGTTTAGGGCAATTTTGTTTATAGAAATTTAGTTTAGGGTATATAAAATACCTATAAATAAAAATAGTAGCAAATTGCACTAAACTAAAAACAATAACAAATATATATATATATATATATATATATATATATATATATATATATATATATATATATATATATGTATGTATGTATATATATAACAGTAGCTAAAATTTATAAAAACAGTAGCTAATTAGTTTTTGTAGGTATATAAATTAGCTTTAAAAATAGGAGCAAAAATTTATAAAAAATAGTAGCTACAATTTTTTTAGCAAATGAGCAAATTTAGCTAATTAGGGCAGTAGCAAAATTAGTTTATGGCAAACTAGTAAATTAGTAGCTAATTTTGTAGCAAATTAGTAAATTATTTAGGGCAAACTAGTAGCAAATTTGGTTATTAGTTTAGGGCAAAATAGTAGCAAATTCTTGGGGTGCAATGTTTAGTGAGGTCATTTCACTCTATATACTGGCTTGAATGATATATTTTGCAAATGATATATGTCATTGATGTTATATGATTTTGCAATGTTGGTTGAATGTCGAAAAATATCTGAGTGGCCTATGTTTTGCCGGAATGTTGATTCATTTCTGCTCTGGCAAATTTCAGGCGCTCCATATGTCCACTTTTTAGCAAAGGTCATGCCGAAAATTTCCATGATGGAGCACATATGGAGCACATGCTCCTAAAGAAGTTGCGCAATAGGTCCTGTTCCCCGGACGGGATGAAAGCAAATTTAAAGAGTCGTGGGACGACATCACCATGACAAAGATAAATGACAAGGCGATGGTGACGTTCACCAACGACTTGTCCTCCTGGAAAGTTCGGGTGAAAAAAGCGATTGTGAAGAATGAACCGTGGTCCAAGATTCATGGTGATAATCCGTCAATAACGTAAGAGGACTTCGAAAAATTCAAGGAGAATTGCGGTAAAGAAGAAGTCAAGGCATGGTCGGAGAAAATGAAGGCGCTCTAGGCCAGGAACACGCCTCCCCACCGCCTCGGAAGCCGTGGTTACGAGGGGAAGAGGTAGGTATGGGCCAAGGAGGATGCCGAACGTGAAAGTCACGGCATCCCAGACCCCTTGGCGGAGTTCACCGACCCACTGGAGCATGACTGGATCAGGGCCCGGTACAAGTGGGACCACATCCAAAAGATCTTTTACACGGACCCGAACGCGAGGGAGTTCATGAGACTTGTGGTAATTGTTATATTACCACATTATCATATTAGCTTCCAATCAATTTGACTACAAGTTTTGTCACATTAGTAAACCATCCACGTTCCTTTTGCAGAAAGAACAGCACCAAAAGGCAGCCGAAAGCGACGAGTCGCCACAGTCGTTGACGAGGCCCAAGTGGACAAGCCGACGTCCCCTGAACATACTGAAAAAGGTCCCGGTGGACAAGCCGATGTCCTATGGACGTGTGCACGGCGTCAGAGATGGCACCTCGTGGAGACGTGCTACCGCGAGGAGCAAGAGGAAAGAAGTAAGAGATGGTTGGTCGTCACTCAGTAGAACATCGACGAGAAGGTCGTGATTGCGGTCAATAAGACCAAGGTTGAGACCAAACAAGAGTTGCTTGGGGTAGTCAATGCAGCGGTCACTGACGCTGTGGTCAGCTTGATTCCGGCAATTTTTGATTGGTCAAAGAACAATCCAAATGCACGACCGGAGGACTTTCCCCTTCCCAGCTTTGCCGGGAGCAATTCGCCGAACACCACAACACCTGCTCAAGCAACCGCAAAAGGTCCCGCTCATGTTCATAGAAGCCCGACCTCCGTCTCTGGCATGCTCGGCGGGCCTTCGTCGCTGGCTGAGCTCGATGCCCTCACGGTAATTACGCGTCATACCCTTTTCACCGGCATGTCTATAGTCCTCCGTTTCAGTTGCCTTTCGGATGTTTGACGTTGCAGACATGTCTTCTTCATAGGCCCGCGATACTCCGTGCACCCTACTATACGACATCAAGTGCCAGAAGGTGGCCGTGGGAAAGGCAACGATCGTGAAGCCGAAGGACCGCATGTTCCACAACTGAGAGATGCCCAATGGCGTCTTCAAGGTTAATGTGGCCAGTGTCTTAGCGGGCTTCAAGAATTTGCCTCCTCCGGTACCAGTCGATGACAACGAGACCCCTAAGAGGATTGGCGCATGCAAGAGGTGGTTCTTGCCTTGGCCGAAGTCTCTTCTTTGCCTCGAGGCGCCCAGTATCTGATACGTCTCCAACGTATCTCTAATTTTGATTGTTCCATGCTATATTATATTCTGTTTTGGATGTTAATTGGGCTTTATTATACACTTTTATATTATTTTTGGGACTAACCTATTAATAGGAGGCCCAACCCAAATTGATGTTTTTTTGCCTATTTCAGTGTTTCATAGAAAAAGAATATCAAACGGAATGAAACCTTCGGGAACGTGATTTCCGGAACAAACGTGATCCGGAGGACTTGGAGTCCACATCAAGCAATCAACATGGAGAGCACGAGGCAGGGCGGCGTGCCTACCCCCTCCCCTCCACCCTCGTGGGGCCCATGTTGCTCCACCGACGTACTTCTTCCTCCTATATATACCTACGTACCCCCAAACCAACAGAAGCATCCACGAAAACCTAATTCCACCGCCACAACCTTCTGTACCCGTGAGATCCCATCTTGGGGCCTTTTCCGGCGTCCTGCCGGAGGGGGCATTGATCACGGAGGGCTTCTACATCAACACCATAGCCTCTCCGATGATGTGTGAGTAGTTTACCTCAGACCTTCGGGTCCATAGTTATTAGCTAGATGGCTTCTTCTCTCTCTTTGGATCTCAATACAAAGTTCTCCACAATTCTCGTGGAGATCTATTCGATGTAATCTTCTTTTGCGGTGTGTTTGTCGGGACCGATGAATTGTGGGTTTATGATCAAGTTTATCTATGAACAATATTTGAATCTTCTCTGAATTCTTTTATGTATGATTGGTTATCTTTGCAAGTCTCTTCGAATTATCAGTTTGGTTTGGCCTACTAGATTGATCTTTCTTGCAATGGGAGAAGTTCTTAGCTTTGGGTTCAATCTTGTGGTGTCCTTTCCCAGTGACAATAAGGGCAGCAAGGCACGTATTTTATTGTTTCCATCAAGGATAACGAGATGGGGTTTATGTCATATTGCATGAGTTTATCCCTCTACATCATGTCATCATACTTAAAGCATTACTCTGTTCTTTTGAACTTAATACTCTAGATGCATGCTGGATAGCGGTCGATGTGTGGAGTAATAGTAGTAGATGCAGGCAGGAGTCGGTCTACTTGTCACGGACGTGATGCCTATATACATGATCATACCTAGATATTCTCATAACTATGCTCAATTCTATCAATTGCCTGACAGTAATTTGTTCACCCACCGTAATACTTATGCTCTTGAGAGAAGCCACTAGTGAAACCTATGGCCCCCGGGTCTATTTTCCATCATATTAATCTCCGTCAACAAGCTATTTATGGTGCCATTTTTTGCTTTCTTTAATTTTAGTCTTTATCATAAAAATACAAAAAATATTATCTTATCATATCTATCAGATCTCACTCTCGTAAGTGACAGTGAAGGGATTGACAACCCCTTTATCGCGTTGGTTGTGAGGTTCTTATTTGTTTGTGTAGGTGCATGGGACTCGAGCGTAGCCTCCTACTGGATTGATACCTTGGTTCTCAAAAAATGAGGGAAATACTTACGCTACTTTACTGCATCACCCTTTCCTCTTCAATGGAAAAACCAACGCAGTGCTCAAGAGGTAGCAAGAAGGATTTCTGGTGCCGTTGCCGAGGAGTCTACGCAAAAGTCAACATACCAAGTACCCATCACAAACCCTTATCCATCGCATTACATTATTTGCCATTTGCCTCTCGTTTTCCTCTCCCCCACTTTACCCTTGCCGTTTTATTCGCCCTCTCTTTCCGTTCACCTTTTTTTCGCCCGCTTCTTGTTTGCTTGTGTTGCCTTGTGCCTTCTATATGCTTGCATCTTCGCTTGCTGAAAATATATTGTTATGGATCCTCATCCCCTTGCTAATCTCTTTAAGAGATCCAATTATGATGAACCTATTGCTAGTGAGTTTTGTGCACTAGATTATCTTTATGAGGTTTTGCTTGAAATTCATGAATCTCAAAATTGCGAAGTGTTGAAAGAAGAAACTTATGAAGTGATTCATGATAGATCTTTGAATAAAAAGCATGATTGCAATGATGTTATTATAAATTCTATTAATGTCAATTGTGCTAATAATATGCAAAACCCTAAGCTTGGGGATGCTAGTTTTGCTATGTCTACTACGTGTTGCAATGATCATGATTGGGGTGATTCTTCTTATGATCTTGAAAATTTATTTAAGCCCCATGATGAATATGAGATTGATAACAATGTTTGCAATAGTATTGAAAGTGGTTTTGGAAGAGTGTCAACTTTAGATACCACATATTTGGATTTTGATCAATCTTATGAAGTTTTTGATAAAAGTGGGTTTGGAGAGGTCATGACTTGAGCTAATGTTAATCCCACTATTTTGGAAGAGTGTCAACTTCGCATGCATGTGGATCGTGTTGATAATATGTTATGTGATAGCTATTTTGTTTAATTTTCTTATGATCCTACATTTAATTATTATGAGAGGGGGAAATATGGTTGTAGAAATTTTCATGTTACTAAATTACCTCTTGTTATGTTGAGATTGCTATCGTTTCTTTCCGCTTCCTTGCATATGCTAGTTTTTGCTTGCCTTGATAATTTGTTTGCCTATAAGATGCCTATGCATAGGAAGTATGTTAGACTTAGATGTGTTTGTCATGTGTTTTATGATGCTCTCTTTGCGTTTCAATTCTTGTCTTTGATGTGAGCATCATGGAAATCTCAATGCCTAGCTAGGGGCGTTAAACGATACCGCTTGTTGGGAGGCAACCCAATTTTATTTTTAGTTTTTTGCTTTTTCCTTATGTTTAGGAATAAATCTTTGATCTATCCTCTGGTTAGATTTGTTTTTGTGTTTTAATTAGTGTTTGTGCCAAGTTAAACCTATAGGATCTTCTTGGATGATAGTTATTTGATCTTGCTGAAAATTCCAGAAACTTTCTGTTGACGAAAACAATTGTTAAAAATTACCAGAACGTGATATAATACTGATTCCAATTGCAGAATATTAATAAACAAATTATTTAGGTCGTCCTATTTAGCAGAATTTTTAGAGTTCGGAAAGTTTGCGTTAGTTACAGATTACTACAGACTGTTCTGTTTTTGACAGATTCTGTTTTTCGTGTGTTGTTTGCTTATTTTGATGAATCTATGGCTAGTAAAAGAGTTTATAAACCATACAGAAGTTGGAATAGAGTAGGTTTAACACCAAAATAAATAAATAATGACTTCATTACAGTACCTTGAAGTGGTTTTTTGTTTTCTTTTGCTAACGGAGCTCACGAGATTTTCTCTTAAGTTTTGTGTTGTGAAGTTTTCAAGTTTTGGGTAAAGATTTGATGGATTATGGAACAAAGAGTGGCAAGAGCCAAAGCTTGGGGATGTCCATGGCACCCCAAGATAATCTAAGGACACCAAAAAGGCAAAGCTTGGGGATGCCCCGGAAGGCATCTCCTCTTTCGTCCTTATCCATCCGTAAATTTACTTGGAGCTATATTTTTATTCACCACATGATATGTGTTTTTATTGGAGCGTCTTGTATGATTTGAGTCTTTACTTGTTAGTTTTCAACAATCATCTTTGCTGTACACACCTTTTGAGAGAGACACACTTGGTTCAGAATTTGTTAGAATACTCTATGTGCTTCACTTATATCTTTTGAGCTATATAGTTTTTGCTCTAGTGCTTCACTTATATCTTTTAGAGCACAGTGGTGGATTTGTTTTATAGAAACTGTTGTCCTCCCATGCTTCACTTAGATTATTTTGAGAGTCCTACAAAACAGCGTGGTAATTTGCTTTAATTATGATAGGCATTCAAGAGTAGTAAAAAAATTATGAGTGTGTTGAATACTATGAGAAGTTTGATGCTTGATAATTGTTTTGAGATATGAAGATGGTAATATTAGAGTCATGCTAGTTGAGTAGTTTTGAAGTTGAGAAATACTTGTGTTAAAGTTTGTGATTCCCGTAGCATGCACGTATCGCGAACCGTTATGTGATGAAGTCGGAGCATGATTTATTTATTGATTGTCTTCCTTATGAGTGGCGGTCGGGGACGAGCGATGGTCTTTTCCTACCAATATATCCCCCTAGGAGCATGCGCGTAATACTTTGTTTTGAGAACTAATAGATTTTTGCAACAAGTATATGAGTTCTTTATGATTAATGTTGAGTACATGGATTATATGCACTCTCATCCTTCCACCATTGCTAGCCTCTCTAATACCACACACTTTTCGCAGGTATCATAAACCCACCAGATACCTTTCTCAAAACAACCACCATACCTACCTATCATGGCATTTCCATAGCCATTCCGAGATATATTGCCATGCAACTTACCACCATTCCGCTTATTATGACACGATCCATCATTGTCATATTGCTTTGCATGATCATGTAGTTGACATTGTATTTGTGGCAAAGCCACCGTTCATAATTATTTCATACATGTCACTCTTGATTCATTGCATATCCCGATACTCTGCCGGAGGCATTCACATAGAGTCATAGTGTTGTTTTAAGTATTGAGTTGTAATTCTTGAGTTGTAAGTAAATAAAAGTGTGATGATCATCATTATTAGAGCATTGTCCCAAGTGAGGAAAGGATGATGGAGACTATGATTCCCCCATAAGTCGGGATGAGACTCCGGACTAAATAAAAAAGGCCAAAGAAAAAAATGAGAGAAAAAGAGAGAAGGGACAATGCTACTATCCTTTTACCACACTTGTGCTTCAAAGTAGCACCATGATCTTCATGATAGAGAGTCTCTTATGTTGTCACTTTCATGTACTAGTGGGAAATTCTCATTATAGAACTTGGCTTGTATATTCCAATGATGGGCTTCCTCAAAATGCCCTAGGTCTTCGTGAGCAAGCGAGTTGGATGCACACCCACTTAGTTTCTTTTGTTGAGCTTTCATATACTTATAGTTCTAGTGCATCCATTGCATGGCAATCCCTACTCACTCACATTGATATCTATTGATTGGCATCTCCATAGCCCGTTGATACACCTAGTTGATGTGAGACTATCTTCTCCCTTTTTGTCTTCTCCACAACCACCATTCTATTCCACCTATAGTGCTATGTCCATGGCCCACGCTCATGTATTGCGTGAAGATTGAAAAAGTTTGAGAACACCAAAAGTATGAAACAATTGCTTGGCTTGTCATCGGGGTTGTGCATCATTTAAATATTTTGTGTGATGAAGATAGAGCATAGCCAGACTATATGATTTTGTAGGGATAACTTTCTTTGGCCATGTTATTTTGAGAATACATAATTGCTTAGTTAGTATGCTTGAAGTATTATTATTTTTTATGTCAATATTAAACTTTTGTCTTGAATCTTTCGGATCTGAACATTCATACCACAATTAAGAGAATTACATTGAAAATTATGCCAAGTAGCATTCCACATCAAAAATTCTGTTTTTATCATTTACCTACTCGAGGACGAGCAGGAATTAAGCTTGGGGATGCTTGATACGTCTCCAACGTATCTATAATTTTTTATTGTTCCATGCTATATTATATTCTATTTTGGATGTTTGATGGGCTTTATTATACACTTTTATATTATTTTTGGGACTAACCTAATAACCGGTGTCCCAGCCCAAATTGCTGTTTTTTTTGCCTATTTCAGTGTTTCGCAGAAAAAGAATATCAAACGGAGTCCAAAGGGAATGAAACCTTCGGGAATGTGATTTTTGGAACAAACGTGATCCAGAGGACTAGGAGTCCACGTCAAGCAATCAACGTGGAGAGCACGAGGCAGGGGGCGCGCCTACCCCCCCTCCCAGGCGCGCCCTCCACCCTCGTGGGGCCCATGTTGCTCCAACGACGTACTTCTTCCTCCTATATACCTACGTACCCCCAAACCATCAGAGGCATCCACGAAAACCAAATTCCACCGCCACAACCTTCTGTACCCGTGAGATCCCATCTTGGGGTCTTTTCCGGCGTCCTGCCGGAGGGGGCATTTATCACGGAGGGCTTCTACATCAACACCATAGCCTCTCTGATGATGTGTGAGTAGTTTACCTCAGACCTTCGGGTCCATAGTTATTAGCTAGATGGCTTCTTATCTCTCCTTGGATCTCAATACAAAGTTCCCCACGATTCTCATGGAGATCTATTCGATGTAATCTTCTTTTGCGGTGTGTTTGTCGGGACCGATGAATTGTGGGTTTATGGTCAAGTTTATCTATGAACAATATTTGAATCTTCTGTGAATTCTTTTATGTATGATTGGTTATCTTTTCAAGTCTCTCCAAATTATCAGTTTGGTTTGGCCTACTAGATTGATCTTTCTTGCAATGGGAGAAGTGCTTAGCTTTGGGTTCAATCTTGCGGTGTCCTTTCCCAGTGGCAGCAGGGGCAGCAAGGCATGTATTGTATTGTTTCCATCGAGGATAACAAGATAGGATTTATATCATATTGCATGAGTTTATCCCTCTACATCATGTCATCATACTTAAAGCATTACTCTGTTCTTTTGAACTTAATACTCTAGATGCATGCTAGATAGCGGTTGGAGTAATAGTAGTAGATGCAGGCAGGAGTCGATCTACTTGTCACGGACGTGATGCCTATATACATGATCATACCTAGATATTCTCATAACTATGCTCAATTCTATCAATTGCTCGACAGTAATTTGTTCACCCACCGTAATACTTATGCTCTTGAGAGAAGCCACTAGTGAAACCTATGGCCCCCGGGTCTATTTTCCATCATATTAATCTCCGTCAACAAGCTATTTCTGGCGCCGTTTATTTTGCTTTCTTTACTTTTAGTCTTTATCATAAAAATAAAAAAATTATTATCTTATCATATCTATCAGATCTCACTCTCGTAAGTGACCGTGAAGGGATTGACAACCCCTTTATCGCGTTGGTTGCGAGGTTCTTATTTGTTTTATGTAGGTGCGTGGGACTCGAGTGTAGCCTCCTACAGGATTGATACCTTGGTTCTCAAAAACTAAGGGAAATACTTATGCTACTTTACTGCATCACCCTTTCCTCTTCAAGGGAAAAACCAACGCAGTGCTCAAGAGGTAGCAGTATCACACCAACGCCACCACCTTCTCAAGAAGGTATGAACACCACCCCACCTACCAAACTACTTGCACCTGTCGTGGCGTGTGATAGCGGATGAAGCGATGGAGAGCCTCCATTAGTGCCAGATCATGCCGCCCCCGCTGTCGAAGAAGCAAATGTTGATGATGACATGGAGGAGGATGATTGTGACCCAGACAAGTATTTCAATACCGCCTATGATGATGGAAGATTGATGGCTCAGGACAGCGAATACTAGGGCTATGAGCATGGAGATGATGACTTGATGCTGCCTGATTTTCCGGAGCTGGAACGTCCTAAGGAGGAATGGAAAAAGTATCTCTTCAAGCGATTGTCGTATGAGACGCCTCTAGATGCCGCCTCTACCAAGCAACCCCGAGGCCCGTCCACTGATTAGCCCGACGACACTGGGGGTGGTGGTTAGGGAAGGTATGGTGGGCTCACTACCGCCACCCGCCATGGAAGGAGGAGACTGGACAGGAAAGGCCCTAAAGGCTCCATAGCTGCTTCAAGCAGCCAGCCGCGTCTGAAGCCCCGGGTGGTAGACATAATACCTGTCAAAGGTGAGAAGCATTTCCATTGAAGGAAATATGCCCTAGAGGCAATAATGAAGTTGTTATTTATATTTCCTTATATCATGATAAATGTTTATTGTTCATTCTAGAATTTTATTAACTGGAAACTTAATACATTTGTGAATACATAGACAAACAGAGTGTCCCTAGTATGACTCTACCTGACTAGCTCTTTAATCAAAGATGGTTAAATTTCCGAGCCATAGACATGTGTTGTCATTTGATGAACATGATCACATCATTAGAGAGTGATGTGATGGGCAAGACCCATCCGTTAGCTTAGCATAATGATCGTTTAGTTTTATTGCTATTGCTTTCTTCATGACTTACACATGTTCCTCTGACTATGAGATTATGCAACTCCCGAATACCAGAGGAACACCTTGTATGTTATCAAACGTCACAAAGTAACTGGGTGATTATAAAGATGCTCTACAGGTGTCTCCGAAGGTGTTTGTTGAGTTGGCATAGATCAAAATTAGGATTTGTCACTTCGTGTATCGGAGAGGTATCTCTGGGCTCCCTCGGTAATGCACATCACTATAAGCCTTGCAAGCAATGTGACTAATGAGTTAGTTGCGGGATGATGCATTATGGAACGAGTGAAGACACTTACCAGTAACGATATTGAACTAGGTATGATGATACCGATGATCGAATCTCGGGCAAGTAACATACCGATGACAAAGGGAACAAAGTATGTTATTATGCGGTTTGACCGATAAAGATCTTTGTTGAATATGTAGGAGCCCATATGAGAATCCAAGTTCCGCTATTGGATATTAACCGGAGATGTGTCTCGATCATGTCTACATAGTTCTCGAACCCATAGTGTCCGCACGCTTAACGTTCGATGACGGTTTGTGTTATGAGGTTATATTCGGACACCGAAATGGTTCCGGAGTGATTCAGATATTTTTTGGAGTACCAGGAGGTTACCGGAACCCCCCGGGGAAGTATTGGGCCTTAGTGGGCTTCAGTGGAATGGAGAGAAGGGCCGCAAGGGGTGGCCGCCCCCCCCCCCACATGGCGAGTCCGAATTGGACTAGGGAGGGGGCTGTGCCCCCCCTCTTTCCTTCTCCCTCTCCTCCTCCTTCCCTCTCTCCCCCTCTTTGAAAAGGAAGGGGACTCCAACTCGGATTGGGAATCCTAGTTGGACACCCCCTATGGCGCACCCTCCCTAGCCGCCGGCCTCCTCCTCCCCTTATTTATCTACGGGGGTAGGGGGCACCCCAAAGCACAACAGACAATCTCTTAGCCGTGTGCGGTGCCCCCCTCCACAGTTTAACACCTCGGTCATATCGTCATAGTGCTTAGGTGAAGCCCTGCGCTGGTAACTTAATCTTCACCGTCGCCGCACCGTCGTGTTGACGGAACTCTCCCTTGACCCTCTACTGGATCAAGAGATCGAGGGACGTCATCGTGCTGAACGTGTGCTGAACACAGAGGTGACGTACGTTCGGTGCTTGGATCAGTTGGATCATGAAGATGTTCGACTACATCAACCACATTACTAAACACTTCCGCTTTCGGTCTACGAGGGTATGTGGACACACTCTCCCGTCTAGTTGCTATGCATCTCTTAGATAGATCTTGCATGATCGTAGGAAAGTTTTTGAATTACTACGTTCCCCAACAGTGGCATTCGAGCCAGGTCTATGCGTAGATGATATATGCACCAGTAGAACACAATGAGTTGTGGGCGATAATAGTCATACTGCTTACCACCAACGTCTTACTTTGATCCAGCGGTATTGTTGGATGAAGCGGCCTCAGCCGACATTACACGACCGCGTTCATGAGACTGGTTCTACCGACGTGCTTCTCACACAGGTGGCTAGCGGGTGTCTGTTTCTCCAAGTTTAGTTGAATCGAGTTTGACTACGGCCGGTCCTTGTTGAAGGTTAAAACTACACACTTGATGAAAAATCATTATGGTTTTGATGCGTAGGTAAGAACGGTTCTTGCTAGAAGCCCGTAGCAGCCACGTAAAACTTGCAACAACAAAGTAGAGGACGTCTAACTTGTTTTTGCATGGCATGTTATGATGTGATATGGTCAAGACGTGATGAGTTATAAATTGTTGTATGAGATGATCATGTTTTGTAGAAGTTATCAGCAACTGGCAGGAGCCTTATGGTTGTCGCTTTATAGTATGAAATGCAATCGCCATGTAATTGCTTTACTTTATCACTAAGCGGTAGCGATAGTCGTAGAAGCAATAGTTGGTGAGACGACAACGATGCTACGATGGAGCTCAAGGTGTCAAGCCGCTGACGTTGGAGATCATGACGATGCTTTGGAGATGGAGATCAAAGGCACAAGATGATGATGGCCATATCATGTCACATATTTTGTTTGCATGTGATGTTTATATTTTATGCATCTTATTTTGCTTAGTACGGAGGTAGCATTATAAGATGATCCCTCACTAAATTTCAAGGTATAAGTGTTCTCCCTGAGTATGCACCGTTGCTACAGTTCGTCGTGCCGACACACCACGTGATGATCGGGTGTGGTAAGCTCTACGTTGACATACAACGGGTGCAGGCCAGTTTTGCACGCGCAGAATACTCGGGTTAAACTTGATGAGCCTAGCATATGCAGATATGGCCTCGGAATACTAAGACCGAAAGGTCGAACGTGAATCATATAGTAGATATGATCAACATAGAGATGTTCTCTATTGAAAACTACTCCATCTCACGTGATGATCGGACATGGTTTAGCTGATATGGATCACGTGATCATTTAGATGACTAGAGGGATGTCTATCTAAGTGGGAGTTCTTAAGTAATATGATTAATTGAACTTAAATTTATCATGAACTTAGTACATGACAGTTTTTGCATGTCTATGTTGTTGTAGATCAATGGTCCGTGCTACCATTCCTTTGAATTTTAATGCGTTCCTAGGGAAAGCTAAGTTGAAAGATGATCGTAGCGACTACACAGACTGGGTCCGTAACTTGAGGATTATCCTCATTGCTGCACAGAAGAATTATGTCCTGGAAGCACCGCTAGGTGAAAGACCCGCTGCAGGAGCAACTCCGGACATTATGAATGTCTGGCAGAGCAAAGCTGATGACTACTCGATAGTTCAGTGTGCCATGCTTTACGGCTTAGAATCGGGACTTCAAAGACGTTTTGAACGTCATGGAGCATATGAGATGTTCCAAGAGTTGAAGTTAATATTTGAAGCAAATGCCCGAGTTGAGAGATATGAAGTCTCCAACAAGTTCTATAGCTGCAAGCTGGAGGAGAATAGTTCTGTCAGTGAACACATACTCAGAATGTTTGGGTACCATAACCACTTGACTCAGCTGGGATTTAATCTTCCTAATGATAGTGTCATTGATAGAGTTCTTCAATCACTGCCACCAAGCTATAAAGGCTTCATGATGAACTATAATATGCAAGGGATGGAAAAGACAATTCCCGAGCTCTTCGCAATGCTAAAGGCTGCGGAGGTAGAAATCAAGAAGGAGCATCAAGCGTTGATGGTCAACAAGACCACTAGTTTCAAGAAAAAGGGCAAAGGGAAGAAGGGGAACTTTAATAAGAATGGCAAGCAAGTTGCTGCTCAAGTGAAGAAGCCCAAGTCTGGACCTAAGCCTGAAACTGAGTGCTTCTACTGCAAAGGGAATAGTCACTGGAAGCGGAACTGCCCCAAGTATTTGGCGGATAAGAAGGATGGCAAAGTGAAAGGTATATCTGATATACTGTTATTGATGTGTAACTTACTAATGCTCGTAGTAGCGCCTGGGTATTTGATACTGGTTTTTTTTTTTGCTCATATTTAGAACTCAAAACAGGGGCTACGGATTAAATGAAGATTGGCTAAGGACGAGGTGACGATGCGCGTGGGAAATGGTTCCAAAGTCGATGTGATCACCGTCGGCACGCTACCTCTACATCTATCGTCGGGATTAGTTTTAAACTAGAATAATTGTTATTTGGTGCCAGCGTTGAGCATGAACATTATATCTGGATCTTGTTTGATGTGAGACGGTTATTCATTTAAATCAGAGAATAATGGTTGTTCGATTTATATGAGTAACATCTTTTATGGTCATGCACCTTTGTTGAGTGGTCTATTTCTGTTGAATCTTGATTTTAGTGATACACATGTTCATAATATTGAAGCCAAAAGATGCAAAGTTAATAATGATAGTGCGACTTATTTGTGGCACTGCCGTTTAGGTCATATTGTTGTAAAGCGCATGAAGAAACTCCATGCTGATGGGCTTTTGGAATCACTTGATTATGAATCACTTGATGCTTGCGAACCATGCCTCATGGGCAAGATGACTAAGACTCCGTTCTCCGGAACAATGGAGCGATCAACTGACTTATGGGAAATAATACATACCGATGTATGCGGTCCGATGAGTGTTGAGGCTCGTGGCGGGTATCGTTATTTTCTGACCTTCACAGATGATTTGAGAAGATATGGGTATATCTACTTAATGAAACATAAGTCTGAAACATTTTAAAAGTTCAAAGAATTTCAGAGTGAAGTGGAAAATCATTGTAACAAGAAAATAAAGTTTCTATGATCTAATCATGGAGGTGAATATTTGAGTTATGAGTTTGGTCTTCGTTTAAAACAATGTGGAATAGTTTCGCAACTCACGCCACCTGGAACACCACAGCGTAATGGTGTGTCCGAACGTCGTAACCGTACTTTATTAGATATGGTGCGATCTATGATGTCTCTTACTGATTTACCGCTATTGTTTTGGGGTTATGCTTTAGAGACGGCTGCATTCACGTTAAATAGGGCACCATCTAAATCCGTTGAGACGACACCATATGAACTGTGGTTTGGCAAGAAACCCAAGTTGTCATTTCTTAAAGTTTGGGGCTGCGATGCTGATGTGAAAAAGCTTCAACCTGATAAGCTCGAACCGAAATCGGATAAATGTGTCTTCATAGGATACCCAAAGGAGATCGTTGGGTACACCTTCTATCAGAGATCCGAAGGCAAGATATTCGTTGCTAAGAATGGATCCTTTCTAGAGAAGGAGTTTCTCTCGAAAGAAGTGAGTGGGAGGAAAGTAGAACTTGATGAGGTAATTGTACCTTCTCCCGAATTGGAAAGTACTTCATCACAGAAATCAGTTCCAGTGATTCCTACACCAATTAGTGAGGAAGTTAATGTTGATGATCATGAAACTTCGAATACAGTTACTATCGAACCTCTAGGTCAACCAGAGTATGTTCCGCACCAGAGTGGTACGGTAATCCTATTCTGGAGGTCATGTTACTTGACCATGACGAACCTACGAACTATGAGGAAGCGATGATGAGCCCAAATTCCGTGAAATGGCTTGAGGCCATGAAATCTGAGATGGGATCCATGTATGAGAACAAAGTGTGGACTTTGGTTGACTTGCCCGATGATCGGCAAGCCATAGAGAATAAATGGATCTTCAAGAAGAAGACTGACGATGACGGTAATGTTACTATCTAGAAAGCTTGACTTGTTGTGAAAGGTTTTCGACAAGTTCAAGGAGTTGACTATGATGAGACTTTCTCACCCGTAGCGATGCTTAAGTCTGTCCAAATCATGTTAGCAATTGCCGCATTTTATGATTATGAAATATGGCAAATGGATGTCAAAACTGCATTCCTTAATTGATATCTTAAAGAAGAGTTGTATATGATGCAACCAGAAGGTTTTGTCGATCCTAAAGGTGCTAACAAAGTGTGCAAGCTCCAGCAATCCACTCATGGACTGGTGCGAGTCTCTCGGAGTTGCAATATACGCTCGGATAGTGTGATCAAAGCATATGGTTTTTATACAGACTTTTGGAGAAGCCTGTATTTACAAGAAAGTGAGTGGGAGCTTTGTAGCATTTCTAATATTATATGTGGATGACATATTGTTAATTGGAAATGATACAGAGTTTCTGGATAGCATAAACGGATAGTTGAATAAGAATTTTTCAGTGAAAGACCTCGGTGAAGCTGCTTATATATTGGGCATCAAAATCTATAGTGTTAGACCAAGACGCTTAATTGGACTTTCACAAAGCACATACCTTGATAAAGTTTTGAAGCAGTTCAAAATGGACCGGTCAAAGAAAGGGTTCTTGCCTGTGTTACAAGGTGTGAAGTTGAGTCAGACTCAATGCCCGACCACTCCAGAAGATAGAGATAAAATGAAAGTCATTCCCTATGCCTCAGCCATAGGTTCTATCATTTATGCAATGCTATGTACCAGACCTTTTGTGTGCCTTGCTATAAGTATAGCAGCGAGGTACCAAAGTAATCCAGGAGTGGATCACTGGATAGTGTTCAAGAACATCCTGAAATACCTGAAAAGGACTAAGGATATATATGTTTCTAGTTTATGGAGGTGACAAGGAGCTCGTCATAAATGGTTGCATCGATGCAAGTTTTGACATTGATCCACTCTAAGTCACAAACCAGATACGTATTTATCTTGAATGGTGGAGCTGTCAGTTGGTGCAGTTCCAAGCAGAGCGTCGTGGCGGGATCTACGTGTGAAGCAGAGTACATAGCTGCTTCAGAAGCAGCAAATGAAGGAGTATGAATGAAGGAGTTCATATCCTATCTTGGTGTAATACCTAGTTCATCGGGTCCAATGAAAATCTTTTGTGACAATACTGGAGCAATTACCTTGGCGAAGCAATCTAGATTTCAGAAGAGAACCAAGCACATTAAGAGATGCTTCAATTCCATCCGCGATCTAGTCAAGGAGGGAGACATAGAAGTTTGCAAAATACATACGGATCTGGATGTTGCAGACCCGTTGACTAAGCCTCTTCCACAAGCAAAACATGATCAGCACCAAGACTCCATGGGTGTTAGAATCATTACTATGTAATCTAGATTATTGACTCTAGTGCAAGTGGGAGACTGAAGGAAATATGCCCTAGAGGCAATAATAAAGTTGTTATTTATATTTCCTTATATCATGATAAATGTTTATTATTCATGCTAGAATTGTATTAACCGGAAACTTAATACATGTGTGAATACATAGACAAGCAGAGTGTCCCTAGTATGCCTCTACTTGACTAGCTCATTAATCAAAGATGGTTAAGTTTCCTAGCCATAGACATGTGTTCTCATTTGATGAACATGATCACATCATTAGAGAATGATGTGATGGACAAGACCCATCCGTTATCTTAGCATAATGAACGTTTAGTTTTATTGCTATTGCTTTCTTCATGACTTATACATGTTCCTCTAACTATGACATTATGCAACTCCCGAATACCGGAGGAACACCTTGTGTGCTATCAAATGTCACAACGTAACTGGGTGATTATAAAGATGCTCTACAGGTGTCTCCGAAGGTTTTTGTTGAGTTGGCATAGATCAAGATTAGGATTTGTCACTCTGTGTATCGGAGAGGTATCTCTGGGCTCCCTCGGTAATGCACATCACTATAAGCCTTGCAAGCAATGTGACTAATGAGTTAGTTGCGGGATGATGCATTACGGAATGAGTGAAGAGACTTACCAGTAACGAGATTGAACTAGGTATGATGATACCGACGATCGAATCCCGGGCAAGTAACATACCGATGACAAAGGGAACAATGTATGTTGTTATGCGGTTTGACCGATAAAGATCTTCACTGAATATGTAGGAGCCAATATGAGCATCCAGGTTCCGCTATTGGTTATTGACCGCAGATGTGTCTCGGTCATGTCTACATAGTTCTCGAACCCGTAGGGTCCGCACGCTTAACGTTCGATGACGATTTGTATTATGAGTTATGTGATTTGATGACTGAAGTTTGTTCGGAGTCCCGGATGAGATCACGGACATGACGAGGAGTCTCGAAATGGTCAAGAGGTAAAGATTGATATATTGGAAGGTTATATTCGGACACCGGAATGGTTCCGGAGTGTTTCAGGTATTTTTTGGAGTACGAGGAGGTTACCGGAACCCCGTGGGGAAGTATTGGGCCTTAGTGGGCTTTAGTGGAAAGGAGAGAAGGGCCGCAATGGGTGGCCGACCCCCATGGCAAGTCCGAATTGGACTAGGGAGGTGGCGGCGCCCACCTCTTTCCTTCTCCCTCTCATCCTCCTTCCCTCTCTCCCCCTCTTGGAAAAGGAAGGGGACTCCAACTAGGATTGGGAATCCTAGTTGGACTCCCCCAATGGTGCACCCTCCTTGGCTGCCGGCCTCCTCCTCCCCTCCTTTATATACGGGGCAGGGGGCACCCCAAAGCACAACAGACAATCTCTTAGTTATGTGCGGTGCCCCCCTCCATAGGTTAACACCTCGGTCATATCTTCGTAGTGATTTGGCGAAGCCCTGCACCGGTAACTTCATCATCGCTGTCGGCACACTGTCGTGTTGATGGAACTCTCCCTTGGCCCTCTACTGGATCAAGAGCTCGAGGGACGTCATCATGCTAAATGTGTGCTGAACACGGAGGTGTCGTACGTTCGGTGCTTGGATCGGTTGGATCGTGAAGACGTTCGACTACATCAACCGCGTTACTAAACGCTTCCGCTTTCGGTCTACGAGGGTACGCGGACACACTCTCCCGTCTCGTTACTATACATCTCCTAGATAGATCTTGTGTGATCGTAGGAATTTTTTTGAATTACTACGTTCCCCAACATCCATGTCGCCGGCGAGCCGATCCTACCTGCCAAAGCACTAGAGCACGTACTGAACAATGATCTAAGGAGACTCCATGAAGATGTGCTGGCTAGAGAGAAAAACCAGGATACCCGCTTTACGCGGCTCAGGTGGGAAGTTGTACGTCGAGACCTGGCCTGCGAATCAGTTCATCCTGCGATTTGACTACATCTACGGCATGTTCCACATGACCAAGCTAGATTTCTAGTTCATCCGCATGTATGCGTTGTATCTCAACTAGTTCATCAGGATCGAGAACATAAACTATATCTGGATCGAGAGCTTCTTGGCACTTTGCAAAGAGCACCGTGACTATGCGAGCAAGTACCTCGGCGCATTCATGATCGCTAATAAGGACAAGGAAGCGATTCTCCTGCCTTATCATCCCACTTAAGTCATCCGCACATATCCTTTCGTAAGTGTTAATCATTCCTTTGCTAGCATGGAGGCTAATTTGAGGTGTACTTAATTTGTGTAGCAGGGGCGGCGCCATGCTCATCGTTCTGTTCCCGGAATACTCCCATGCTATGTACTTAGACTCATCGAAGAACCTCAAGAAAAAGGATTACACGCATGTAAAGAGTTTTCTCGATAGTGCCCTGTTAACCTTCAGCCTGTCTAGTGGATATATCAAGGTGAAAAGGCACAGGAAGAACAAGCTAGTTTTCCGCCATAAGACCGACTTTTGCTACATCCAGCAACCGCACACCAGTAAGACTGATGGATTCTAACTCATGCATCACCTGCTCTAGTACAGAAGGGATAATCAACGCCTTCGCATGTCACCTACTACCGAAGATGCTGAGATTGTCAGTTGGGCCACAAGCATAGGAAAGACACCGGATCATCGAATACGAGCTGAGTTTTATTACGTACAATGTGAACTTGCCCAAGTGATGATGAAGTAGGTCCTCGAACCAACAGGGATGTTCTACCATTTGCCAATCACGCGGGCTGATGTCCGAGCACTGCTACTCGCTCAGCGTCTGGACCTGAAGCCTTTCAAGAAGCTCGGGTGCTTCCTCCCTGACTATGAAGATTGTGCCGCCGACATGGAGGACTGATTGTCGATGACAATGTGTCACTACTGTCTTTCTATCGCAAAACTTTGAATTTATGCATGACAAAACTATGTGATACAATTAAACCATGTGGTCCTGAACCAGCGTAGATCACTCTATTTAATTAGTTTGGGTATGAGGAACTTTGTCATTTATGTTTACTATTGGTTGCTTGTATTTTGCTAATTATGCCTCTTTGTTTTCTTAACTATATTATGTTGCATATTATCGTTAAATTCATCAACTGACGATGCAGGTACATAGATCAGAGATGGTGAGGGACTGCTACACCGTGTTCGTTGGGAGGGTTCCAGGAGTCTACGACCACTGGCCAGACGCTCAGGCCCAGGTGGAAAGGTACCCAGGTGCTAGCCATAGAGGGTTCGAGAGTAGAGCCGAAGCGGAAAGTAGTTACATGAGGTGGACACTCCGGCATGAGCAGGGGCGGGACCGCCGGTGCCTCAAGTACTACATAGTCGTGCTCTTGCTCATGCTTATCGCTCTTCTCTTCTACATCATGGTTTAGATAGAGATGGTGAAACTTGTGTGTGCCATGACCATGCATTTGCACTTATTCGAGACATGACATGGTCACTCTTGTGTATCACTATTTTTGAGATGTCATGATATTTGTGTTGAATGATGATGATGATGGTATGACGAGAGAACTGTATGTCTATGATATGATGAGAATAGTGTATGTTTAGTATGATCTGATGAAACTATTGTACAGAGCCTGTATAAATACATCACAAATATGTAGAGGGGGTGTAAATCTGTGAAAGAAGGAATACTAGCAGTAGCGCTTGAAAGCATCTACTAGCAGCGCTTGATTAGCAGCATCGCTTCATTTGCACAAGCGCTAGAGATAGTTATCAGTAGCGCCGGTAAGGGCAGCGCTACTGCTAACAATACTTACCAGTAGTGCTGCCCATACCAGTGCTACTGCTACAACTTAGCTATAGCGCGGTAGCAGTAGCGCTGGACCCAGCGCTACTGCTATGTATATTTCAGCGCTACTACTTGGGTTTTCCCTAGTAGTGTTACATAGTGGATATATGGGAACTTGACTATGGACATGATTTTAAGGTCCCTTTGTTTCAGTGCAAATGGGTCAATCTGTCAGGAGGCGGGATACAGGTGGAGCCACAGTACGGAATGACAATAGTGGATCTAAACAATCTTGGGTACACAGACGAACCATTCCTCCTAGCCAATGATGTGGCGCAGGTTTTCTATGTGAAGGACATGTCTACCAAACCGAGAAAAAGAAAGGATAAGGAAGCGAATACATCATACGATGAGCCAAAGCGCCACATAGTTCTTTCAGGGAAAAGAGACATCATGGGAGTGGAGGGCAAGACAGACATGTCTGAAGATTATGAAAAGTTTCATGAAATTCCTCCCTTCAAAGTCAAGACTGACCCAAGCACCTATTAAACGATGAAGATTATCCATGGTTACAGCGCAATAAGTAAAGGACACAAGTGAAGAAAAAGTGAAGACTTTCTCTCCACAACTATTCAGATGATGCCTTTGATCTAGAATGTCACTGCAGTTACATGTGATGAAATGAAATGCCATTTGTAGCAGATGAGTTTTAGCACATGCTATGTGGGTGAAATGATGATACCATGCCAACTTTCAACCTTTTTAGAGTTAATTTGTAGAGTTTTTCAATTTCAGGGTCATTTAGCTCAAACAAATCAGTAAATGCATGAAAAATACCAAATGAAATCAGAAAGGTTGAAAATTGATGACGTGGCTTTGAATGGTGCATTTTGAACACACAAAAAGTCTAGAGTTCAAATAAGTTCAAAAAATGAAATCCCTTTGTAACAATTGAGTTCTCGTCTGGAACCCTCATACTTCGAAAGAGATTGTCCATTTTGTACATGAAGTGCATCCAGTTTTTACCATAACCCTCTCAACGTTTTAGCACATGCTATGTGGGTGAAATGATGATAGCATGCCAACTTTCAACCTTTTCACAGTTCATTTGTAGTGCTTTTCAATTTCAGGGTCATTTAGCTTACAAACTGAACTAATAGAAAAAGAATGAACTGCAAAACTTTTATAAAACTCTAATAGCAAAAATAATGAACTAAAAATAATCAATTAAAATATTAATAAAAAGAATTTTCATAAAGAATTTTTTGTTAGAAACTTTAATAGCAAACTAAAATAACAAAATATGTTTTTGATTAAAACTGACATTTAAAATAACCTAAAATTACCAAATTGAATATAATGATAAAACACAGTAATATTAAATAGCAGGAAAAAGAATCACTCATAAATCTATTTTTGTAGTAAAGTTATTCACAAACTAGTGATTCACAAAAATTTCAAAGAATTCAAATTTAAACAATTCAAATTTGAAAACTAATGGCAGTAACAGAAAGTTTATAATTTTTGTGACCTAAAAGCAAAAAAGAATCACTAAAAAACTGTAAGTATTTAGCTGTAAGTAGAAACAAAAGAAAATAAATAAAGCAAAAAACCAAACAAAAAATGAAAAAAATAAAAATGCCGCCTACTGGGCCACCACGGCCTGAAGACGACTAGAAATCGAACCAGCTAGTTGGGCCAGGATTCAGGCCCGCGGCAGGGCCAGTAGATCCACATGCAGAGAGACACGTTTAGGCCAGTAGGCCTGCAATAGAGAGGAGTTCGAAAGGGGAGGCGCAGCAGCGCTTATAAACAAATATATGTGCCTCTCAGCTAGCGAGGTGGGACTAAAGTTTTGGCTGCGGTAGCACCCCCCTTTCGTCTCGGTTGGTGGCACCAATCGGGACCAATGCACACCTTTAGTCCCGGTCTCGTAGGTCTACAAAGAACTACACACGCATCATCAGAGAGGCACCAATGGGCATGATGAACCCCTCCGTGATGGTGTCTAGATTGGATCTGGTGTTTCTGGAACTTGCGGCGGCTGGAATTGATTTTTGTCGACTCCCCTAGTGTTTCTGGAATATTGGGGTATTTGTAGAGCAAAGAGGCGGTTCGGGAGGCACCCGAGGTGGGCACAACCCACCAGAGCGTTCTTGGGCCTCCAGGTGCGCCCTAGTGGGTTGTGCTCCCCTCGGAGCAACCCCCCAGGAGTTCTCCGGCCCACTGGATGTCTTCTGGTCCCAAAAAATCCACAAAAAGTTTCGCTGCATTTGGACTCCGTTTGGTATTGATTTCCTGCGATGTAAAAAACATGCAGAAAACAGCAACTGGCACTTGGCACTATGTCAATAGGTTAGTACCAAAAAATGATATAAAATGACTATGAAATGATTGTAAAACATCCAAGAATGATAATATAACAACACGGAACAATAAAAAATATAGATACGTTGGATACGTATCAGCATCCCCAAGCTTAATTCCTGCTCGTCCTCGAGTAGGTAAATGATAAGAACATAATTTTTGATGTGGAATGCTGCCTAACATGTCATCTCATATTTTTTTCTTTATAGCATGGACACTTGGACTTTTATATGGTTCAAAGCAATAATCTAGTTTTGACATGGGACTTAAATACTCAAGCATATCAGCAAGCAACCATGTCTTTCAAAATATCAATGCTAAAATAAGTTATCCCTAGCCCATCATGCTCAGTCATTGATCGATTCACGAAACACACTCGCATATTAGCTACACCCAATGCTCAAGTACAATCATAGTACCCCCTAGTTGGTGCTTTATAAGAGAAGATGGAGACTCAAATTAAAAATAAATATTGCATAAAGTAAAAGAAAGGTCCTTCGCGGAGGGAAGTAGGGGTTTGTAGAGGTGCCAGAGCTAAAAAGCGAAAAACTTAGAGATACAAATATTTTGGGAGGCATGCTTTTCCCACTAATGAAAACGACTTAGAGTTCCCCACACTTTCCATGCTAGATATATCATAGGCATTTCCCAAATAGAAAATAAAGTTTATTCCGGGTGCCCTCCATACCAACACTTTCCAAGGAATTTATTATTTGACAACATAAAGTAAATTCATTTTTCATTTCGGGACTGGGCATCCCTAATACCTTTGCCTTACTCTCGTGCAATGATAAGTGAATAAACACTAATAGTGAGAATAACACATCTAGCATGGAAAATATCGGCCACCCCTCACTGCCTCGCGAGCGGTACGAGCACACAAAAGAGAAATTTATTTTGAAAATTAGAGATGGCACATACAAATTTTCTTAGAACGGAAAAAGGAGACCGCATATAGGTAGATATAGTGGACTCATGTGGCAAAACTGGTTTAAAGGATTTTGGATGCACAAGTAGCGATCATACTTAGTGCAAAATGAAGGCTAGCAAAAGATTAAGAAGCGACCAACCAAGAAAAGAATA
Organism: Aegilops longissima; assembly: GCA_021605205.1. NCBI lineage: Eukaryota > Viridiplantae > Streptophyta > Magnoliopsida > Poales > Poaceae > Aegilops > Aegilops longissima. Next base: position 537,594,476 of record CM038678.1, read on the forward strand.
ATCTCATAAGCGAGCATTAAGCATAATTAACACCGAATAATGCACCACAAGTAGGACGTAATTTCATTGCGTAACTATTGACTTTCGTTCTTGCATAGGGAATCACAAACCTTAACACCAATATTCTTACTAAAGCACAATTACTCATCAACAGGACTCACATATCACATCATCATATCTCAAAACTATTACAAGGAATCAAGTTTATTTTGTCCAATGATCTTCATGAAAGTTTTAATTATATCCTTCTTGGATATCTATCACTTTGGAACTAATTTTCATGTGTTGCTTTTGATAAGCTCAAACAAATATAAGTGAAGATCATTAGCATAATATTTCTTTCTCTCGAATTAATTTAAGTGAAGCAAGAGAGAATTTCCAAAAAAAATTACTAACTCTCAAATAAATCTAAGTGAATCAAGAGAGCATTTCTTCAAAAATAAGAAAGCACACCGTGCTCAAGAAGATATAAGTGAAGCACTAGAGCAATTCCATAGCTCATAAAGATTTAAGTGAAGCATAGAGAGCCATTCTAACAAGTCATGGCATAATTTTGTCTCTCTCAAATAGGTGTGTTAAGAAAGGATTCAAGACTTAAAACAAAAAGGAAACAAGCAAAGACTCAAATCATACAAGACGCTCCAAGCAAAACTCATAGTACATGGCGAATAAAAATATAGTTCCGAGTAAAATACCGATGGTCGTTAGAAGAAAGAGGGGATGCCACTCGGGGCATCCCCAAGCTTAGTTGCTTGCTTCTCTTTTGATAATAGCTTGGGATGCCATGGGCATCCCCAAGCTTAGGCTCTTACTCCTTATTCCTTCATCCATCGTAACATCACCCAAAACATGAAAACTTCAATCACACAAAACTCAACAAAACCTTCATGAGATCTGTTAGTATAAGAAAGCAAATCACTACTATAAGTACTGTAGAAAACCAATTCATATTTTATTCTTGCATTATATCTACTTTATTGCAACTTATCTATGGGAAAAACTCAACAAAGAAAACCATAGAATCAATAAAACAAGCACACAACGCAAAGAAAACCGAATCTGTCAAAACAGAACAGTCTGTAGCAATCTGAAAACTTCAAATACTTATGTAACTCCAAAAATTGTTAAAAAAATAGGACAGCCTGAGAAATTTGTATATCAATCTTGTGTAAAAAATTTAGAGCAAAAGCACGTTTCTCTGATTTTCCAAAATTATTTTTCTGAGTGCAAAAGTTTCTGTTTTTCGACAAGATCAATTCAACTATCACCCAAGAAGATCCTAAAGGCTTTGATTGGCACAAACACTAATTAAAACACAAAAAAACACTATTATAACAGTAGCAAAATTTTGCAAACACTCAAGAACAGAAAGCAAAAGACAAAAATAAATTTTATTCATTGGGTTGCCTCCCAACAAGCGATATTGTTTCATGCCCCTAGCTAGGCATAAAGCAAGGATCTAAGTTTTGTCATCTTTGTTTCTAGATACATAAGATGCCCTCATGATTGATTCATATGGTGGCCTAATTATTGATCTAGGTAAGTGTTCCATACCCTTCCTTAGTGGAAATTGAAATTTAATTTTGCCTTCTTTCATATCAATCACGGCACCAGTAGTGCTTAAAACGGTCTACCAAGAATAATTGGAAAAGACGGATTGCAATCAATATCAAGAACAATAAAATCTATGGGCACATAATTCCTATTTTCAAGAATAAGAACATCATTAATTCTTCCCATAGGCTTTTTAATAGTAGAATCCACCGAGTGCAAATTTGAAGAGCATTCTTCAATATCGGTAAGACAAAGCACATCACAAAAAGATTTCGGAATTATAGAAACACTAGCACCCAAGTCACATAAAGCAAAACACTTATAATTTTTAATATTGACTTTTATAGTAGGTTCCCACTCATCATGTAATTTTCTAGGAATTGAAACTTCTAATTCCAACTTTTCTTCCAAGGCTTTCATCAAAGCATCTACAATATGTTTAGTAAAAGCTTTATTTTGTTCGTAAGCATGGGTTGAATTCATCATGGATTGCAACAAAGAAATACAATCAATCAAAGAGCAACTATCATAATTAAAGTGTTTGTAATCCAAAAGAGTGGGCACATCACTAGTTAAAGTCTTTACCTCTTGAAACCCACTTTTATCATTTTTCTCAACAAGATTTTCACCCTCCGGATCATCGGGACGCCTTCTAACTAAAGTTGACTCTTCTCCAGTCCCTTTTTCATCAATATTAATTTTACTAAACAAGGAATCAATAGAAGAAACATCAATCATTTTAAGATCTTCATCAGCTTTATGAAAGCAATCACTAGAAAACGCCTTTTCTAAAAGTTCTCTTCTAGCTCTAAGCATAGCGGTTCTTTTCTTACTTTCATGCATAGAAACATAAAGAGCTTTAATTGATTCCTCTACCCTAGGGACAAAAATTTTCATCTTGAGATTTTCCACATCATGAGAAATTCTATCAACACTTCTAGACAAATCATCAATCTTATTCGACTTTTCTTCCATTGTAGTGTTGAAAACTTTTTGAGTGTTGATAAATTCTTTAATATTATTCTCAAGAACAGAGGTGTTCCTATTATTATTATAAGAAGGATTTCCATAGGAAGTACCATAATTTTTAGAGGAATTACTAGGGAAAGGCCTAGGATTTAAATTTCCTCTATAAGCATTATTGTTGAAATTATTTCACGAGATAAAATTCACATCTATGGCATCACTATTTTACTCAATCAAAGTTGACAAAGGCACATCATTAAAATCAATAGGAGCACTTTTACTAGCAACCAATTTCATAAGAGCATCAACTTTTTCACTCAAAGAAGAAATTTCTTCAACCGAATTAAGTTTTTTACTGGTAGGAGCTCTTTCGGTATGCCATTGTGAATAATTTGACATGATATTATCAAGAAATTTGTTGGCTTCACCCAAAGTAATTTCCATAAACGTACCACCCGTGGCGGAATCTAAAAGATTACGAGAAACAAAATTCAATGCCGCATAAAATTTTTGTATGATCATCCAAAGATTTAACCCATGAGTTGGGCAATTCCTTAGCATCATTTTCATCCTTTCCAAAGATTGTGCAACATGCTCATGCTCAAGTTGCTTGAAATTCATGATCTGGGTTCTAAGGGAAATAATTTTGGCCGGCTGAAAATACTTAGGCCCTGTTTGATAGCAAAGTATTTTCTATGTATTTCGAGAATACTGCAGTTTTTTAAATTACCACAGTTTTATTTACAATGAGTTGTTTGGTTGCCCTTAGAAACCATGATTTTAATACTATAGTATTTGCCAAAACACTGATTTTCTCTGTTTTATAAAAAGAACCCGAGACCTATTTTTTTAAATAGAGCAGATGAAAAAAACGACGTCGCACGTCGTCAACTTCTTCCCTGCTGACTCGCATCCCTCTACAAAAATTATTCGCTGCCGCCGCCCTGTGCTCTTTGTAGATGCCATCACACGTCGTTCAGCTACGCTCATGTTGGGATGGACAACTCGTTGCTGCTGCATGTAGGTCTCTCTCCATGGCTCGTCGTTGTCCCATATGCTACACGTGCAGCTCCGCCGCACATGCGAAAGAAGGCCGAGCAGCTAGTCGTGGTGCAGCTCTGCTGCTTGGTGCCGCAGGCTACGCGGTGCTGCCGAGCGATTTTTTTGGTCATGGCCATTCAACGGAGTTCACTTAGTGCAATCTTTCTTTCTTATGCATGCTGATGGTAACACGCTGCTCTATCGCCATGTGCATGGCCGTTCTTTGGCCAATCACTTTGCTGCATGCAACGGCTAGCTTCGCTGGAAAACCAGACGTGTTTGCACTGTTAACACTGCAACTGATGTTACATCACTGCGCCAAACAGGTCATGTGTATTGTCAATACTACAAAATACTCTGTTTTGTCAAAACCACGGTATGTTATACCTACATGCTAAACTATTTGTGGTTTGTTGATACTTTAGTATTTTCAATACTTTACTATCAAACATAGCCTTAGTGATAAAAGCATCTTTGCACTTATTCCAAGAATCAATACTATGGTGAGGCAACGAAGAAAACCAAATTTTTGCATGATCTCGCAAAGAAAACGGAAATAATTTCAAATTCACAACATCGTTGTCCACATCTTTTTTCTTTTGCATATCGCATAATTCCACGAATGTGTTAAGATGGGACGCGGCATGCTCATTAGGAGTACCGGAAAATTGATCTTTCATAACAAGATTCAGCAAAGCGGTATTAATATCATGATACTCCGCAGTAGTGGCGGGAGGAGAAATCGGAGTGCCAATAAAATCAGTATTGTTGGTATTTGAGAAATCACACAACTTGGTGTACTCTTGAGTCATTGTGACTACACAACAAGATTGCACTCAAAAACAGATCTGACGAGAAAATGGCAAACGAAAAAGAGGGCGAATAAAACGACATTTTTTTGTGAAGTGGGGGAGAGGAAAATGAGAGGCAAATGGCAAATAAAGTAAATTGCGAGGAGATGAGATTTGTGATTAGGAACCTGGTAGATGCTGATGATGTCTCCCTGGTAACGGCGCCATAAATTGGTGATTTGACAGGAGACTATCTTGACGTGGTTCTCCCCGGCAACAGCGCCAGAAAATTTCTTTTGATGTCTGCTAGAACTACATCGGTATTTCCCCAAAAAGGAAGGGATGATGTAGCACAACAATGGTAGGTATTTCCCTAAGTGAATAGACTAAGGTTATTGAACCAGTAGGAGAACCACGCAACACTACGTAAACAACACCTGCACACAAATAACAAATACTCGCAACCCGACGTATTAAAGGGGTTGTCAATCCCTTTCGGGCAACCGCGCCAGAAATTGGCAATCGGACATGAGAAACTTGTAATAATTTGAAAGATCAAATGCCAAATAGATAAAGTGCAACAAGGTATTTTTGTATTTTTGGTTTAATGGATCTAAAAATAAAAGCAAAGGAAAATAGATCACAAAGGCGAATATAATAAAGAAGAGACCCGGGGGCCGTTGATTTCACTAGTGGCTTCTCTCGAGAAAAATAGCAAACGGTGGGTGAACAAATTACTATTGGGCAATTGATAGAACTTCAAATAATAATGATGATATCCATGAAATGATCATTACACAGGCATCACGTCCAAGATTAGTAGACCGACTCCTGCCTGCATCTACTACTATTACTCCACACATCAACCGCTATCCAGCATGCATCTAGTGTATTAAGTTCGTGGAGAAATGGAGTAATACAATAAGAACGATAACATGATGTAGACAAGATCTATTTATGTACAAATAGACCCCATCTTGTTATCCTTAATAGCAACGATACATACGTGCTGTTTTCCTTTCTGTCACTGGGATCAAGCACCATAAGATCGAACCCATTACAAAGCACCTCTTCCCATTGCAAGATAAATAGATCAAGTTGGCCAAAAAAACCCAAATATCAGAGAAGAAATACGAGGCTATAAGTAATGTTGCATATAAGAGATCAAAGAAGACTCAGATAACTTTCATGGATAAAAAGATAGATATGATCATAAACTCAAAGTTCATCGGATCCCAACAAACACACCGCAAAAAGAGTTACATCATATGGATCTCGAAGAGACCATTGTATTTAGAATCAAACGAGAGAGAGGAAGCCACCTAGCTACTAACTACAGACCCGTAGGTCTACAAAGAACTACTCACGCATCATCGGAGAGGCATCAATGGGCATGATGAACCCCTCCGTGATGGTGTCTATATTGGATCTGGTGTTTCTGGAACTTGCAGCGCCTGGAATTGATTTTCGTTGACTCCCCTAGGGTTTCTGGAATATTGGGGTATTTATAGAGCAAAGAGGAGGTTCGGGAGGCACCTGAGGTGGGCACAACCCACAAGGGCGCGCCTGGAGGCCCAGGCGCTTCTCTGGCCCACTGGATGTCTTCTGGTTAAAAAAATCCACAAAAAGTTTCGATGCGTTTGGACTCCGTTTGGTATTGATTTCCTGTGATGTAAAAAAATGCAGAAAACACTGGCACTTGGCACTATGTCAATAGATTAGTACCAAAAATGATATAAAATGACTATAAAATGATTGTAAAACATCCAAGAACGATATATAACAGCATGGAACAATCAAAAATTATATATACGTTGGAGATGTATCACCCCGTGCCCCCTGCCTCGACGTCGGCCGCCCCGTGCCCCCTGTCCCGATGCCGCCCCGCGCCCCCGGCTTGCCCCGACACGCCGCACCTCTCCTCCCCGTTCGGTCCGGCCGGCGCCCCCTTCCTCCCTGTCCTCCTATGTCCTGTCTTTTTTGCATATATATGATGGTTTTTTTGTTCATCGATGGTATGTAGTGTATATGATGATATGTATGTGTATATATGATGATATGTCCTGATTTTTCATAAATTGTTTTCATATATATAATGATTTTTTTGTTCATAGAATATGATATATTTCTTTCATAGATGATCATATATATGATGTTTTGTGTTCATATGTATGCATGGATGTGGATGGGTGGATATGGATGTATATATATAGAAAATGATCATATGATGTTTTTTGTCCATAAAATATATTTTTTGTTCATGAGAGAGGCAGGGACGTCGGACATTCATGAGAGAGGCGGTCCAGTCGTCTTTTATTCATAGAACTTTTTTTGTTCATAGAAAGTTTTTTGTCCCCGATAACTTACTAAGTTACTAAGTTAAAATGTTCATATATTCGAAACATATCAAGGGTTGTATTTTATCTTGCAATGTATCCCCGATAACTTCGACATGAGGGGGGACGTCGATCAACCCCCTCTCGCCCGACCAACTCTCGAGTCCATCCAAACCGGGACTGAAAAAGCGTTGTCGAGCACTCCTGGTCCGCTCGCCCGACCAACTCTCGAGGCCACCCAAACCCTAGAAGAAAGAGCACTGTTGATCTCCTACCCCCTCTCGCCCCTACCCGACAAACTCTCGAGGCCACCTAAACCCTAGAAGAAAGAGCGTTGTCAATCTCCTACCCCCTCCCGCCCCTACCCGACATGAGGGGGGACGTCGGACATGCATGAGAGAGGCTGTCTGCAACTAATCCATTGCTCATATATGCATATGATTCCTTGTTGTGATTAGCTAGGTCTATGTTTGCCACTAATTAATCCATCTCTCATGTTTGTATATTGCCATGTTGTAATATTTCCAGAAATTATGGAAAGAGACTTGGAACAAGAACAGTTGTTGGGGGATATAATCCTCGCCGGAGGTGATCCCTTGTCGTTTCTCAATGACACCGATGGTCAGGAAGGAGAAGATGACAGCTGTGGAGATCCAACAATGGAGGAGGAAGGAGATCATGACGGCTTTGGTGATCCAACAATGGAGGAGAAAGGAGATCATGACGGGTCCAGTGACTAAATGGCGGAGGAAGAAGGAGATCATGATGACGGCTCCGGTGACCAAACGGAGGAGGGAGCTGTTGCATAGTCCGGCGAGGTATATATATTAATTAAGCCTGTGCTGACTTGATGCATTAATTGTTTTGGTATGTATATATATTAATGCTTCTTTCTTCTTTTATAGCCCTCCAGATCAAGCCAAACTTCCGTAAGGAGACGAGGCCCGACGAAAAGGTTGCACCAGGATGAAAAGTTCACGATCACAGAAATCGCGAACGATGGCTAACCGATTGCTCCCAGTCGGACCAAGGACACATTTGCACATCAGTGTGGAGCTATTGTTAGGGACAGCGTCCCGATCAGCGCCGAGCAATGGAATAAGAGTAAGGACGACCCTGAAGTATCTTATGTCTAGGATAGACTGAAAGGTGATCTTTGGACCTCGCTGATGACAAATTTCATCCTACCGCCATAGGAGGATCTGAATAACCCAGTTATAGAGCCAAAGGTTAAGAAGTTTGCTCTTAAGAAGATGGCAGATCTATTCAGGAACTGGAAGAAATTGTTGAACACAAAGTTTGTCGACAAAGGGAAGACTCCAGAATTCACCGGCCGATATGAGAAGACAAGAGATCACTGGCCCGCATTTGTGGCCTACAAGAAATCGGATAAGGGTACAAAAAGGTCAGTGACAAACAAGAAAAATGTTGCAAAGAAGAATTATCACCATCACACGGGTTCAGGTGGCTACTACAAAGCACGGCCTTTGTGGGACAAAGCTGAGAAAGACGTGCTTGCTAAAGGGGTCCAACCAGTGACATTGAATTGGCCAGATCGTTCAAGGACTTGGTTCTTCGGGGTTGGGGGAACTTTGGACCCAGAAATAGGGGAGTGTTGTTGGACGGACGAGCAACTTGCAATACCCATCAAGAAGCTTCCGCTATATATCAGGGCAGCGCAGGAAGGGACATTCATTCTCGACAGAGAGAAGGATGAGCTGACAGAGGCCCTCGGGAATCCTGAGCACCGACAAACACGGGGCACACCAGGCTCCGTTTCGTGGGTGGTTGGGTTTCCTGGCAGCGGTGGTTACAGAAGCCGAGAGAGAAAGAGGAAAGCGGAAGTGAGCAAAATGCAGAAGCTCAATGCAAGAATAGCAAAGCTAGAGGAACTTGCAGCTACCGGCCAACCATCTCAGCGGCACGAAGATCATTGCTTCGACGTTGCCCCAGAAGCTACCACACCATCTCAGCGGAGAAGCAGCATGGCTTCCACGGAGCTCATTCAGCCTGATTTTGCGGCTCCTCGCTACCCCGTGGATACTATCACGGAGGCTCAACATTGCGAGCTAATGACGAAATGGAAGAACCTGACTTTGAAGGCGGCTATCGGCTCTGTGGTACCTCCTCAAGCTGATGAAACTTTTCGTTGTCGTCTGATTCCACATGGCTATGCTGTTGTGACCGTGGATGAATAATGGAGGGATTTGAGGAGTTGGAGCTCGACTACACTGCAGGTGAAGGGGAGAATCATCTGGTTTATGCTTTTAGGAGTACCTGTCTATGGAGGAAGGAGTACATCAAGCTTCCAAAATGGACGCCTTCTCCTCCTCCGGCAAGTCAGGGCACTCCGCCTCCTCCTCCGCCTCCTCCTCCGCCTCCTCTGGCACGTGAGGGCACTCCGCGTCCTCCTCCGGCGCGTCGGAGCACTCCGCCTCCTCCGCACCCTCCTCCGGCACATGAGGGCACTCCGCCTCTTCCTCTGCCTCCTCCGGCATGTCAGCGGACTCCGCCCGTCAGCAACGGCGGAAGAGAGACGTCGCTGCTCCGGCGGCTAGCAGGACAAGCAGAGGCGGGAAAAAATTCAAATGCGGTCCATGTTTGAAGGCTCTGGAAAAGTTACAATATGAGAGGACCGACGAGGAAAACGAGGACATCTGTGATGCCCAAGTGAGGGACCATTTTGCACGGAAACCTCCACCTCCGAAGGAAATGGTAGATCCGGTGAAAGCAAAGTGAACTATCGATGCCCTAAAGCGACCACCACCGCCTCCGCCGGATTCCAACTATGTCCGCTGTCTTAAAAAGACATATGAAGATGTGCGACGGTCGGGAAGTACTTCCAGTGATGCAATATTAGCACAACGAAGAAGTGGGAAAAAAATTCCCAGCTCGTGAGCAGCGAACAAATCGCCCCCCGCTCAAGGTGTCTAGAGATATCAGCGCTAATCATCCGGGGCTAGTGCCTGGTACCAATCCTGCTGAATACCTGAGCGATGATGTAGAGTTTGAAATGTTAGAGGTGGACATCTTCAGATACGAGTACGGGAAGCCTCTCGTCAAACCTGATCATCCTCCTCTAACAACGATGATGCGAAGATTGCATGAATGGTACATGGATACCTGCATGAAGTCTGGGAAGGATAGTTTGATGCTGAGAATTAAAGAGGAGCACGACTTCGTTGGAGTCGAGTTGTTGCCTGTTGAATTTGTGGAGTTATTCCACTTATATAATCAAGCGGCCCTCGACAAACAACTCATGACTTGCTACTGTCTGTAAGTATTACTTCTGTAATTAAGTCTCTATAGCTCAGCTCTTTCATTGCATGTATATGTAATTATCCTCACTATGTTATGCAGATTGAAGATTGGGTCGAATGCAAAAAAGCACAAATCTATGACATTGGGTTCATTAACCCAAATACCATAAATGAATGGTCGGTTAAAAACAGAGTCGAAGATACCGAGGACAACTTGCTACAACCATTGCTTCGAAATCAAAACAAAGGGAAAATACTCTTTCCTTACAACTTCAAGTGAGTGTTACAGTCTTGTGCATATTCGGTTTCCTTACTCATGGTTATATTAATGTAATTTATGAGTTATGCATGCGTGCCCAGGTTCCACTTTATTCTGCTAGAGATAAAGCTTGACCGGGGAGTAGTAACTGCCTTAGACCCGAGACGAAAAGATCCCCAGGAGTATGCGGACATGACTGCAATGCTCCAGAAGTAAGTTCAATCGATCATTATCGCACCATATCGGCAACTTTGTTCATTTCCTGATATCAAGTAATTGTTTTGTTTGTCTGGTAGGGTTTGGAAGAGTTTACCGGAATTGTTCCGGGACAGCCGAGGGAGCTGCGATTTACACACCCGAAAGTAAGTACTACTAGCTAGTTCCGCGCATCTCCCATTGTTTCTAGTTTCATCAATACCATTTATCATGCTTGATTATCAGTTTGATTGAACTCTATTTCTCATAAAGTTCTTGTGGCAGGAAGGCGAGAATGATTTATGTGGATACTACGTTTGAGATTTCAAATACAACGCGACCTCTCAGCAGGGCTACTCTAAAAAAATATGAAGTACGTAAACAATAATATTCACAATTTTATATTATTACCATCATGTGTGTTGAGTTTCATTCATATATATGTATTGACCCCCTTCTTTAAATTAGATCTGGCAGATGCGGAATGAACTTCTACCACATGATCGCATACGAGCAATTCAAGAGGAATTGGCGGGATTCTTTCTTGACCATGTCATACATAAAGACGGAGAATACCATGTGGAAATTGAAATGGATTTTAGATGTTAGGGATTGTAAGACATGTTATAGCGTCAGATAGATATACGAAAACTTGTTGTTCGACCAATATCTCGGAGCAAGAGAGGTCACTTCTCTCTGTATATATATGTTCATGACGATCTTCTGTAATTAATGGTTCCTTCCTTTGCTTACTAGCTAGCGCGTCGAGTTCTCTCTCTATATGTATAGTACCTAGCATCGACCAAGCATGGAGAAAGAGAGGTCATTTCTCTCTATTAGCTAGCTAACACAATATGAAACCCCTAAATTAACCCTCCAATACCCCCTACCCCCCCCCCCCCTTCAAAACACAAAAACCCCAGCTCCTGCCCAGTTGCTGACGCGTGGATGCCTTTTGGTCCCGGTTGGTGTTATCAACCGGGACTAAAGGTCCTCCTGCCTAGGCGCCCCACAGCGGCCACGTGGATCCCCTTCTGTACCGATTCGTAAGCGAACCGGGACTAAAGGTTTTGGGCTTTAGCCCCGACCTTTTTTTTCCAGTTCCAGAACCGGGACTAAAGGCCCTCTGGAACCGGGACTACTTCCCCGTTTTCCACTAGTGTAGTGACTAAGGGTATACAGATGGTACATGAAGAGTTCCAAAAACTCACGTATCTAACTTCAGATGCAACCCCATGCTCGAGCACATCGAAGAGAAAGCGGGTTTAGCCGGTGAGTAGCTCAGCTCCTTTTTGTAAACACTTCCTTAATTAGTAACACTGTCTTTCTTCACCCAAACCACTATATACTCTGGTAAATGCATGTACAATTTGGAAGTATTATATATGTTTTAACCTCTTTGTATGTATGGAAACTTAGGATTCTCAAATGATGATAATACTGCAAGTATTTGGCCCCAAAAACAACAATCTGATGCTGTCATCAATGCCTAGGCAGTTCAGCAGGAACAACCAGGAGACGTGCATCACACTATGGTTAACAAACACGACGAAGTAGATGATATGAAGAAGGCCCTGGCATGGCAGCTGCTGCAATCTGAAGCTGTTGCCAAGGCCCTGGAAGAGCGTGAGCTAGAACATGTATCTGCGAAGCATCTCGTGCCAGATATGCACCATTGCCAAGAATTTGTGAAGATTACCATTGCAGAGCACGAAAAAGTTATAGAAGCTACCAGGAAGGCCCTGCCAGAGCAACAAGCTGAAACTGAAAATCTGAAATTTGGCATATTATATCTGCATAACCGTCTTGAATCAATGAACACTACCCATGTAGAGAAAACAAGAAGAACGTGACCCATCCTATGATATGTGAGCAATGCAACTAAGTCATATGTGTCTAATTTTCATTCTGCAGTTGTGGCCCATGGTTGGCTATTGTAATGTCTTATATAATCTATTCGACAATTGTGAAGGTTGCAGTTCACTATTAGCAGTGACTGCTGAATTTAGATTGAAATTCAAATTTTGCATGAATTCATATTAAACTTATTTAAAAATTCAATACTGTATCAAATGTGAGCGCCAAGCAATATAATAAAAATTGAGTGTGCCTAAATACTGTGACGGTCATGAACGGCGTCAAAAGCGTATGGTCCCACGTGTAAGAAGCCACGTCACCCACGTATGGACCCGCCTACCAGCATCCACGTCAGCATAGCAGTGGGCCCACATGTCAGAACCTTTGATCGGTCAGACGACACATCGTCACCGAAAATACGATCCCTACTCCCAGATGTAAGCAGCCACATCAGCATCTTCTAGGCCCATATGTCAGCAACTTTGATCGGTCAAAACTGATGCCCAGTTATTACTGACGGGACGGTCGGCGATAAAACCCACGGGGGATACATGGAAGAAGCCACGTCGGCAACTGCTGGCCCACTTGTATGAATCTTTGACAGATCACCCCCCTCCCCCCGGACCGATCACTGGTGATGGGATTATCATAGGTGACATTCTGGGACGTCAACGAAAACAGCAACTGGTGACATTATTTGGCTCGTCACCTAAAATGTGATCTTGCGAGACGGAAGAAGTGATATCGTCAAAATTTTATTTTCAATGATGGCGCTTCGGTTACGGTGGGGGTGACGGCCCTGAAACGTCACAGGTGTATTTTCCATGATGAAAAAGAATTATACGTGACACAAGTGAAACGTCGCAAAATAGAGCAATTTTGTAGTGTGGTCATTATCGATGTCTAGTACGTAGGCGGTGAATGGTTGATGTTGTGGTGCACGCTCTCAAATACACATGTTGTCTAAGCTCTGAATTTTTTTTGCCTACACTTGTTACACATGCCTTTTATCTAAATTCGGCTTGCATACACTTAGTGTATGTGAATCTGAACCGAAGCACAAAATTTGGTTTGTTTGGTCCGGACGAACACCATTTATAAAGATCGAAGACCGAATAGTGTAGAACCGAGAAAGACCAAAATAATTTCAGTCGTCCATTATAGAAGACCGAATTCTTGAAAGAGCAAAAAGACGGGACCGATCAAGCTAAAAACAACCAGCCCTCTGTTTGAGTAATTCTAGCTCTCTTTGCTGGTCCATGTCCTACCTAACCATCTATTCCTATTTTAATGAATTGGATTGGATATGCTGCCTAACATGAAGCAGTGGATCGATCTGCACGTACATGTCCTACCATGCTGACAAGTTCATCTTGTGTTGTTGCATGAAAGCAGCATGTTTGGTGCCCTACTCACTAACAACACCGTCCATCTGAATCTGATCTCTAATATCCAACTCGGCTTGTTTGTTAAACTTATCATCTCTCATTTGTTCCTTCCACTTTGCTCTCTCATTTTTGTTGACGCTGGTTTTTGCCACCTTTGAGTTTGGCGAATTGCGCTTCACTACGGATGGCCGTCCGTGTAGTGGGGTGTCAATTAGACCGTGGGCTAACACACAAATGCGAACAACATAACCAGTCCAACTACCTAACCGCTCTGTTGAGAAGGAAGAATTGACATGCATTGAGATGGAGATATTGGTCAACAAGCAAGATCCTGTTTGAGACTCAACAAACGAGATCCATCCTCAACAAGAAAAATCTAGATTTGATACTCTGAAGAGCAAAAGGCAGTCTGTTTGACTGTTCCTCAAACTCAAAGAGAGGAGAACATGGGAAGCAAAAGTAGTTTTCTCAACTTAACCAGTCGCACGATATCTTATAGCTTTAGAGCATATTGTGCATTCGCTAGAAAAACATATTTGTGGTATCTACATTCAGAATTTTGAATCAACGTAGTGAAGAAAGTGATAGTCGCACATGCGCGGTGACAATGCCTACAAGATCGATATTCCACGTGACAAGTACAACATGAGCGACATCTTCAACTCAAGGACCTGTCTTCCTATCATGGTGAAGAAGTTGAAAATCCACGAACGAATGTTTCACAACGGTGGTGGGGGGGGGGGGGGAGGAGAGATGATATGGAGCATCCTTCGATCATCCCCATGGACACCACATCGACTCGTCAAGCGCCAAGTGGACCGATGACAAGAGCTTGTGCAAGAGCTATCGAAACAGAGGTTAACTCTCTCCTTGTTGAACTTCCCTTGGACCCACTTGAGACATGGCTATTACCTCAAACAAAGACACTTTGTGTGCTTGGGTACCAAGGAATCAGCCAAGGAGAAGGAAAGGAGCAAGATAGACCCGAAGAGCCTACAGAGGAGTGTGCCTAGCCCAGAAATACTAGTACAACTGGTCCACTACCGCTCAACTATCGGTCCACCGGTACAACCACCGACTACCACTCCGCGTACTATAATCGGGCGGCGCAAGACCGGTACCACCCCAGTTGTTCCCACAGCCGTAGCCCGACCGGTATAACCGGTCCTCACACTGGTACAACCGGTCGCTACCTCCATGAACACCTCCAGGAACCGGTACATGAGCTCCAAGCGGTACAACCGGTAGAGTGGCCAGTACAACCGGCCAGACTGCGGGGAGTGAAAGGGGCTATGACCCATGTAACCCCAACTTAGCCCTTGGACTATAAGTACTCATCTCCTAGCTCCGAATTAGGGTTAGCAAAGTATATTGAGACATTAGAGAGAGCTTTTCTCCTTGTACCTCCTTCTTGGGAAATCAAGACCTCACAAGGGAGATGGATCCCCATCATAGGATCATCAAGACCTCCTAAGGGAGAAGGATCTCTCTAGATGATCAAGACCTCACCTCCTTTGGAGTGGGAAGAACCTTACCTTGTGCTTATTTCCCTTGATTGTTCTTGTACTCTTATGGATCTCATGTATGCTGCTCTAGTGGATGTGTGATTTGGATTTGTTTGAGTGATTCCTCTTGTTGATCTTGTTTTGATCCCCCCCGGCCCCCTCCAAGTGTGAAAAGATCTCCAATTAGGGTTCCACCTTACAACATCTTGGTATCATGAGCAAGGTTGATTCACATCTTGGAGTCCCTACCCCCCACTTTCTAGCATAATTTTGTTGCTTTTTGTCCCAATTCGAAAATCCCCACAAAAAATAGCCCTCCCATAATTTTTGCAATTTGTTTGTTCTGATGAGATTTTGTTGATTTGGATCCACGAATTTCTTGTTTTACAGGTGGATCTAGCCTCTCTCCACCTTTCCCACCACGAATCCCCCCACCAAATTTTTTTGCTTCCCCGTCAATTTTCAGGTTGGAAATCGAGTTTTTCCGCCCCAGGTCGTGATCTGGAAATTCCCCCTCAGGAACACCGATACAACCGGTCCACTACCAGTGAACCGGTACTACCGCCCACCACAGTGGTACAACCGCCTCCACCTGACGACTTCCGCTACATTGACGCCTCTACAAGGAGTGCATCTTCGGCCTAGTCGGTGAATGGTTGATGTTGTGGTGCAACTAGAATTGTGCCATAACCTTCCAGAGAAGACATATGATTGTGCTAATTGTGCCATAAACATCTAGAGAACTGTGTCAATTTGGTCTATTTCATTTATTGGTCATCCTGAAAAGTGGACCGATCTGACCGAACTTAATTCGGTCATCTTGACAACCAATTTTAGTTCGGTCTTTTGTAGTTCCCTAAAAAAGGGCTTTTAACATTTTTGTCATTGGTTGGGTCACACTACTCAGTATTGCCACTAGAACTTTCAACTACTCAAAAATGTCATCTTTCCGATAAGGTGTGCCTAAAACACTAGTAGAAAAGGGGGCAAAGGTCCAGGCCGGGTCAGCCCATTAGTCCCGGTTCAGTCCAGAACTGGGACCCATGGGGGCATTGGACCCGGTTCGTGAGCCCCGGGGGCCGGCCAGGCCACGTGAGCCATTGGTCCCGGTTTGTCGGGACCTTTTGGTCCCGGTTGGTGGGACGAACCGGGACCAATGGGCCTCGCTCCTGGCTCACCACCATTGGTCCCGGTTGGTGGCTTGATCCGGGACCAAAGGCTGCCCTTTAGTCCCGGTTCATGCCACCAACCGGGACCAATGAGGTGCCTATATATACCCCTCGCGAAGAGCAGAGCACACTGCTGTTTTTTTTCCGCCGAGGGGAGAGGGCTTGGTGGTGCTCTAGCTCACCTCCTATGCACACAAGGTGTTCGATGGAATGCCCGAGCCACACTGCTTAAGCTTTCTCCTCTCAAGCTCGACCTCCAAGCTCCATTTTCCTCAATATTTGTCTAGGTTTAGCGGTCCGTCACGCCCGTCCCTGTCTTCACCGCCGTCGATCACCAGCGCCGATCTCATCGCCCGGCACCACCGTGGTGAGCCTCTTGTTCTTATCTTCTTTACGAAAGGAAAATATTCTTACTTGTATGTTTAGATAGATACTTGTATTATTTTCTTACTTCTATTATTGCATCTTATATAGTGCGAAGGTTTTGGTATCCGCCCCCGTCGTCCCTCTTCCTGTCTATGATTCGGATGTGGTATATATTATCTTTATAACTATTGGTTCATTTATTGTTTATGAAAATTATGCCGACCAACGTGACATAGATTTTATTTATCTAGGAGGTATGTGAACCGGAAATTCCAACCGACCCTATTGTCGAGAGGTTAAATTTAGTTGAAGAAGAAAACAACTTCTTGAAGGAAAAAATTAAAAAATTGAGGAGGAGAAGATTATATTGGAGTTGCATGTTGCGGATGTAAATCGATGATCACAAGATCAAGATGGATGCAATGCGCTTGAAGATTAGAAAGATTAGAAAATATGCCATTCATACCGAGGCTTGGTATCATTATGCCGTTGGATCAATTGTTACCTTGGTTGCGATTATGATCGCATTTGTTTGCACATTGAAATGTTTTACATAATTTCAATGTATGGTTTAATTAATTAGATGATCTGGAGAGCTATATGTTGTTAGATGAGAACTATGTATGTACTTTGGTTTTAATGTGATGATGAACTTCTATTAATTTGGTCACTTATTTATCTATTCATGATGTTCTGTAATGGTTTTTGACACACTTAATTATATATAATGCACGCAGATGAACCGACATGTACGGTGACAGACACACCTCCGAGTACATTAAGGGCGTGCATGAGTTTCTCGAAGCGACTGAGGCAAACAAGCAGAATGGTTTTCTGTGTTGTCCATGCATTAAATGTGGGAATACGATGTCTTACTCTAACCGGAAAATCCTTCACACCCACCTGCTTTACAAGGGTTTCATGCCACACTATAATGTTTGGACGAGGCACGGAGAAATAGGGGTTATGATGGAAGACGGTGAAGAAGAAGAGTACGATGACAACTATGTGCCACCTGAATACGGTGATGCTGCAACGGGGGGAGCTCGTAAAGATCAAGAGGAACCAGACGATGTGCCTAATGATGCTGCAACGGGTGAAGCTGCTGAAGATCAAGAGGAACCAGACGATGTGCTCGATGATGATGATCTTCGCCGGGTCATTGTGGATGCAAGGACGCAATGCGAAAGTCAAAAGGAGAAGCTGAAGTTCGATCGCATGTTAGAGGATCACAAAAAGGGTTGTACCCCAATTGCGAAGATGGCAACACAAAGCTCGGTACCGTACTAGAATTGCTGCAAATGGAAGGCGAGAGAATCTGTGCTCGACAAAGGATTTGAGAAGCTCTTGAAGAATATTGAAGAAGAAGCTTCCAAAGGATAACGAATTGCCTGACAGTACATACGCAGCAAAGAAGGTCGTATGCCCTCTAGGTGCAGAATATACATGCATGCCCTAATGACTGCATCCTCTACCGTGGTGCATACAAGGATCTGAACGCATGCCCGGTATGCGGTGCATTGCGGTATAAGATCAGACGAGATGACCCTGGTGATGTTGACGGAGAGCCCCCCAGGAAGAGGCTTCCTGCGAAGGTGATTTGGTATGCTCCTATAATGCCACGGTTGAAACGTCTATTCAGAAAAGGAGAGCATGCCAAGTTGATGCGATGGCATAGTGAGGACCGTAAGAAAGACGGGAAGTTGAGAGCACCCGCTGACGGGTCGTAGTGGAGAAAAATCAAGAGAAAGTACTGGGATGAGTTTGCAAAGGACCCAAGGGACGTATGGTTTGCTTTAAGCGTGGATGGCATTAATCCTTTCGGGGAGCAGAGCAGCAATCATAGCACCTGGCCCGTGACTCTATGTATGTATAACCTTACTCCTTGGATGTGCATGAAGCGGAAGTTCATTATGATGCCAGTTCTCATCCAAGGCCCTAAGCAACCCGGCAACGACATTGATGTTTACCTAAGGCCATTAGTTGAAGAACTTTTACAGCTGTGGAATGGAAACGGTGTACGTACGTGGGATGAGCACAGACAGGAGGAATTTAACCTAAAGGCGTTGCTGTTCGTTACCATCAACGATTGGCCCGCTCTCAGTAACCTTTCAGGACAGACAAACAAGGGATACCACGCATGCACGCACTATTTAGATGACACTGAAAGTATATACCTGGACGAATGCAGGAAGAATGTGTACCTGGGCCATCGTCGATTTCTTCCGACCAACCATCAATGTCGAAAGAAAGGCAAGCATTTCAAAGGCGAGGCAGATCACGGAAGAAGCCCGCCATGCGTATCGGTGATCACGTACTTGCTATGGTCAATGATTTACGTAATCTTTGGAAAGGGTCGGCGGACTAGCTGTTCGAATGACGCCGATAAACACGCACCCATGTGGAAGAAGAAATCTATATTTTGGGACCTACCCTACTGGAAAGACCTAGAGGTCCATTCTTCGATCGACGTGATGCACGTGACGAAGAACCTTTGCGTGAACCTGCTAGGCTTCTTGGGCGTGTATGGGAAGACAAAAGATACACCTGAGGCATGGGAGGACCTGCAACGCTTGCACTAAAAATACGGCATGCCTCCGAAGCACTATGAAGGTCCTGCCAGCTACGCTCTTACGAAAGAAGAGAAAGAAATCTTCTTTGAATGCCTACTCAGTATGAAGGTCCCGACTGGCTTCTCGTCGAATATAAAGGGAATAATAAATATGCCAGAGAAAAAGTTCCAGAACCTAAAGTCTCATGACTGCCACGTGATTATGACACAACTGCTTCCGGTTGCAGTGAGGGGGCTTCTACCGAAAAACGTCCGATTAGCCATTGTGATGTTGGGGAATGTAGCAGAAATTCAAAATTTTCTACGCATCACCAAGATCAATCTATGGAGTAATCTAGCAACGAGGGGAAGGGGAGTGCATCTACATACCCTTGTAGAGCGCTAAGCGGAATCGTTCAAGTGAACGGGGTTGAAGGAGTCGTACTCGTCGTGATCCAAATCACCGGAGATCCTAGTGCCGAACGAACGGCACCTCCGCGTTCAACACACGTGCAGCCCGGTGACATCTCCCATGCCTTGATGCAGCAAGAGAGAGGGAGAGGTTGATGAAGACTTCCTCCAGCAGTAGCACAACGGCGTGGTGGTGATGGAGGAGCGTGGTAATCCAGCAGGGCTTCGCCAAGCACCGCGAGAGACGAGGAGAAAGAGAGGTAGGGCTACGCCAGGGAGAGGTGGAAACTCTTGTGTTGGCAGCCCCAAAGACCTCAACTATATATAGGGGAGAGGGAGGGGGCGGCGCCCCCTCTAGGGTTCCCGCCCCAAGGGGTGCGGCAGCCCCTAGATCCCATCTAGGGTGCGGCCAAGGGGGGGAGAGGGGGAAACTTGCCCCCCAAGCAAGGTGGAGGCGCCCCCTCCCCAAACCCTAGGCCCTGGTGGGGGGGGCGCACCAGCCCACCTGGGGCTGGTCCCCTCCCACACTTGGCCCATGCAGCCCTCTGGGGCCGGTGGCCCCACTTAGTGACCCAGGACCCTCCGGTGGTCCCAGACATTACCGATAGCACCGAAACTTTTCGGTGACCAAAACAGGACTTCCCATATATAAATCTTTACCTCCGGACCATTCCGGAACTCCTCGTGACGTCCGGGATCTCATCTGGGACTCCGAACAACATTCAGTAACCACATATATCTATTCCCTATAACCCTAGCGTCATCGAACCTTAAGTGTGTAGACCCTACGGGTTCGGGAACCATCTTGAACATGACCGAGATGTTCTCCGGTCAATAACCAACAGCGGATCTGGATACCCATGTTGGCTCCCACATGTTCCACGATGATCTCATCGGATGAACCACGATGTCGATAATTCAATCAATCCCGTAATGCAATTCCCTTTGTCTAGCGGTATAGTACTTGCCCGAGATTCGATCGTCGGTATCCCGATACCTTGTTCAATCTCGTTACCGGCAAGTCTCTTTACTCGTTCCGTAACACATCATCCGTGATCAACCCCTTGGTCACATTGTGCACATTATGATGATGTCCTACCGAGTGGACCAGAGATACCTCTCGTCACACGGAGTGACAAATCCGATCTCGATTCGTGCCAACCCAACAGACACTTTAGGAGATACCCGTAGTGCACCTTTATAGCCACCTAGTTACGTTGTGATGTTTGGTACACCCAAAGCATTCCTACGGTATCTGGGAGTTGCACAATCTCATGGTCTAAGGAAATGATACTTGACATTAGAAAAGCTTTAGCATACGAACTACACGATCTTTGTGCTAGGCTTAGGATTGGGTCTTGCCCATCACATCATTCTCCTAATGATGTGATCCCGTTATCAACGACATCCAATGTCCATGGTCAGGAAACGTAACCATCTATTGATCAACGAGCTAGTCAACTAGAGGCTTACTAGGGACATGGTGTTGTCTATGTACCCACACATGTATCTGAGTTTCCTATCAATACAATTATAGCATGGATAATAAATGATTATCATGAACGAGGAAATATAATAATAATAACCAATTTATTATTGCCTCTAGGGCATATTTCCAACAGTCTCCCACTTGCACTAGAGTCAATAATCTAGTTCA
This sequence comes from Aegilops longissima, assembly GCA_021605205.1. Lineage (NCBI taxonomy): Eukaryota > Viridiplantae > Streptophyta > Magnoliopsida > Poales > Poaceae > Aegilops > Aegilops longissima. The sequence continues at coordinate 537,615,782 of CM038678.1, forward strand.
CATCGCCATGTGATTAACACTCACAGGTCACATCACCAGGTGACCAACATCCAAAGATTTTACTAGTGTCACTAAACTAGTTCACATCATCATGTGATTAAGACTCAATGAGTTCTTGGGGTTTGATCATGTTTTGCTTGTGAGAGAGGTTTTAGTCAACGGGTCTGCAACATTCAGATCCGTATGTACTTCGCAAATCTCTAGGTCATACTGTAAATGCTGCTTCCACGCTCCACTTGGAGCTATTCCAAATGGTTGCTCCACTATACGTATCCGGTTTGCTACTCAGAGTCTTTCAGATAGGTGTTAAAGCTTGCATCGACGCAACCCTTTACGCCGAACTCTTTATCACCTCCATAATCGAGAAACATTTCCTTATTCCTCTAAGGATAATTTTGACCGCTATCTAGTGATCCACTCCTGGATCACCTTTGTACCCTCTTGCCAGACATGTGGCAAGGCACACATCAGGTGCGGTACTCAGCATGGCATACCGTATAGAGCCTATGACAAAAGCATGGTGGACGACCTTCGTCCTTCCTCTTTCTTCTGCCGTGGTCGAGCTTTAAGTCTTAATTTCATACCTTACAACTCAGGCAAGAACTCCTTCTTTGACTGATCCATCTTGAACACCTTCAATATCATGTCAAGGTATGTGCTCATTTGAAAGTACCATTTAGCGTTTTTGATCTATCCTCATAGATCTTGATGCTCAACGTTCAAGTAGCTTAATCCAGGTTTTCTATTGAAAAACACTTTTCAAATAACCTTATATGCTTTCCAGAAACTCTACAACATTTCTGATCAACAATATGTTAACAACATATACTTATCAGAAATTCTATAGTGCTCCCACTCACTTCTTTGGAAATACAAGTTTCTCATAAACTTTGTATAAACCCAAAATCTTTAATCATCTCATCAAGCGTACATTCCAACTTCGAGATGCTTACTCCAGTCCTTAGAAGGATTGCTGGAGCTTTGCATACTTGTTAGCGTCTTTCAGGATTGTCAAAACCTTCTGGTTGTATCACATACAATCTTTCCTCAAGAAAATTGCCGAGGAAACAATGGTTTTTGATATCCTATCTGCAAGATTTCATAAGTAATGCAGTAACTGCTAATCCAATTCCAACGGACTCTTATCATCGCTACGAGTGAGAAAGCCTCACCGTAGTCAACTCTTTGAACTTGTCGGAAAACATCTTAACGACAAGTAGAGCTTCCTTAATGGTGATACATACCATCATTGTCCGTCTTCCTTTTAAAATCCATCTGTACCCAACAGCCTTACAACCATCAAGTAGTTCTTCCAAAGTCCACACTTTGTTTTCATACATGGATCCTCTCTCGGATTTTATGGCCTCTAGCCATTTGTCGGAATCCGGGCCCACCATCGCTTGTCCATAGCTCGTAGGTTCATTGTTATCTAGCAACATGACCTCCAAGACAGGATTACCGTACCACTCTGAAGTAGTACGCATCCTTGTCGACCTACGAGGTTTGGTAGTGACTTGATCCGAAGTTTCATGATCACTATCATAAGCTTCTACTTCAATTGGTGTAGGCGCCACAGGAACAACTTCCTGTGCCCTGCTACACACTAGTTGAAGTGATGGTTCAATAACCTTATCAAGTCTCCACCATCCTCCCACTCAATTCTTTCGAGAGAAACTTTTCCTCAAGAAAGGACCTGATTCTAGAAACAATCCCTTTTGCTTCCGGAACTGACACTGGAGGTATACCCAACTGTTTTGGGTGTCCTATGAAGATGCTTTTATCCGCTTTGGGTTCGAGCTTATCAGCCTGAAACTTTTCACATAAGCGTCACAGCCCCAAACTTTTAAGAAACGACAACTTAGGTTTCTCCAAACCATAGTTCATATGGTGTCATGTCAACGGAATTGTGTGGTGCCCTATTTAAAGTGAATGTGATTGTCTCTAATGCCTAAACCATGAACGATAGTGGTAATTCGATAAGAAACATCATGGTATGCCCCATATCCAATAGGGTGCATCTATGATGTTCGGACACACCACCACACTATGGTGTTCCAGGCGGTGTTAGTTGTGAAACAATTTCCATGATGTCTCAATTGTGTACCAAACTCGCAACTCAGATATCCATCTCTATGATCATATCACAGATATTTTATCCTCTTGTCACGAAGATCTTCAAATTCACTCTGAAATTACTTGAACCTTTCAATAATTCAGACTTGTGTTTCATCAAGTAAATATACTCAACATCTACTCAAATCATCTGTGAAGTAAGAACATAACGATATTCATCAGATGCCTCAAAGACTCATTGGACTGCACACATCAAAATGTGTTACTTCCAACAAGTTGCTATCTTGTTCCATCTTCTTTGAAAAGCAGGCTTTTCGGTCATCTTGCCCATGTGGTATGATTTGCATATCTCAAGTGATTCAAAATCAAGTGAGTCCAAATGATCCATCTGCATGGAGTTTCTTCATGTGTATACACCAATAGACATGGTTCGCATGTCTCAAACTTTTCAAAAACAAGTGAGTCCAAAGATCCATCAACATGGAGCTTCTTCATGCGTTTATGGTACTATCATTACTACCTTATATCTTTTGGCATGAACATGTGTATCACTACGATCGAGATTCAATAAATCATTCTTTTAGGTACAAGACCATTGAAGGTATTATTCAAATAAATAGAGTAACCATTATTCTCCTTAAATGAATAACCGTATTGCGATAGACATAATCCAATTATGTCTGTGCTCAATGCAAACACCAAATAACAATTATTTAGGTTTAACACCAATCTCGATGGTAGAGGGAGCGTGCGATGCTTGATCACATCAACCTTGGAAACACTTCCAACACATTTCGTCAGGTCACCTTTAGCTAGTCTCGGTTTATTCCGTAGCTTTTATTTCGAGTTACTAACACTTAGCAACCGAACCGGTATCTAATACCCTAGTGCTACTAGGAGTACTAGTAAAGTACACATTAACATAATGTATATCCAATATACTTCTATCGACCTTGCCAGCCTTCTCATCTACCAAGTATCTAGGGTAATTCTGCTCCAGTGGCTGTTCCCCTTATTACAGAAGCACTTAGTCTCGGGTTTGGGTTCAACCTTGGGTTTCTTCACTAGAGCAGCAGCTGATTTGTCGTTTCATGAAGTATCCCTTCTTGCCCTTGCCCTTCTTGAAACTAGTGGTTTCACTAACCATCAACAATTGATGCCCCTTCTTGATTTCTACTTTCGCGGTGTCAAACATCGCGAATATTTCAAGGATCGTCATATCTATCCCTGATATGTTATAGTTCATCACGAAGCTCTAGCAGCTTGGTGGCAATGACTTTGGAGAAACATCACTATCTCATCTGGAAGATTAACTCCCACTCGATTCAAGTAATTGTTGTACTCAGACAATCTGAGCACAAGCTCAATGATTGAGCTTTTCTCCCTTAGTTTGCAGGCTAAGAAACTCGTCGGAGGTCTTATACCTCTTGACGTGGGCACAAGCCTGAAATCCAAATTTCAGCCCTCGAAACATCTCATATGTTCCGCGACATCTCGAAATCGTCTTCGGTGCCTCAATTCTAAACCATTTAACATTACTGAACTATCACGTAGTTATCAAAACGTGTATGTCAGATGTTCGCAACATCCACAGATGACGTTCGAGGTTCAGCACACTGAGCGGTGCATTAAGGACATAAGCTTTGTACGCAGCAATGAGGACAATCCTCAGTTTACGGACCCGGTCCGCATAATTGCTACTATCAACTTTCAACTAAATTTTCTCTAGGAACATATCTAAAACAGTAGAACTAAAGCGCGAGCTATGACATAATTTGCAAAAACCTTTTGACTATCTTCAGGATAATTAAGTTCATCTAATGAACTCCCACTCAGATAGACATCCCTCTAGTCATCTTAAGTGATACATGATCCGAGTCAACTGGCCGTGTCCGATCATCACGTGAGACGGGCTAGTCATCATCGGTGAACATCTTCATGTTGATCGTATCCACTATACGACTCATGTTCGACCTTTCGGTCTCTTGTGTTCCGAGGCCATGTCTGTACATGCTAGGCTCGTCAAGTCAACCTAAGTGTTTCACGTGTGTAAATCTGGCTTACACCTCAACTGTGCTCGTCAAGGCCATGTATATTCATAATCTTGTATCTTCACATGTTTCTTGAGTGCCGCACTGTCTCGATGGGCATGACCTAGCTCTGCAGCCGAACAGTGCCCTGGAGGCCGCACCAGAATCTGCTCCGACCCTTAATCCGGAGCCGGATTCCCCGATCGAGGACGAGTAGTTGGACACCGCCTCGGGGGCTTTAATCTCTACGGCGATCGAGCCGAACTCTATCCCTGTCCTTTGCGAAGACCTCGACTCCAGGGTGCCGGACTCCTCTCCGGACTCCGAACCCTCCGCGCCCTTGCCAATCGAATCCGATTGGGCGCCCGTTATGGAGTTCACGGCCGCGGACATCTTTCAGCACTCGCCCTTTGGCGACACCCTGAGTTCACTAAAGTACCTCTCGTTATCAGGAGAGCCCTGGCCGGACTGCGGTCAGGACAGTTGGGATGCGAACGACGAAGAAATTCAAAGCCCACCCACCACCCACTTGGTAGCCGCTGTCGATGATCTAACCGACATGCTAGACTACGACTCCAAAGACATCGACGGTATGGACGACGATGCTGGAGACGAACAAGACCCAGCGCCTATAGGGCACTGGAAGGCCACCTCGTCATACGACATATATATGGTGGACATCCCAAAAGATGGGAACGGCGATGGAACAACGGAGGATGACCCCTCCAAAAAGCAGCACAAGTGCCGGCGTCAGCGGTGCCGCTCTAAATCCCGCCACAGCAAGAATGAAGATTCCGGCACCGGAGATAACAATACACCGGACAGTGCCGAAGACAATCCACTCCAGCAAGATCCAGCGCAGGAGGATGGAGACGCCAGCCCTCACGAGAGAGCGGCAGAAGAAGAGGTAGAGGATTATATGCCTCCCTCCGGAGACGAAGCAAGCCTCGACGATGATGAATTCGTCGTACCTGAGGATCCCGTCAAACAAGAGCGTTTTATACGCAGGCTTATGGCCACGGCGAAAAGCCTCAAGAAAAAGCAGCAACAGCTTAGAGCTGATCAGGATCTGCTAGCCGACAGATGGACTGAAGTCCTCGCGGCCGAAGAGCATGAGCTCGAACGCCCCTCCAAAAGCTACCATAAACGCAAGCTGCTCCCCCGATTAGAGGAGGAGGCTTACGAACACGCATCACCGGGGAGACAATACGGCTGACCGACCACCCGTGGTCGCGACGGAGAGGCCTCTAGGCCCTTCACTAGAACCGCACCCGGCATCGCTCAAAAGCACACGGCCCGTGGGAGCGCTCCGGACTGCGAGATATATTGGAGGACAAGGCAACACAATCAAGATCGATCTATGGATCGCGTGGGCACCCACGGTGCGTGGCGACAACCGTCGCGCCGGACACAGTAAGTCCGGCCGGGCCGAACAAAAGCAGACAAAGCTCTTTTGAGCTCCGTCGTGATATCGCCAAAGATGCAGGCGCCGCACACCCACTATGCTTCACGACGAAGTAATGGATCATCAAATCCCAAGGGTTTAAACCCGTCAATATTTAATCCTATGATGGCACAACAGGCCCCGCGGTTTGGATCGAAGACTATCTCCTTCACATCCACATGGCCCACGGTGACGATCTTCACGCCATCAAATACCTCCCCCTCAAGCTTAAAGGACCAGCCCGACATTGGCTCAACAGCTTGCCAGCAGAGTCAATTAGGAGCTGGGAGGACCTGGAAGCCGCATTCCTCGATAACATCCAGGGCACTTATGTGCGACCACCAGACGCTGATGACCTAAGCCACATAATTCAGCAGCCAGACGAATCGGCCAGACAATTCTGGACACGGTTCTTAACCAAGAAAAACCAAATCGTCGACTGTCCGGATGCGGAAGCCCTCGCGGCCTTCAAGCATAACATCCGCGACGAGTGGCTTGCCCGGCACCTAGGACAGGAAAAGACGAAATCCATGGCAGCCCTCACATCACTCATGACCCGCTTCTGCGCGGGTGAGGACAGCTAGCTTGCACGCAGCAACAACCTCAGCAAAATTTATGGCAGTCCGGACTTCAAGGACCAAAATGGCAGGCCGCGTCGTAACAAAAACAAACGCCGCATTAACGGCGACAATATTGAGGATACGGCAATCAATGCCGGATTCAGAGGCTCTAAACCCGGTCAGTGGAAAAAGCCATTCAAAAGAACTACTCCGGGTCCGTCCAATTTGGACCGAATACTCGACCGCTCGTGCCAGATACACGGCACCCCCGAAAAGCCAGCTAACCACACCAACAGGGACTGTTGGGTATTCAAGCAGGCAGGCAAGTTAATTGCCGAAAACAGTGACAAGGGGCTACATAGCGATGACGAGGACGAGACCCTACCGCCGAACAATAGAGGACAGAAGGGTTTCCCCCCACAGGTGCGGACAGTGAACATGATATACGCAACGCACATACCCAAAAGGGAGCGGAAGCGCACTCGAGGATGTCTCACGCGATGGAGCCAGTTGCCCCAAGTTCAATCCATGGTCCTCCTGCACGATCACTTTTGACCAAGGACCACCCCACCAAACATCCGCCACGGCTGATTCGCGACCGATCTTAGACCCAATCGTCGATGGATTTCACCTAACGAGTCCCGATGGACGGCGAAGCAGCCTGAACCTGCTTTACCAGGATACAGTGCGCAAAATGGGCATAGACCCCTCAAGGATTAAACCTACCAAAACGACCTTTAAAGGCGTCATACCAGGTGTAGAAGCCAATTGTACAGGCTCAATTACACTGGAAGTGGTCTTCGGATCCCCGGATAACTTCCGGAGCGAGGAGTTAATCTTCGACATAGTCCCGTTCCGCAGCGGCTATCATGCCTTGCTCGGACGTACCGCGTTTGCAAAGTTCAACGCGGTGCCGCACTACGCATACCTCAAGCTCAAGATGCCAGGCCCTCGAGGAGTCATCACGGTCAACGGAAACACTGAACGTTCTCTCCGCACGGAGGAACATACAGCGGCTCTCGCGGCAGAAGTGCAATGCTGCCTCTTAAGGCAATTCTCGAGTCCGGCCGTTAAGCGGCCGGACACAGCTAAGCGCGCCCGGAGTAACTTACAATACCATCTAGCACGCCCGAACGCAGCGTAGAGATGCGGCCCAAACCCCAGCTCTGCGAAGCGTCAGCAGGTCCTTCGCAGACACCATTACGCTCTCAAGATACCATGGGCATGGGGAGAGGGCACGACCACGATAAACCCAGACTGCGGCTCAACCACACCAGGGCTCTCAAGTGTGTTGTTCCTTTTCTTTTCTTTTTACCTTTTACTTTTTATCCACAAGACTGCTTGTCGAGGGCCTGTCGGGCAGCAGACCTGCCGAACTCACGATGGAACAGCCAGGGAAGGATAAAGGCTACAACGAATATACAGGTGGTCTCCATTACGAGCATTTTTATACACCAATTTGCAGCCTACCCTTGGAGGGGGACATGTTTAACAATCCCATACCTTGCTTATCGCACTATTTGTATCGTTCTGCATTCGTAGCAGCACTTATTGAATAAAACAATGCAGCACCTTTTTGCTTATAATTGCATTTCTTTTTCATCCATATGGTCATTCACGGCATGTTGCATCCGTACACTTTGGTATGGCTAATATACACCAGGGGCTTATGTTTCCCGCATTACGGTGTGATGAGTCCGAACACTTTCACAAGTGCGGCACCCCGAACTTATAGCACTATATGCATCAGCTCCGAATCATGTCTTGGGTCAATAGTTGGGTTTGCCCGGCTCCCGTGTTTTGGTACCTTACGTTCCGTTATATCGGCTAAGGTAGCACCGGGAGAACCACTGCGGCCCGAACTTATAGCACTATATGCATCAGCTCTGAATCATGTCTTGGGTCAATAGTTGGGTTTGCCCGGCTCCCGTGTTTTGGTACCTTACGTTCCGTTATATCGCTAAGGTAGCACCGGAGAACCATCATGATTCCGCCCAGTTGAGCTGGGTTAACGCCTCGAGAAAGCTAAAACTGACCGTCATGATGAGGCGAGAGCGATCGCTGTTCGAGTGGTTTTTGCGAGTCCTTAAAGACATATGCGCTTAGAGCGAGGAGCCGGATCTTGTCGGCCAAGGCGTGATAGCGCCCCAAATTCGATCTTCGAAGACTAGGGGCTTCACGAAATTTAAAATTATAGAATTCTATGGCTAAGTGAGAGTGTTCAAGCATTATAAGTCCGGTTGCCTTGTTCGCTGTGTTGAGCACCTCCTAGATGGACCCAAAATGGGAACAAGAGCGCTCAAGTTTATCCCGAACACCCCAAAGACTCGTGGCATGGGGCTGAAGCCGACGACTTGCCATCTCTCAGATTTGATAAACAGCCGCCTGAAGGTAATATTTTAAATTAACAAGCGTTGCTTAGCGATATGAACTAAGTTTTTCAGCGCACGGGATAACAAAATGCGAGTCTACTCAAATATTACATCTTTGGAGCACTCACCGCAATAGTGCGGGCACCCTTGACACACTCTTATAATACATCTCGGAGTGCGATGCTCCTTGCCCTCCGGTGGCGGGTCCGTCACAAGCTTCGGGCATCCATCTTGCCCCAGTGCACCTTTATGCTGGCAAGGCCCGACAGGCACCCTCAATATCTGGCGGAATGCTTGATAACTTCAACCCACGGGCACGCATCCATCAGCCGCCGCACCAGGCGAAGTAGCTCCTGTGCATGGCCTCCTTAGGCCACAGCCGAACTATGAGGCCCTTCATGGCCTGTTTGGCCGCCTTGTGGAGCTCGACCAGCTGCTTCAGCTGGTCGCTAAGGGGCACCGGATGTCCGGCCTCAGCATACTGAGACCAGAAGACCTTCTCCGTCGAGCTCCCCTCCTTGGCCCGGTAGAATGCGGCAGCATCGGACACGCTGCGAGGAAGATCTGCGAACGCTCCTGGAGAGCTCCGAATTCGGGTAAGCAACAGGTAATTAACTCTCACATGCTTACTTTGCATGAAAAATGCCTTACCCGCTGCTATTTTCTTCACCGCCTCAATCTCCTGGAGGGCCTTGTAGGCTTCGGCCTTAGCGGCTTTGGCACTCTCAAGAGCCGTTGCAAGCTCAGACTCTCGAGTCTTCGAGTCACGCTCCAAGCTCTCATATTTTTTCACGAGATCCTCGAGCTCTTGCTGTACCTCCGCCACTCGCGCCTCCTACTTCTCTCGCTCGGTGTGCTCCGCAGCCGCATTATGTTCGGCCGCGGCCACCGCCTCCTTCAGGGTCGCCACCTCGTTAGTGGCCCCTACAATACCCACATTATCCTTGTCATTTTTCTTGCAACCAAATCCTTTTCTGTAAGGTACAATTTTCATAAGGTATTACTCACCTTCTTTTTCCTCGAGCTGCTTCTTGGCATGGCTGAGCTCGTTCTCGGACCGCCGAGGTTTTCCTTCAAAGTATTGACCTCCATGATCGGTCGGGCGGAGGTCGCAGAACAGCCTGCAATCCCATATTGACATATTTTTATGACTCCTGCGTTTATCTTTCTAAAGATCCTCAACCGCTTTTCTTTCCAACACCGAACCGAGCATCGGGGCTACTTGTCTATGCGGTACCATTTTACATATATTGTAATTCTTACCTCAAAGCACGTTAGAAGGCTATCGCAGAGCTTCGGTCAGCCCGCTCTTGGCGAGCTGAACCTTCAATCACCGCACTCATAATAAAGTGCGGTGTTCCTCTTTGATGGGCGCCGTTGAGCGCCTCCAGCAATTATCCGCACCTCGGTTGGGACGGAGGCAGCCGGCGTCGCAGTCTTGCCCTTCTTACGAAGGGTCGCCCACGGACTCGAGCCACCGTGGCCTCCGGGCTGAGTCCGTGCACATCCGGGAGGGTGTCCTGTGACACCTCCGGGGCCTCCTCCTCCTGGTGGGTCCTTTTCTGGGATCCCACCTCGGCGTCGTCATGGCGCGGGTGGAGGCAGTCGGAAGGGAATCCATATCCGACGCACCCAAGGACCCGCTCGACGAAACGGGAAGATCATCCTTGGGCGGACTGCAGGGTTGTATGCGGCATTAGAAAGACATTATGTGGCGAAAAGAAAAAAACTTTCAAGTTATTCGGGAGTCCGGATACTTACGATCTCGCCAGGGGCTTGGCCCTTGGATGCCAGTCTTCATCGTCGTCACTGGCGTTGGTGGAGCAGTCCGGAGGAAGAGTTTTTCCCTTCTTGGACCCTTCGGCCTCCCTTGTCGGGGAGTCCTTCCTTTTCTTTCCTCCCCCCGCTGGGGGAGAGGCTTTCTTCTTCTCCTCCTCACCTTGGTGGGAGGAGTCGGCCTCGGATTCATCATCCGATAGCACCTGAAAACGGGAACTCTTCCGAGTCCCCGTGGCCGTCTTCTTGGCCTTCTTCTCGGCACCACGTGGGTGTGCGGAGCCAGAGCCCGTTAGGCGGGCGTCCGCTGGATCCTCGGCAATGGGGCGGACAGATAATCCGCTCGCCTTCGCCAGCCATTCTGTCAAAGGTAAAGGGAGTTTAGATCCGCATAGAGCCAAACTATGGAAAACAAGTGGTGAAATCACTTACCTCGTCGGCCTGGACGCTGCGAGCAGAATCCGCGATCTTGGTGGCGGATGCGGAGCTTCGGCGCTTTGAACAGCACCTTCCGGACATCTTCGCACGTAGTGTCGAAGAGCCCGCCAGTGCAGTGCTGCGCGGATCAAACTCCCACATGTTGAAGCCCCATCGCTGGCACGGGAGAATCCGACGGATGAGCATGACCTGGATACGTTGACAAGCTTGAGCTTCTTGTCCACCAGCTTCTAGATACAGGCTTGGAGTCCGCTCAGCTCCTCCGAATCCCCCCAAGTCCGGCCACTCTCTTTCCAGGAGGTGAGCCGTGTAGGGATGCCGGATCTGAATTCGGGGGCCGCTGCCCAATCGGGGTCACGCGGCTCGGTGATGTAGAACCACCCCGATTGCCACCCCTTGATGGTTTCCACGAAAGTGCCCTCCAGCCACGTAACGTGGGACATCCTGCCCACCATGGCGCCTTCGCACTCCGCTTGACTGCCCTTCACAACCTTCGGCTTGACACTAAAGGTCTTGAGCCACAAACCGAAGTGGGGCTGGATGCAGAGGAAGGCCTTGCACACGACCATAAACGCCGAGATGTTGAGGATGAAATTCGGGGCCAGATCATGGAAATCTAGGCCGTAGTAGAACATGAGCCCCCGGACAAAGGGATGAAGCGGGAAGCCCAGTCCGCGGAGGAAATGGGGAAGAAATACTACCCTCTCATGAGGCCTGGGGTTGGGGACGAGCTCTACCTCGTCGGGGAGCCGATGCGAGATGTTGCTGGACAAATATCCGGCGTCGCGCAGCTTCCGGATCTGCCCCTCCGTAACGGAGGAGGCCATCCACTTGCCTCCCGCTCCAGACATAGTTGGAGAAGGTTGAGGTGAGAAGTGCGGACTTGGGCGCTGGAGCTCGAGTTCACGGAGATGGGTAAGCCAAGGAGGAAGAAGGCACAGGTAAAAAGGTTGGATCTTTATCCCCTTATATGGGCGGACAGAAACATGTGTCCCCACCGGCCTGGTAAAACTCGCTTATCTCCCAAGCGTCACACTCAATGGCGCGGTTGGGTTACCCACGTCCGTATTGATGGGAATCCGGAATAAGGGGAACACGATCTCGCTCGACAAGACGTGCCTAAGGAAACCGCCGCTAAACGCGAGGTGGAACAATAAAAACAATCTGAGTAAAGGCTTGGTAGTGGTGCACGTCACGCCACAAAATACGTCAACAGATTGATCTTGTGTAATATTATCTCTCTACGGTGGTATGTGGAATTTATTCTTGCAGAGCCGGACACTATCCTGGTGTTCACAATCTTCTATAAATTATTCGGAGGAAGAACCCGCCTTGCAATGTCGAAGACAATATGCGCTACCGGACTCGTCGTCATTGAAGCCTGGTTCAGGGACTCTTGAGGAGTTCCGGACTAGGGGTGTCCGGATAGCGAACTATCATTATCGGCCGGACTCCAAGACTATGAAGGTACAAGATTGAAGACTTCGTCCCGTGTCCGGATGGGACTTTCCTTGGCATGGAAGGCAAGCTTGACGATACGGATATGTAGATCTCCTACCATTGTAACCGACTTTGTGTAACCCTAGCCCTCTCCGGTGTCTATATAAACCGGATGGATTTAGTCCATAGGACGAACAACAATAATACCATAGGCTAGCTTCTAGGGTTTAGCCTCTTTGATCTCGTGGTAGATCCACTCTTGTAACACACATCATCAATATTAATCAAGCAGGACGTAGGGTTTTTACCTCCATCAAGAGGGCCTGAACCTGGGTAAAACATCGTGTCCCTTGTCTCCTGTTACCATCTGCCTAGACGCACAGTTCGGGACCCCCTACCCGAGATCCGCCGGTTTTGACACCGACATTGGTGCTTTCATTGAGAGTTCCTCGTCGCGTCACCGATAGGCCCGATGGCTCCTTCGATCATCAACAACGACGCGGTCCAGGTGAGACTTTTCTCCCGGACAGATCTTCGTGTTCGGCGGCTTTGCTCTGCGGGCCAATTAAGCAGCCATCTGGAGCAGATCGAAGCTACGCCCTGGCCGTCGAGTCAGCTTTGGAAGTTTAAACTATACGGCCGATATCCGTGGAGACTTGATCTTCGACGGATTCGAGTCGCAGCCAAGCGCGCCGCACTGTCTCGATGGGCATGATCTTGCTCTGCAGCCGAACAGTGCCCTGGAAGCCGCACCAGAATCCGCTCCGACCCTTAATCCGGAGCCGGATTCCCCGATCGAGGACGAGTGGTTGGACACCGCCTCGGGGGCTTTAATCTCTACAGCGATCGAGCCGAACTCCATCCCTGTCCTTTGCGAAGACCTCGACTCCAGGGTGCCGGAATCCTCTCCGGACTCCGAACCCTCCGCGCCCTTGCCAATCGAATCCGATTGGGCGCCCGTTATGGAGTTCATGGCCGCGGACATCTTTCAGCACTCGCCCTTTGGAGACATCCTGAATTCACTAAAGTCTCTCTCTTTATCCGGAAAGCCCTGGCCGGACCACGGTTAGGAAGGTTGGGATACGGACGACGAAGAAATTCAACGCCCACCCACCACCCACTTCGTAGCCACTGTCGATAGCTTACACGACGTGCTCGATTTCGACTCCGAAGACATCGACGGTATGGACGACGATGTAGGAGACAACAATGAACCAACACCTATAGGATGCTGGACTACCTCACCCCATGATGTATACATGGTGGATACACCTAAAGGAAATGAAGACGAGGAGCAACGGGACGCTACGAAGGATAAATCCCTCGAAAAGCAGTCAAAACGGCAACGTAAACGCCGAACAAAGTCCCGCCTCAACAAAAACCCAGCCATAGAGCAGGGCGAACCGGTGGACAACGAACAAGCTATCGAGCAATCGTCTGAACAAGACAACTTGGATAAACAATCTGTCCCCGGCAAAGACAACAGTCCAGACGATCTCACATCGGACAAACCATTGGAGCAAAATGACCTCCAGAAAAGGCTCGTTGCCACTGCACGTAGCCTGAAAAAGCAGAAGCGGAAGCTCAAAATAGCAGAATGTGCACTCAGGATTAGATGGAGCAAAGTATTCAGCACCACAGATAAGTACGGCGACAGTCGCCGAACAAAGAGCTACCCGAAAAGAAAGCTACTGCCCGAATTCGACGAGGAGGCCTTAGAGCCCCCACAATTAAAAAGCAAGAAGGCCACCCGGTCGGATGGACGACCTCACGGCAAAAAGAGAGCGGCGAATGGCGTTGCACACAAGCCAATATGCGATCCGCATAAGGATTCACATCAAGAGGATGGCCCAGTTAGGTCCATCTATGGGCCAAGAAAGCAGGCTCGTCAAAGCAATGCAATACGCCAAAATTCCGAAGATCACGGCACACCCAGATATAGGGGCGCCGCACAACCCCTATGTTTCACCGATGAGGTGCTGGATCATGAAATTCCAGCGGGATTCAAACCCGTAAACATAGAGGCATACGACAGAACAACATACCCTGGAGTCTGGATCGAGGATTACATCCTCCACATACACATGGCTCGAGGAGACGATCTCCACGCCATAAAATACTTACCCCTTAAACTCAAAGGGCCAGCTCGGCATTGGCTTAAAAGCCTCCCCGAAAATACCATTGGAAGCTGGGGAGAGCTCGAGGATGCATTTCGGGCAAATTTTCAGGGGACTTATGTCCGCCCTCCGGATGCGCATAATCTAAATCACATAACTCAACAGCCGGAGAGTCAGCCCGAAATTATGGAACAGGTTCCTTACTAAAAGAACCAAATAGTCGATTGTCCAGGACGCCAAGCCTTAGCAGCTTTCAAACACAACGTCCGAGACGAATGGCTCGCCGGACACCTCGCCAAGAAAAGCCAAGAACAATGGCCGCATTAACAAGCCTCATGACCCGCTTTATGCTGGAGAGGACAACTGGCTGGCTAGATGCAGCACCAGCGACCCGAGTACATCCGAAATCAGGGATGGAAATGGGAAACCACGACGCAGAAAAGATCAGCGCCGGACTAAGGAAAATGGCCCAAATAGTACGGTGGTCAATGCCGGATTCAAAAGCTCTCGGCGAACAACAAAAACTGCCCTAAAGGATAACAAAGTGACGAGCTATCCAACCTAAACAAGATTCGGATAGATATGTCAAATACATGGTACCTCCGGAAGCACGCAAACCATACCCATAGAGATTGTTGGGTCTTCAAACAGTCCGCAGATGAACGCCGAACACAAAGGGCTCGACACACCAAGTAAAGATGACGACGAGCACCACAAGCAGAACCCGAAAAACAAAAAACTTTCCCACAGGAGGTCAAAACAGTAAACTCACTTCACGTGATCAAAAGGAAAAACAAAGCGGCGCCCCCTAAAAGGCGCGCCGCACACTGGTTGTCAAAACCAATCACCTTCGACCAACAGGACTATTCCGATAATATCCGGAACACAGGATGGACTGCCTTGATATTGGATCCTATAATCAACGGATTCCAATTTACACATGTCCTCATGGATGGCGGAAGTGACATAAACCTGATATATCAGGACACAATCCGCAGGATGGGGATAAACCCAACCAAAATTCGTCCTAGCAACACCTCCTTTAAAGGAGTACTACCCGGCCCATACGCCCTCTGCACGGGCTCCATACTGCTAGAAGTTGTGTTTGGTTCATCCGACAACTTCCGTCACGAAAGGTTACTCTTCCATGTCGCCCCGTTTAAAAGTAGCCATCAAGCACTATTGGGACGCGAAGCTTTCGCTCGCTTTAACGCAATACCACATTATGCATCTCTAACACTTAAAATGCCCGGTCCACGCGGCATCATCTCGTTAAAAGGAAGTATTAAGTGTTACTCGAGCACGGGAGAACGGGAGACTGCCTTGACAGCCCCACAGCTATCCGGCTCTGCTAGGCAAAGAACCTGAATTGGTCATTCAAATCCCGGACACGGCTAGACGAGTCCAGCGCCTACTAGCGGCATACCCCCATACGAGGGGCCGCATGCATGTATAACAAGAGACAATAAAGCTCAATTTTATTCACTTCTTCGAACCGTACTCTGTTCATTTAATATTAAGTACATCTTTCGCACGATCTTTTTTCTTTCAAACGAAGTTCCTCTCTTTTATAGATGAACAACGTGCTACACCCGTCCAGGATACGGCACAACGGAGACACAGGAGCAGACGTGCAGCAGGGACCCGTTGCAAGGATTCTTTTCAGATTAATACCCTGCGTAAACCTTTTTTCACTGTCTCTTGTTGATGTACATTCCCCCAGTTCCTTAAATATAACTGAGGAGGAGGCTGGTGCTTTGGCATTGGCCGCACCAGAATTTTTGCGCGTACCTGGACACAAAGGGCTTAGGGCATTATTCTGCCCATTTTCATAAAGACCGAATACCTTAGGGAGTGTTCGGCGTCTCGAGTTAGGCCTTATATGCATCAGCTCCGAATCATGTCTTTGGTCAAATGTTGGGTTGCCCGGCTCCTGTGTTTTGCTGCCTTATGTTCCATTTTCACGGCTAACGCGGCACCAGGAGAACTACTGCGATTGTGCCCCAGTTCGGCCGGGCGAGCACCTCAGTAGAGAAAGCCGAAAACTGACTGTCATGATATAGTGAGAGACTGGTCAACCACTCGATAACTCACAGGAATGTTTAGAATTCCTCCGCATTAACGAAGGACCGGTTTTCGGTCAGGCACATACGCACCCCGTATTCGGGAGAGTGCGGTGCCCCCAGGGGCTATATAGTAGCCCCACCCTCGAACTCCTATGGCTAAGTGAAAGTGATAAAGCATTATAGTCCGGTTGCTGGTTTTCTCGCTATCACCTCCTTAACAGGACCAAGACATTGGATTAAGTGTGAAAAGCGCTTCTTTTTGCAAACACCCCTTGATATGTGCGTGGGGGCTAAAGCCAAGGACTGCCATCTTTCAAAGTTATATACACATATACATAAACGGCCGCCGACAGGAGTAGTTTACTACTTGAACGCACAAGTATAAAAAGCATTTATATTACATTGAAACATTGTTTTCGCAAATCATACATGTCATTTAAACATAATATCCTTGAGCACTGCGTCTCTATTAAACGAGCGCCCGGCAGACTTCTTCAAAGTATCGCTCGGCGGTACTCGACCTCTGTCCAAATCACTGGGATGCAACGTCGGTGGCCTTCATCTCTGCCCAGTATGTCTTGACACGGCAAGAGCCATCCGCACTCCCTCAATACACGCCGATCGCTTCATTGCGTCGTCACGGCACCGCGCCAAGAAACCGCTGCACTAAACCAAAATAGCTCTTGGTGGGGTCCGTCCGCCACAAGTGAGTCAAGGCATGCTTCATGGTAAATCCGACAATCGATTCAGCTCGCCCATTCGCCAACCGATCGGTCAGCGGCAGAGGACGCCCGGACTATGGAATTGCGACCAATATAGCTCTTCCCTTCGTGCCCCTTTCGCCCCGGAAGTGCTCAAGCGTCACGGCGCTTCGCCGCCAAGTCCGAGATAAGCATCCTCCGAACTCCACAATTTATCCAACTGAGCATACTTTGATCCAGATATTTCCTCCGCAGAGAACGGTTTTCCAGCCGCAATTGCCCCGGCCTGACTCAGCTCCTCCTTGGCAGCTCTCAAAGCCGATTGGGCATTCTTGGATTCGGCGGCGGCCTTCTTTAGGCCCTCTTGTTCCGCTTGACGTTCCTTTTCAAGAACCGCGCAGCGATCGGTAGTATTCCTTAACTTTTTGGCCATATCGGCCATCTCCTCCTTGCTTCGGCAGTGAGCAGCCCGTTCAGCTTCTAGCTCTTCGGCCACTTTTACAGCAGCCGCATTACTAATTCTGGCTTGCTCTTTCGCTCGGGCAAGTTCTGCCCGTAGCTCTTCCACGGCAGCGGCACCATCTGCATTAAGCATATGATTAGTAAGACATGGGCGTCAAGCTCCCTTACTAGGTGTCCGCATAGAAGTCGCATACCTTGTGACTCGTCAAACCGTTTATTGACTAGCGCGATGTCCGCATCCGCCCCATCAAGCTGCCGCTTTAGTTCGGCATATTCATCAGTCCGGCTGGCCTCCGGACGCCCCGCCACCTGGTTAGGAGCGGCGATATGTTAAAACTGAGAATTTGATCCTCGGCACGTCGTCAATTTTGACAACATACCGAGTCTCGAGGGCTACTATCTATACATGGCGATTTTATATGCATAACCGCCGAAGGTACAATATTTTTGCGCACCTCAAACCCCGTCAAGAAGCTTCGATGGCCGTGCAATCCGCTCTCTGCGGATGCAATTCTTTCAATCACCGCACCCATTAGAGCACGGTGATCTTTCGAGATAGCCGCCGCCCGAGCAGATCCTTCACTCCTCCGACCGCACACCACTTGGCTCGACCTTCCGCCCCGCCGGACTTGGGGAACCCTCGCGACGACACCTCCGGTCGCTCGCTTCACATGAGGGTGCGACAGGTGGAGGCGTTTCGCTCTCCATCATCTCCGGATGAAGATTCCCCAAGACGAGCTCACTGAGAAGGGCTGAGGTCCGAACTACAAGGTACAATTTGGTTATCTTCATAAATAAATACATGGATGTTCCTTATTTACAAGACCCTTCTTTTTACTCACGGCTCATTGGAGGCTGATCCCTTGGGGAAATAGTGCGGCTGGGTTACTTCCAGCGCGGACTCTCCGATGAAGATTCCTTCCCTCTTTGAGGCCTTGACCTCCGGATCTTCAAGCAGTCCTCTTCCCTCCTCGAAAGACGGACTTTTAATCCCTCCTCCCTTGATAGCCTCCTTCACGGGGCAGTCGCTTCCCCGCTCCCCCCTTCGCCTTCTTCAAAGGGCGCGACCTTCAACATCTTGGTCAGCATGGGATCCGGCGTGGTCTCTGGGAGGGGAGCCGGACACCTTATTAACTTTGCCTTGGCTATCCACTCTTGTTCAAGAAACGGCTCCTTTAAAGGGCATATATATAAAATAAATGAATGAACAGCTTGTCCGATTCTGAGGACTACTTACTTGAGTATCCGGGCGGTTGCAGCTTAGTCACACGTCCTCGGTCAAGTCCGGACACTTCTCTTGTGATCCAAGAACAGTTTATACATCTCCACAGGCGTCGTGCCCATAAAATTTTGGAGAGCTCGTGGTCCCTCCGGATTGAATTCCACAGGCGGAGGGGGCAACGCTTGCAGTGGCTGAAGGCGCCGGATCACCATAACTCGCGCCATGCGACCAGATTGATCCTCTTTTCGAGATCTCAAATGCGGCCTGCAGCAGGGGAACATCCTTGGATGGCCCCAGTCGAGCCCCTTGTTGACCCATGACGCCAGCCGCTGTGGTGGACTGAGCGAAAGGCAGGGAGCGCCGCCCATTTGGTGCCCCTGGGAGCGGTGATATAAAACCACTCCCGTTGCCACAAACCAAGCTCCCCTTGAAAAGAGCCCTCGGGCCACGGAGCATCAGCACATTTGCTTATGACTGCCCCTCCGCACTCTGCTTGCTGCCCCTTGATCGTCTTTGGCTCCACCTTGAAGGTTTTGAGACACAATCCAAAGTGGGGGGTAATATGGAGGAAGGCCTCACATACAACAATGAATGACGAGATATGGAGGATGGACTCCGGATTCAAGTCATGGAAATCAAGCCCATAATAAAACATGAGCCCCCGCACAAAGGGGTCCGTCGGGAAGCCTAAACCCCAAAGGAAGTGGGACACGAACACCACGTTCTCGCCAGGCTCAGGAGTGGGTATGACCTGCCCTAGGGCAGGTAGCCTATGCGAGATCTCGCCGGTTAGATACCTGGCGTCTCGCAGTTTTAGCACCTCTTCTTCTGTGACGGAGGAAGACATCCATCGGCCGTGCTGGTCGGAGCTGGACATCATCGAAGGTCCGAAGCATCTGAATCTGGAGCTTTGGGTGTTGGAACTCGAAGCGCGAGGCGAACTCGATAGAGGGTGTAAAAAGAAGAGGGCCTTGGTCTCGTTTTAAAGAGGTTGAATACCAAGAGCCCACCCCGTGGTCGACTAGGACTCGCCTTTGATAGAGGAGGCATGCCAACGGGCACGGTTGGGTTACCCACGTCCGTATTGATGAGAATCCCAGAATAAGGGGGGCACGATCTACGCTTTGATAAGACGTGCCAAGGAAACCGCCTCGCTAAACACGCTGAGGTGGAACAATGAAAAAACGATTCATATAAAGGCCTGGCCGTGATGTGATGTCTCGCCGCGGAATACGTCAGCAGATCTATGCAAAAATTATTCTCTCTACGGTGTTATGTGGAACTTGTTTTGCAGAGCCGGACACTATCCTGGTGTTCACAATCTTCTATAAATTATTCGGAGGAAGAACCCGCCTTGCAATGCCGAAGACAATATGCGCGCCGGACTCGTCGTCATTGAAGCCTGGTTCAGGGGCTACTGAGGGAGTTCCGGACTAGGGGGTGTCTGGATAGCCGAACTATCATTATCGGCCGGACTCCAAGACTATGAAGATACAAGATTGAAGACTTCGTCCCGTGTCCGGATGGGACTTTCCTTGGCGTGGAAGGCAAGCTTGGCGATACGGATATGTAGATCTCCTACCATTGTAACCGACTTTGTGTAACCCTAGCCCTCTCCGGTGTCTATATAAACCGGATGGCTTTAGTCCATAGGACGAACAACAATCATACCATAGGCTAGCTTCTAGGGTTTAGCCTCTTTGATCTCGTGGTAGATCCACTCTTGTAACACACATCATCAATATTAATCAAGCGGGACGTAGGGTTTTTGCCTCCATCAAGAGGGCCCGAACCTGGGTAAAACATCGTGTCCCTTGTCTCCTGTTACCATCCGCCTAGACGCACAGTTCGGGACCCCCTACCCGAGATCCGCCGGTTTTGACACCGACACCCGTTGTATGTGAACGTTAGAATCTATCACACCCGATCATCACGTGGTGCTTCGAAACAACGAACTTTCGCAATGGTGCACAGTTAGGGGGAACACTTTCTTGAAATTATTATGAGGGATCATCTTATTTACTACCATTGTTCTAAGCAAATAAGATGCATAAACATGATAAACATCACATGCAATCAAAAAGTGACATGATATGGCCAATATCATTTTGCTCCTTTTGATCTCCATCTTCGGGGCTCCATGATCATCATCGTCACCGGCATGACACCATGATCTCCATCATCATGATCTCCATCATCGTGTCTCCATGAAGTTGTCTCACCGACTATTACTTCTACTACTATGGCTAACGGTTTAGCAATGAAGTAAAGTAATTGCATGGCGTTATTCAGTGACACGCAGGTCATACAATAAATAAAGACAACTCCTATGGCTCCTGCCGGTTGTCATACTCATCGACATGCAAGTCGTGATTCCTATTACAAGAACATGATCAATCTCATACATCACATATCATTCATCACATTCTTTTTTGGCCATATCACATCACATAGCATACCCTGCAAAAACAAGTTAGACGTCCTCTAATTGTTGTTTGCATGTTTTACGTGGCTGCTATGGGTTTCTAGCAAGAACATTTCTTACCTACACAAAAGCCACAACGTGATATGCCAATTGCTATTTACCCTTCATAAGGACCCTTTTCATCGAATCCGATCCGACTAAAGTGGGAGAGACTGGCACCCGCTAGCCACCTTATGCAACAAGTGCATGTCAGTCGGTGGAACCTGTCTCACGTAAGTGTACGTGTAAGGTCGGTCCGGGCCGCTTTATCCCACAATACCGTCGAAACAAGATAGGACTAGTAACGGTAAGCATATTGAACAAAATCAACGCCCACAACAACTTGTGTTCTACTCGTGCATAGAATCTACGCAATAGACCTAGCTCAGATGCCACTGTTAGGGAACGTAGCAGAAATTCAAAATTTTCTACGCATCACCAAGATCAATCTATGGAGTAATCTAGCAACGAGGGGAAGGGGAGTGCATCTACATACCCTTGTAGATCGCTAAGCGGAAGCGTTCAAGTGAACGGGGTTGAAGGAGTCGTACTCGTCGTGATCCAAATCACCGGAGATCCTAGTGCCGAACGGACAGCACCTCCGCGTTCAACACACGTGCAGCCCGGTGATGTCTCCCATGCCTTGATCCAGCAAGGAGAGAGGGAGAGGTTGAGGAAGACTCCATCCAGCAGCAGCACAACGGCGTGGTGGTGATGGAGGAGCGTGGTAATCCAGCAGGGCTTCGCCAAGCACCCGAGAGACGAGGAGAAAGAGAGGTAGGGCTGCGCCAGGGAGAGGTGGAAACTCTTGTGTTGGCAGCCCCAAAGACCTCAACTATATATAGGGGAGAGGGAGGGGGCTGCTCCCCCTCTAGGGTTCCCACCTCAAGGGGTTCGGCAGCCCCTAGATCCCATCTAGGGTGCGGCCAAGGGGGGAGAGGGGTAAACTTGCCCCCCAAGCAAGGTGGAGGCGCCCCCTCCCCAAACCCTAGGTGCCTTGGGCCCTGGTGGGGGCGCACTAGCCCACCCGGGCTGGTCCCTCCCACACTTGGCCCATGTAGCCCTCTGGGCCGGTGGCCCCACTTCAGGACCCCGGGACCCTCCGGTGGTCCCAGACATTACCGATAGCACCAAACTTTTAGGTGACCAAAACAGACTTCCCATATATAAATCTTTACCTTCGGACCATTCCGGAACTCCTCGTGACATCCGGGATCTCATCCGGGACTCCAAACAACATTCGGTAACCACATATATCTATTCCCTATAACCCTAGCGTCATCGAACCTTAAGTGTCACTACTAGGGAAAATCCTATACACAGAAAGTTACTAGTAGCGAGTTAAAAACCCTCGCTACTGCTACTTACCAGTAGCGCAGGTTTTTAAACCTCGCTACTACTAAGTTGATAGAAGTAGCGCAGGTTTTTAACCCTCGCTACTACTAAGCGGTCTCTACCGTGCCCCCCGGGACATGCCATAGTAGTAGCGCGGGTTTTTAAAACCTCGCTACTACTAAGTTTGATAGCAGTAGCGTTGGTTTTTAGGCCTCGCTACTACTAAGTGGTGCCATAGTAGTAGCGAGGGGGTAAAAAACCGCGCTACTACTAAAGGTCCCATTTTCAAACTCTAACCCCCCCCCCCTGTGGATCGCCTTTTTAGTTTTAAAAAAAATAAAATAAAATGATGAAAATGTCAAAAAAAGAAAAGAAACTAAGTTTCCCATGTGATATGTGGTCTAGTTGTTGGGAAAATTTGCAAATATGAATTTCGACTTTATTTGCAAAATCTCTCGAGAATTTGTACAAATGGGCATAACTTTTGCATACTAACTCGGATGAAAAAGTTTTTTATATGAAAAATCATCTACTCGAAAAGTTACGTCCAAATTTAACTGGGGGAACCCCGTTAAACATTTTCAAAATCCTCAAAAACCAAACAGAAAAAAAAGTTACGGGGCTTTTAAGATCTAGAGTGGAAAAAATCGAAAAAATTTCGAACTGTGTGGTCAAACTGTGGTCAAACAATGGTCATACTAATTATTCTAGAATATTAGTGTTACTAAATAATTATTTTAGTTTTTTTGAATTTTGGTCAAATTTGGTCAAACTATGGCCAAACTGTGGTCAAACTAATTATTCAAGAAATATTAGTGTTACTAATTTTTTAGAACAATAGTTTCAAACTGAAATAGTGAAATGTGTGACTTCATGCTCAAGCTAAATTCCTGAGGTTAATAGGATTGACATTTTACTATTGTCGGGAAAACAACAAGTGCAGACTTGGAAACGAGGGAGAATAGAACCCCAGAAGTTAAGCGTGCTCAGGCTGGAGTAGTGAGAGGATGGGTGACCGTCCGGGAAGTTAGATGATTTGGAATGATGAGGGGTGATTAGAGATTAAATTGAGCAGCGATGAGGGGTGATTAGAGATTTGAGGTTAAAATAATTCATAAATTTGAAAATTAGGGAAAAATCGAAATATTTTTTCGAAAATTCAAAACAAAAACCCGCGCTGGTAGTAGTAGCGCGGGTTTTTACCCACGCTACTACTAAAGGATTTAGTAGTAGCTGGTGGCACAGCGCCATCGCTATACATTAGCTGTAGCGCCTTATTAGTAGCGTCGGCCCCCGTGCTGCTAATAGGCCCAAAACCAGCGCTGCTGCTAGGCTTTTCCCTAGTAGTGTGTGTAGACCCTACGGGTTCGGGAACCATGCAGACATGACCGAGACGTTCTCCGGTCAATAACCAACAGCGGGATCTGGATACCCATGTTGGCTCTCACATGTTCCATGATGATCTCATCGGATGAACCACGATGTCAAGGATTCAATCAATCCCGTATGCAATTCCCTTTGTCTAGCGGTATAGTACTTGCCCGAGATTCGATCGTCGGTATCCCGATACCTTGTTCAATATCGTTACCGGCAAGTCTCTTTACTCGTTCCGTAACACATCATCCCATGATCAACCCCTTGGTCACATTGTGCACATTATGATGATGTCCTACCGAGTGGGCCCGAGATACCTCTCCATCACACGGAGTGACAAATCCCAGATCTCGATTCGTGCCAACCCAATGAGACACTTTCGGAGATACCCATAGTGCACCTTTATAGTCACCCATTACGCCAGACGTTTGGTACACCCAAAGCATTCCTACGGTATCCGGAGTTGCACAATCTCATGGTCTAAGGAAATGATACTTGACATTAGAAAAGCTTTAGCATACTAACTACACGATCTTTGTGCTAGGCTTAGGATTGTCTTGTCCATCACATCATTCTCCTAATGATGTGATCCCGCTATCAACGACATCCAATGTCCATGGTCGAAACCGTAACCATCTATTGATCAACGAGCTCACAACTAGAGGCTTACTAGGGACATGGTGTTGTCTATGTACCCACACATGTATCTGAGTTTCCTATCAATACAATTATAGCATGGATAATAAACGATTATCATGAACGAGGAAATATAATAATAATAACCAATTTATTATTGCCTCTAAGGCATATTTCCAACATGTGAAGCTATGTGCATTCCTCCATGCAATATCTCAGAAGGTGATCGATCCAGAAATCATACCAACGCTAAGGAGTGATGTGGCGCAATGTCTTGTCAGTTTCGAGATGGTGTTCCCACCATCCTTCTTCAATATCATGACGCACGTCCCAGTTCATCTAGTCGACGAGATTGTCATTCGGGGCCCGATTTCTACACAATATGTTCCCTTTGAGAGGTTCATGGAGTCCTAACGAAATATGTCCAGAATCGCTTAGGCTAGAAGGAAGCATCTCCATGGGCCATCAAACAGAGGATGTCATCGGGTTTTGTGTTGAATTCATTCCTGGCCTTAAGAAGATAGGTCTCCCTAAATCGCGGTATGAGGGGAGACTGACTCGAAAAGGCACGCTTGGAAGGGACTCAATAATATGCAGGGACGGATATTCTTGGTCTCAAGCACACTACACAGTTCTACAGAACTCTACCTTGGTGACCCCGTATGTCGATGAACATAAGAACAGTATGCGCTCCAAATACCCGGAGCAGTGCGATGACTGGATTACATTTGAACACATCAGGACTTTCAGCAGTTGGTTGGAAACACGTCTCAGAGGTGACAAGACTGTTTATGATGAGTTGTACTTGTTGTCCAGGGGACCATCTTTGACTGTATTGATTTACAAAGGATACGAGATAAATGGGAATACATTTTACACGATTGACCAAGATCAAAAGAGCACCAACCAAAATAGCGGTGTCCGCTTTGATGCAGCAACCGAGAAGGGAAAGGACACATATTATGATTACATAGTGGACATATGGGAACTTGACTACGGACATGATTTTAAGGTCCCTTTGTTTAAGTGTAAATGGGTCAATCTGTCAGGAGGCGGGGTACATGTAGACCCACAAGACGGAATGACAACAAAGGATCTGAAAATCTTGGGTACACCGACGAACCGCTCGTCCTAGCCAATGATGTGGCACAGGTTATCTATGTGAAGGACATGTCTACCAGACCGAGAAAAGAAAAGATAAGGAAGCTTAATACATCATACGATGAGCCAAAGCGCCACATAGTTCTTTTCAGAAAAAGGGACATCGTGGGAGTGGAGGGCAAGACAAACATGTCTCAAGATTATGAAAAGTTTCATGAAATTCCTCCTTCAAAGTCAAGGCTGACCCAAGCATCCCGATAAATGATGAAGATTATCCATGGTTACAAGCAATAAGCAAACGACACAAGCAAAGAAAAAGTGAAGACTTTCTCCCGCAACTATTATGATGATACCGTGCCAACTTTGTAACAGACGAGTATGATAGCAAAGTGAAAATAGATGCCCCTATACAGGGAATTTGACCTAAATTCATAGTGAATTTCTCTGAAATTCATAGAAATTTATTATGAATTTAGGTTGAATTTTCTCTATAGGCGCATCTATGTTCATTTTTTTAGTAAAGTTAATCACAAACTTGTGATTCACACAAATTTCAAAGAATTCAAATTTTAACTATTCAAATTTGAAAACTAATGGCACTAACAAAGAGTTTATAATTTTTCTAAAACTAATGGCACTAACAGAAAATAAATAATGTAGAAAACAAAACAAAAAACTGAAACAAAATAAAATAGCAACAATAAGTATTTTGTTGTAAGTAGAAACAAAATAAAATAAATAAAGCAACAAAGAAAACAAAAAATAAAAAAGTGTTTTCAAATTTGAAAACTAATGGCACTAACAGAAAGTATATAATTTTTCTAAAACTAAAAGCAAAAAAGAATTAAAAATAAAGCAAAAAACAAAAGAAAATAAATAGTGCAGAAAACAAAACAAAAAAAGGAAAAAAATAAAAATAGGAACAATAAGTATTTTGTTGTAAGTAGAAACAAAATAAAATAAATAAAGCAAGAAAGAAAAAAAAAAAAGTGTTTTCAAATTTGAAAACTAATGGCACTAATAGAAAGTTTATAATTTTTCTAAAACTAAAAGAAAAAAGAATTAAAAATAAAGCAAAAAACAAAAGAAAATAAATAATGTAGAAAACAAAACAAAAAAATGGAAAAATAAAATAAAAATTGCAACAATAAGTAAAGAAAACAAAAAAAACAAAAAAAGTGCCTCCTACTGGGCCCCCATCGCCTGAATACGACTAGAAACCCTACCATGGGCCAGGATTCAGGCCCGCAGTAGGCCCAGTAGGCAGATAAGTGACTTTAGGCCCATAAGCCTGCATTTGAGAGGAGCTCGAAGTGGTCAGCGCAGCAGCACTTATAAACCACTGTTGAGCCCTCTCGGCTAGCGAGGTGGGACTAAACATCCCACGGCACCGCGCCAGTTCCAGCACAAGGCCATTGGTCCCGATTGGTGCCACCAACCGGGACTAAAGGGTGCATTGGTACCGTTCATGGCACAAACCGACCAATGCCCCCTTTAGTCCCGGTTGGTGCCACCAACCGGGACCAAAGGCCACCGTACACCAACGGGACCAAAGGTCGCCGCTTCCGCGCCTTTGGGCTCTTGAAAAGTGGAGATGGTCCGGTTGGTGGCACCAACCGACTAGCAGGTATTAGTCCCGTTGGTTTCACGAACCGACCAATGCTCTTGCTATATATACAGCACTTGTCAAAATTTCATTCAGTTCCTCATTCTCCTGCCGCTAACGCCGCCCCGCCTCGACACCTGCTCCTCGTCGTTGTCGCCACGCCTCGTCGTCGCCGCTTCGTCATCGCCGCACCTCGCGCCGCCCGACGCGTCGCTGCTGCGCCAGCGCCGCCCGACGTCGTCCGCGCTTTGCGCCGCCTCGACGTCGTTCGCGCCGCGCCGCCTGACGTCATATAGCCGTCTGTTGCCGCCCCGCGCCCGAGCCCGCCGTCCTCGTCGCCGGACTCCCGCCATCGCTCCCGCCCTTGAAGTGAGCCCCTACCCCCCCTTTCCCATGGTCCCGAGCGCCCCTTGCTCTGCCCCTGCTCCATGGTCGCCGCCGGCCCTGATGCATTGAAGAGCAGAAGGAGAGAAGGAGAGGAGAGGAGAAGCAGAGAAGAGCAGAAGGAGAGGAGAGGCAAAATTTCAGAATATTTGGAGTGGTTTAGAATATGTTTTCAAAAAGTAATTTGAATCTGATTCAAATTTCATTTGAATGAAATTTGAAAATTTTGAACTATGGATCAGAAGGTTTTTGGTGAAATGGAGTGTGGGTACTGTCATGAAGTTAGAGTAATTTTTCTGGTTGTAAAAGAGTTAGGAAAATTTAGAATATGCTTAATATGTGAAAAATGTTTTTTTTGCTCGTAGAAAGTTTTTTGTTCATATATAGAAAGTTTTATATATGACTATGGATATATGAGCAATGATGATCCATGGATGTATGCATTGATATATATGAGAAATGATGTTCATAGAATATTTACCAAGTATATATGTATTTTTTCATATATGTATTTTTCATAGCATTTTTCCATTTATATATGTATGTGGCTATAGATGGATATATATGAGAAATGATGATCAATGGATGATGCATTTTTTTCCAATGATGATCCATAGATGGATGTATGTATGTATAGATGTATGTACGTGGATACATGAGGGGGTTCGATATACCCCCTCTCCGATAGCATTTCCTTCTTCATATGTTGAGTTAGTTGATTTAGGTTAGTGCATTTTAGGTTAGTTGATTTATAGTGCATTTTAGGTTAGTTGTTGTTAGTGCATTTTAGGTTAGTAAATTTTAGGTTAGTCTATTTCTTCTTCTTCGAGCATTTTTGTGCATTTTAGGTTAGTAATTTTTTTCTGTTGTAATTTAGTTCGATGAATGTTTTCTGTTAAAACTCGTATTAAGTTTGTTCGATGAATGTTTCATGGGAGGGAGGGAGTAAAAACACATCAGACATGAGGGGGAGGAGGTCCCCTCCGGTTCCTAACTCTCTCGAATTTACATGAGGGGGGTCGATACCCTCCCGATAACTCGACATGATGGGGGGTCGATATACCCCCTCCCTGATAACATTTTTTTCCATGTATAAGCAACACTTGGGAAATATGTAAAAAATGTTTTTTTCATAGAAAGTTTTTTGTTCATATATAGAAAGTTTTTATATATGACAATGGATATATGTACGTATGTCGGTCGATATAAACTCCCGATAACTTCAACACGTGGGGGCGATATACCCTCCCGATAACTTCAACACGAGGGGGTCGATATACCCTCCCGATAACTTCAACACGTGGGGGGTGATATACCACCTCCCGTTACTATTATTTTCCCATGTACGTATGTCGTCGTTGTTATATAAACCCTCCCGATAACTTCAACACGTGGGGGGTCGATATACCCCCTCCCGATAACTTCAACACGTGGGGGGGTCGATATACCCCCTCCCCGATAATATTATTTTCCCATGTACGTATGTCGTCGTTGTCGATATAAACCCCTCCCGATAACTTCAACACGTGGGGGGGTCGATATACCCCCTCCCGATAACTTCAACACGGGGGGTCGATATACCCTCCCCGATAACATTATTTTCCCGTATGTATCTCGTCGTTGTCGATATTACCCCTTGAAGCATTGTCGAGGCCACCAAACCCTAGAGAACCAGCGTCGAGGCCACTAATTAATATGATTCCTTATCGTGATTAGCTAGCTAGTTCTACGTTTGCCACTAGCTAATATATCCATCTGTCATGTTTGAATAATAATTGCCATGTTGTAAATATTTGTAGAAACTATGGACACCCCCCGAGACGAAGCACAAGAAGCGTTGTTGGGGGACATAATCGCACAAGGAAGTGATGCCTTCTGCTCGTTGTTTCTCAACGACACCGATGGTCTGGAAGAAGAGGGTGAAGAAGCAGCTGGCTATGATTATGATGGCTCCGGTGACCCAATGCCGGTGCAAGAAGGAGACCGTGAGGACGGCTCCAGTGACCCAATGACGGTGCAAGAAGGAGACCCTGATGATGGCTCCAGTGACCGAACCGAGTCCGGCCAGGTATATATATTAGTTAAGCCTGTGCTGACTAGCTAATTGATGCATTCATTGTTTTGGTATGTACACATATTAATTAACTCTCATCTTTGTTCTTTTTTCTAGCCCTCCGGATCGAGCACAACTTCAGTAAAGAGACGAGGCCCGAAGAAAAGTTGAGCTCGGATGAAAGGTTTGAGATCATGGCAATCGCGCGCGACGGCCAACAGATTGAACCCGTCCGGACAAAGAACGCATTTGTTGCTCAGTGCGGGGTTCTAGGGACAAGATCCCGATCAGCATCCACCAATGGTATAAGCCTAAGAACGAAGACCTTGAGGTGTCTTATGTCAATGATATGCAGAAAAATGATCTTTGGACTGAGCTGAAGTCAAATTTCACCCTACCGCTAGAGGATGATCCGGAGAAGCCAGTTAAAGAGCAATTAATCAAGCCTTTTGCTCTTAAGAAGATGGCAGACCTATTCAGGAGGCGGAAGAAAGACCTTAATACGTTTGTCGACAAAAAAGAGACACCAGAATTCAAGGGCAAATATGAGAAGATCAGAGATCATTGGCCCGCATTTGTGGCCCACAAGACATCGGAAAAGAGTAAGAAGATGTCGGCGACAAACAAGCAAAATGATGCGAAGAAGAAGCTTCACCATCGCACGGGGTCAGGTGGCTACCTTAAAGCCCGGCCTAAGTGAGCCAAGGCTGAGAATGATCTGGTTGATAAAGGGATCAAACCAGAGACAATGAACTACCTGACCGTTCTTGCGGTACTTGGTTCTTCGGGCTGGCAGAACCTTGGACCTCAGATCGTGGAAGTGCATTTGGATGGACGAGCAATTGGAAATACCAGTCAAGAGGCTTCGGCACTATATCGATGCAGCACAGCAAGGGACGTTCCTTCTAGACAGAGAGAACGACGAGCTCACAATGGCCCTCGGGAATCCTGAGCACCCTGTATGGACACGAGGCACGCCAGGCTCCGTTCCGTGGAATGTTGGTTTTCCAGACGCAGGCGGTTACAAATGCCAGGAGAGGAGGAAAAAGGTGCAGCAGACCCAACTGCAGGCGCTGCACACAAGGGTACAAGCGATAGAGGAATGAGAAGCAAATCGCAGCAAACGAACTGCCGAAGCTTCCCCCGAAGCTACCCCGCCATCTCAACGGAGAAGCAGTGTGGCTTCCACCGAGCTGCTTCAGCCGGAGCATGTCTTGACGGCTCCTGCCAGCTATCCCGTGGATGCTATCACGGAGTCTCAAAATTGCCACATTATGACGCAATGGATGAATTTGAAGGCCAAGGCGGCTGTTGGCTCTGTTTATCCTACTGAACCCGGCGCAACTTTTCACTGTCGGCCGATTCTAGAAGGATATGCTAGGGTGATGGTGGATGAAATAACGGAGGGATTTGAGGACCTCCAGCTTGACCACCCTACTAGTGAAGGGGAGACTAGGCTGGGTTCTGCTCTGAAGACTCCATGCCTATGGCGGAAGGAGCTCATCAACCTTCCGAACTGGACGCCTCCGCCTCCTCCTCCTCCTCCGGCGAGTCAGGGCACTCCGCCTCCTCCACCGCCTCCTCCTCCGGCGAGTGACGATCAGGGCACTCGGCGTCCTTCTCCGGCACGTGGCGGCACTCCGCCTCCTTCTCCGCCTGCGCTAGCGCGCCCGAGCAGCCAACAGCCTCCTCCTTCTCTGCCTCACCAGCAAGGGCGGAAGAGACCCGCCGCCGCCCCGGCTGCTCCGGCGTGTCGTAGTCCTTCTCCTCCGCCTCGTAAGCAAGCACGAAAGAGGATAGCCGCAGCCGCTCCGTCTGCTCCGGCGTCTAGCAGTACAACCACAGGCGGGAGGCAATACAGATACGGTCCACCTCTCAAGCCTCTAGAGAAGTTATCGTACGAGAGGACCGGGGAGGAAAACGCGAAGATCGTATGGACCGAAGTGAAGGACTTCTTTGAAGTGTTGAAAGCAAAGAGACATCCACCTCCGAGGAGAAGGTAGATCCGGTGAAAGCAAAGCACACTATCAATGCCCTGAGGAAACCACCAAAGTCTCCGCCAAAAACCAACTATGAGCGCATTACTCAAAAGGCATATCAAGAAGCGTCGTGGTCGGGAAGTACTGTCATTGATCAAAAGTTAAAAGAACGACGAGCAGCTGGGAAAAAATTGCCCAGCTAGGCGAACAAGCGAACCAATCATGCCCCCCGCTCAATGTGGCTAGTGACATCGTTGCTAATGCTCCGGGGACGGTGCCCGGTTATAGCAATCTTGGAGATTACCTGCCTGACGATGTAAATTTTGATTTCATGGAGGTGGACGAACACAGATACGAGTACGGGAAGCCTCTCGTCAAAGATGAAAATCCTCTAACAACGATGATGCGAAGATTCCATAATTGGTACATGAAAACCTGCAGAGAGTCTGGGGGGACGAATACTTTGTATCTGAGAATTAAAGAGGAGCACGACCTCGTTGGAACTGTTCTGTTGACTGTTCCATTTGAGGAGTTCTTCGAGTTCTTCAATCAAAAGGCCCTCGATAAATTAACGGTCTTTTGCTACTGTCTGTAAGTACTATTTTTGTCATTAAGTCTCTATATATAGCTCAGCTCTTTCATTGCATGTATTTATAATTAATTATTCTCACTATATTATGCAGATTGAAGATCGTCGAGTGTAGAAAACAAGAAATGTATGATATTGGGTTCATTAACACAAATATCATAGATGAAATTCAGGTTAAAAAGCACGCCGAAGAGGCCGAGGCCAACTTGCTACAATCGTTGATCAAAAATCAAAACAAAGATACCATACTCTTTCCTTACAACTTCAAGTGAGTGTTACTGTCGTGTGCATATTCAGTTTCCCTTATTACTCAAGCGAGGTTATAGTAATGTAATTGATGAGTTATGCATGCATGCGCAGCTTCCACTATGTTCTTCTGGAGATTAAGCTTGAGTGGGGACTAGTAACCGTCTTAGACTCGAGACGAAAAGATCCCGAAACCTATGCGGACATGACTAAATTGCTCAACAAGTAACTTCAATCGATCATTATCGCACCATATCGGCAACTTTTTGTTCATTTCCTGATATCTCAAGTAATAATAATTATTTTCTTTGTCTTGCAGGGTTTGGAAATAGTTCACCGCATAAGCTCCAGGACTGCCGAACGAGCTGCGATATACATACCCGAAAGTAAGTACTACTAGCTAGCTAGTTACGTGCATCTCCCGTTGATTCTATAGCTATACTTTCATCAATGCCATTTATACTGCTTCATTATCAGTTTGATTGACCTCTGTTTCTTGTAAAGTGCTTGTGGCAGGAACAAGGGAATAATTTTTGT